>CM064916.1:22249574-22849574 GCA_032727855.1 Quercus ilex subsp. ballota | reverse complement strand
TCCCCAGGATAGACCAGCTAGTAGATTCCACGGTCGGGCACAAGCTGTTAACATTCATGGATGCATTCTCAGGGTACAACCAAATAAAAATGGCTGACGAGGATCAGGAAAAAACCGCCTTCATCACCAGTCAAGGGCTATACTGCTATAAGGTAATGCCCTTTGGCGTGAAGAATGCAGGAGCAACTTATCAGAGACTAGTGAACAGAATGTTCGTCAAACAGATAGGCAGAAATATGGAAGTGTACGTCGACGATATGCTCGTTAAGAGCAGGGAAGAACTCGAGCATCTGGACGACCTTAAGGAGACATTCAACACCCTCAAACAATACCAAATGAAACTGAACCCTGGTAAATGTGTCTTCGGTGTCGCCTCAGGAAAATTCCTCGGGTTCATGGTGTCTCAGAGAGGAATAGAAGCAAACCCTGAAAAGGTACAGGCCATACTCAATATGGCATCACCTAAGTCCATCAAGGAGGTCCAGAAGCTCACAGGTCGAATTGCAGCGCTTAACAGGTTCGTGTCTAGAGCAACGGACAAATGCTTGCCATTCTTTAAGACCCTGAAGCTGGCCTTTGAATGGACTAACGAATGTGAAACGGCCTTCCAAGAGCTAAAGCGTTACCTTAGCAACCCACCACTCCTGAGCCCGTCCAAAGAAGGGGAAAACCTATATCTGTACCTGGCCGTTTCCACTACGGCCGTCAGTGCAGCCTTGATACGAGAAGAAAACAGGAAGCAGCTCCCTGTCTACTATGTCAGTCAAGCCTTTCAAGGAGCTGAATCCAGGTACCCAAAGATCGAGAAAATCACGTTTGCACTGATAGTAGCCTCGCACAAACTCAGGCAATATTTCCAGGCGAACCCAATATTGGTAATGACGGACCAACCCATTAAGAAGTCTATGAGTAGACCGGAAGCCGCCGGGAGGATGGTCCAATGGGCAATCGAACTCAGCCAATTCGACGTGGAGTACCACCCCAGGACGACCATCAAAGCACAAGCTCTGGCTAACTTCATCGCCGAGTTTACCTATCCAGACGAGCTGAGTCCTACTATCAAGGAAAAAGCATGGATGGTACAAACCGATGGCTCGTCAGCCAAGAAAAGAGGAGGAGTAGGGGTCGTCATAACTACTCCTGAGGGTGAGGTGTTGAAGTACGGGGTACAGCTAAGGTTTCCAGCGACGAATAACGAAGCTAAGTACGAAGGAATTCTAACAGGTTTAAGGCTTGGAAGAGAGCTTGGGGCAAAGAACCTACTAGTCCAGAACGACTCAAAGCTAATAATTGGGCAAGTCAAAGGAGAGTACGAAGCGAAAGAAGAAAGAATGCAAAAGTATCTCAGACTGACGAAACGCTTGATTCAAGAATTCGAAAAAGTGGAGTTCATCCGGATTCCGAGAGGCCAGAATGTGGTTGCAGACGAAGTCTCAAAGATAGCTTCGTCAGAAGAGACAGAACCAATGGCAGACCTGATGATGGAAGTACAGAGAAACCCCAGCATAGAAGAAATTCCGACATTCGCAGTTGAGGGCACGAGTAACTGGATGACACCCATTATGTCTTTCCTTCAGGACGGTCACCTACCCGAAAATGCAGACGAAGCCAGGAAGGTAAAGCAGAGATCCGCCAGATTCACAATCCTCAATGACGCCTTGTACAAAAGAGGCTTCTCAATGCCTTACTTGAAGTGTGTGGACGAAGGAGAGGCGAAATACGTCCTGAGAGAGGTTCATGAAGGGGTCTGTGGAGATCATGCAGGCCCAAAATCCCTGGTAAGAAAAATTATGCGAGCAGGTTACTTCTAGTCAACCATGCAAGATGACGCAACAAGATTCGTCAAGAAATGTGATAAATGTCAAAGGTTCGGGAACATTCAAAGGCTACCATCAGAAAAGCTGACGACGATAACATCTCCATGGCCCTTCGCCCAATGGGGTATCGACATCGTCGGCCCACTGCCTCAGGGTAAAGGTCAGGTAAAATTCTTACTAGTTGCTATTGACTATTTCACTAAATGGGTTGAAGCAGAGGCATTGGCAACCATTACGGAAGCCAGAATCCAGGGGTTCGTCTGGAGGAATATAATGTGCAGGTTCGGGATCCCACGGACGATCATATCGGATAATGGACGACAGTTCGATAGCCAGAGCTTCAGGGGCTTCTGCTCGGGATTGGGCATCAAGAACCAGTTCTCGTCACCAGGCCACCCACAAGCGAATGAACAAACGGAAGTGACGAACCGCACACTGCTCAAGATCATAAAGACCAAGCTGGATGACGCCAAAGGAGCCTAGCCAGAAGAACTGCCCAACGTTTTGTGGGCCTACATAACCACGGCTAGAACACCAACGGGAGAAACCCCCTTCAGACTCACCTACGGAACCGAAGCAGTGGTCCCAGTTGAAGTAGGAATAACTAGCACCAGGAGAGAAGCGTTCAACGAAGATGAAAATGACAACCTGCTGCGAGTTGACCTAGACTGCCTTGACGAAGTAAGAGACAAAGCCTTCAGCAAGATGACGGAATACCAGAAAAAAATGACAGATTACTACAACAAAAGGGTGAAGCTCAGGAGACTCAACATAGGGGACCTCGTCCTGCGCAAAGTAACCCAGGCAACTAAGGACTCAACCCAAGGAAAGCTCGGTCCAACATGGGAGGGGCCATACAAAGTCGTCCACTATTCCAGACAAGGCAGCTACCATCTGGAGACCCTAGACGGACATAGGCTCCCAAGACCATGGAACATCGAACATTTGAAGAAATATCACCAGTATATGTAATGGAGAGACGTATTTGTCATTCACGATCAATAAAAGAATTATTCAGCCAATATTTGTGTATAAACAAGCCCGGAGAAACTAACGAAAGCCAAAAATGGCTAAGTAACAAGATTCCGCTCAGACGGATGTAAGTTACTGACGGTTATAAAACCTTGAAAAAGGTATAAGTCCTAAAAGCCAAAAATGGCTAAGTAACAAGATTCCGCTCAGACGGATGTAAGTTACTGACGGTTACAAAACCTTGAAAAAGGTATAAGTCCTAAAAGCCAAAAATGGCTAAGTAACAAGATTCCGCTCAGACGGATGTAAGTTACTGACGGCTACAAAACCTTGAAGAAGGTATAAGTCCTAAAAAGCCTGAAAATGTCTAAGTAACAAGATTCCGCAAAGACGGATGTAAGTTACCGACAAATATGATTTCAACAAGAAGCCCAAGTAGTAAGAATCCGCACTGACGGTTGTAAACTGCTGACGATTATTTAAGAACGAACAAAAATGCCAAAAATGGCTAAGTAGTAAGATTCCGCACTGACGGATGTAAACTACTGACGACTATGAACCAAGTGATCAAAATGCAAGAAAATAACTAAGTAGTAAGAATCCGCGTCAACGGATATAAACTACTGACGCCCACAACTATAAGGAAGGTATGACTCACCAAACACATCACATGAGCAACTAAAAGCATATGGTTTGTAAACATAAGAAATATGCAGGAAGTAAATAAAAAATACCATTGTTTCCTTACAAACCCATAAACACTGGGTTTAAACATGGTTCCCCAAAAAAGAAATATGTTTCTAAATAAAATTTACAAAAAAAAAAACAGGGGCCACAGATGGGCAAAAAAAAAAAAAAAAAAACTTAAGTAACAGGTTCAGGCTTCGGAAGTCGGAGGAGCATCAACGGCCACATCATCGCCGGCAGGGGCATCTCTAGGAACGTCATCAGCAGGGACGAGGGACAGAGCAGCTTCGTCAGCGGCCATCTCTTTGTCTACTTCCTCGAGGTCCAGACCTCCAATATCAACACCAGTGGGGTGCTTGACCAGGTACCTCCGAAGAAGTTCAAAGCCTTTAAAATACCAACTGAAGAGCACAGTATTGTACTCATCAGTGGTTTGAAAGGCCTCAACGGACCTAGCCGCGATGGTCTTCAACGACTCTTTGGCGCTTTGAATCTGCTCATCCTTCTCCAGGGTCAACTGACGCTCAACTCTGAGGTCGTCCCCTAAAACCTTGACCTTCTCCTTTAGAGTAGTGGCTTCGTCCATGGACTCAATAAGGTTCTTCTTTAACTTTGAGTTCTCACTCTCCAAGGCCAGCATCTTTGATGAAAGGGATGCCAGCTTAGCCTCTTGAGTAAGATACTCAGAGGCTATGTGTAAGCTCTCTCCTAGAACCTGAAAAGAGGTACCAATTTTTCAGTAAAAAAAAAAAAAAAAAGATTGCTCGTTAAAAAAGTAAAAGCACTTCACCTGAACAAGCTTATGGACGTGGCCACCAGCGACCGTATTAAAGGAGACCCCAGAGAAAGCCTTCAGGTCGTCAGCTGTCACGATACTGTGGGCCCGTTCAACGGCCAGCTTCTCGTCAGACCAGATTGTTGAACGACCAACACGCTCCTTCTCTTTCTCTTTCCCCGTCAGGCGAGGCCTCTTGGAGACAGGCGTGGAGAGCTCCTCCATCGAAGTCGACGGTGAAGCAGTTCTCATCGTCTCAGTGCCGGAGACGAGGGGAGTGACGGAAGCTGGCGGAGTGGCAGAAAGACCCCTCCCTACTACACGCACGGTCTTCTTTCCGATATTAGACAAGGGCTCGTCTTTCTTCGCCCTCATCTTGACATACAAAAAAACTCTAGGAGATCTTTCTAATCCTTTCTGATTACATTATTCAATTCCCAGAAAACTTGTTTTACTAACTTTGGCATCGGAGCCGCTGTGGCAGGCACCACACCGGTGACCATCCCCGAAGGGCAAAGAATCATCTCCGTCTGACGAGAGCAATACTGACGAGATCGACGAGATCGTCCCAGCTCTCGATCGTCTGCGCGTACGTGACAGCCTTCTGCACACGTTCTCTATATCTGCTCTTAAGCTTTGGTCGTCTTTTAACTAAAAAAAAAAGGAGGGTGTTAGCAACCATATTTGTAAAGCACGACAGAGTTCAAGAAATGAAGAAGAAATGTTGACGCACCTAAAGTCGGGGTTTCCCACCGACGACGTAACATTGGGAGGTCGCCCCAAACCTCCCCCGAGGGCGTCTCAAAATCATCCACGGACACATAGAAGAATCTGGATTTCCAATACCTGAATGACGAAGGTAATTTTTTGACAATCCTAGTCCCTCTCTCCCAAGGCACTAGTTCGTAATACCCATGTTCCTTTGATGCTTTCAATCGATATAAATACACCAGCTCGTCAACCCGGATCATATCCCCGTCAGTAGCTGCCAGCCATATCCCCATACAGCTGATTAAAATCCTCCAAGAGTTAGGCATAAGTTGCCCCGGGGCGATACCAAAATGATCTAATAACTCCATCAGGAAAGGATGGACGGGAAACCTCAAGCCACAAGTGAAGGCAGCCTCATAAAAGCATACCTCACCTGGGAAGAAGTGACACGCCCGGTCTTCCTCACTGGGTAGACGAACCCTAACTCAATCCTGGAACTGGAATCTATCTCTAAACCTGGCCAAGGTATCAGCGTCTAGCCCACACTCCTCTCCTAGGGCATAAAAAGCCCTAATCTCTCGAGACCCAGAGACGGCGGTATCTTGCTCCGCTGGGCCGCCGTTGGACGACAACCCAGTTTCGAGCTCACTCGACCTAACTTCGGACATACTTGCTCGCATACCAACCTCGTTCACGAACCAATCTAATGACTGACGAACTAAAGGCAACAGATCGGCCAAAGCGACACTCAGGCAATTACCCTCAAAAACGAAATCCTCAATGTTAGAGGGAACCCCCAAATACCCTCCTAAGCGAGCAAAAACGAACGAAATTGAGGGGCAAGCTACCCTAACTTCAGAGCTACTAAGCATGAAAACCTAAAGGCACAACGGCAAACTAAACTCCCATGGAATTCAGAACAAAAAAAGAAAAAAGAAAAAAATCAGATGCAAAGCCATTGCAAGGCGAAGAATAATAACACAGTGGAGTAGGCGTACCTTAAAGAAGTAATCGAAAGAGGGAGCACCGCCGCGCCAATTGCTGGTTCAAAGAAGGTTGCAGAGAGGAGTCGCCGGAGAAGATGATCGAAGCAAATGATTGAAGGATTTTTGAAAAATGTGAACAAAAAGTGGTTTAAAACTAAGGCTTTGGAAAACTGGAAAAACCGGCGGGAAGCCCAATAGTCCCACCAAAGCAGAGCATTAACTCCACCCACTAGCGCGTGCCACGTGTGCCACGATTTGCGAAACGCCGCCGCTTTGCATTTAATGTGTATCGAAATCCCAAACGACACTCGTAGACTATAAAACTCTTCGCATTCTATGATCGTCATTTAGATAACGAACACAGAATCGGGGGGCAACTGACGGGTATGACGAGTTCATGTATACACAGACGATCCCACCGTTACCGACGAATCCAGGCTCTGGCTAGACGAGGCAATCATGTGCTTCACTGACGAAGGTATCCAGGCCATTTAATGCAGGCAATTAAACTTAAAACGGTTACAGAGACAACTGTACAATCCGTTGGAGGACAATGATGGCGCAGTAAACGTCCCCAGACGTTACAGAAAGGAGCATTAAGACCTCCATAACCACCCCCAACGGCTAGAGGCCACGAGAACACATATATAAGTATCCCACATTGCTAAAGAAGAGGTACATACAAAAAAACTCTAGGAGATCTTTCTAATCCTTTCTGATTACATTATTCAATTCCCAGAAAACTTGTTTTACTGACTTTGGCATCGGAGCCGCTGTGGCAGGCACCACACCGGTGACCATCCCCGAAGGGCAAAGAATCATCTCCGTCTGACGAGAGCAATACTGACGAGTTAACACTCATCATTAATTACTTTTTGCAATAATTGATGGAAGGTTTTCGTGGTAGGCTGGATAAAATTGGTGGAAATATTAATTATTAGTATTATTTAACTAGTAAAGGGAATCATTCACCAGATACTATAAACTTAAAAAGAAATTTAAAAAGAAAAGGGTAAAAACATTGATTAACTTCTATGACTTTGAGGTACCTGGTGGAAATGTTAACTTGAGAATGGTCCCAATCCCTCCATCACCTTCTGTGAGCTCAATTTTCTGAATGAGAGTTCCGTCTTCTTCAACAAGTTTTGCCAGCCGAAGCGTGCCATAAAGCTCCCAGGCTTCACTAGCGGGCACGTTTATCTCCAGCTCGTGTGAGAGTTGCCCAAACATCTTTAACTTCTCAGCAGAACCCAGCTATGTTTTGGGATGTATGAAGTGTTGATGCACAGCACCACTGTTGGATAAGCTTTGTGGATGTGTGGTTATAAATTATAATCCACTAACACACAGACGCACCCCACACACACACACAACAAAAAAAAAAAAAAAAAAAAAAGGAAAAAAAAAGAAGAAGAAAAAGAAAAGGAAAAGAAAAGAATAGTCACGTCTCACGTAGGGGGAAAGCCAGGCAGCGCAAGGCAAGATAAAAAAATAAAAAATAAAAAAGCGTAAAAACTAAAAACTCTAGTACATACCGTGTTACAATCACTTTCATATTTCATTTGAGCGTTGTATTTTTAAGAGTCTTTTTAGAGTTTGTTTAGATACGGTTTATTTAACTGAAAATTGAAAACACTGTAGCAAATAATTTTAAAATAAGACTAAATAGTAAACATGTGGGTCCCAACAAAGATAGAGAGTGACTGAACTGCATGAATGGACAAACACGTGCACAATGCATAGGGGCTGAACTGCGTGAATGGACAAATTGCACAGTACACGTGGGTCCCAGCAAGGATGGACAAACGCAGAAATGCAAATGTGAGGGCGAGACGCTATAAATGTTACCTTAGTCCACTTTAGTCTTATTTGGTCTACTTCGGTCTCATTTTGTTCACTTCGGTCGATTTGGTCTATTTAGTCTACTTCAGTCTCATTCAATCCATTTTAATTCACTTTAGTCCTATTTGGTCCATTTTGGACTAATTAGACCTTAAATTGATTTTTTCTGTAGGTTGTCTTTTAGTTTTGGGCTAAAAATTACAAAAAAAATATTATAAATTAGAGATATGGGCCCTAAAAAAGCAATAAAATTAATAAATATTTAATAGATTATCTTACCTTAAAATTCAAGTTTCAATAATATAGACATTATACTTCTATATATCAATATGTATTATTATTGAATGCAAATTACATTATATGTTCCATAACATAAAACTTATAAAAATATATAGAAAATAGTTTTAAATAACACATGCATGATTTAATCTTCAAATTTTATATTATATTATTTAAAATAATACTTATTACATTTTTCCATGTATTGTGTGAGTTTGCTGGTCACATTTTCAATTTATGAAAACACACAATGTGTAGTACCCATTAGGTTGGCACAATTGTGGTACCCATCAGGAAATCGTGCCCTTTCCATATTAGGGGGTTTTGTCCATCTTCACTCGTACATTTTCCTGATGGACAATTGTCTTTTGTCCATCGCATTCACAAGTTAGATTTGAAGAGCGGAACCCATTATAGAGAATTTTTATTTGCTCAAGAGTCAAATGGGAAGATAATTTAGGGGGTTTCATTTTTCACTATGAGGTATTTTTGATTGCTGCAACTACATAAAGTTGAAGTTTCCAGATTGAAGATCTTACTCTTGTACTGGTTTCGCAGGGTCCTAGCATTTTGTGGTGAGATTTTATTTACTCTTAAAAATTTATTATTTTATTTTTTTTCAATTTATTGTGACTCAAGTTTTGAGCATAAACTTGAGTATTGTAAATTTGTAATCTCTATTTTATTGTAGGTTTTATTTACTCTATGAATTTTTTCCCTATATATTGGAGGATTTTTCACATAAATTTGGTGTTCTTATTTTGCTCTATTCATATGTAGTTTTTGTTACATAATTTTTTTTAATGAGTTATATGATTTTTTAAAAAATAATACACATGAATAGTCTTACAATTTGCCACATAATGAATTGGAAAAGATAGATAAGAGATTCCCTTTACTGTTAGCCTTTTGGTCTTGTGAGCGATAATGGGAAAAGAACAATACCTAATGCAATTTGTTATTAAGCATCCACATTAGTGGAGCCATAAATTTAGCAATTTGATACCACAAAAAACTATTTTATCTATTTTACTCAATGGAGTTAATATTGTACCAAAGACCATTTCGATTTGATCAAAGAAACAAAATATTTCGATATCGGTTGATACCAGTGTACTATTTCGGAGTTTACGATATAGATATAGATATAGATATAAATATATATATATATATATATATAAGTTTTCTTTATATAAATTATAATCTATATAGGTTTAATATATTAGTCATTTTATATTACCTGAGTATATTCAGGAAAAAAAAAAGTACAATATTTACAATAAACAACAAGTGAAGCCCCCCCCCCCCCCCCCCTCCAAAAAAAAGGAATGAATTGAAGCACACAAAAAAAGAAAAAGAAAAAGAAAGATCTACTAATTTAACAAAGTGCATTAAATTGCCACACCACTCCCACCTAGCCATTTGATATCATTGACCAAATAGTTAGATAAGAAAATTTGAAAGACACAAAACTGAAAGCACACAGTTGTAGTGCATTAGCAGTGAAGAAACCAAAGACACAGAGAAAAAAAGAGCAACAAAGAAAGAGAATAAAGAAGTTGTAGTGGCAGCTACAATGGAGAGGAATGGGATCTAAATTAGAAAAGGTTTTAGAAGGAAAAAAATAAAAAGAAAAAGAAAAAGAAGAAGAAGATTTGGAGCACAATCTTAGTCATTAGGCACCAAGTTAGTGAGTCACATACCCATTTTTCTTTTTTCTTTTTTCCTTTTCTTTTTATTTTTTCTTATTGTTTGTATCGGTCTGAAACTGCCTTATTGACCAAAATGCTCGGAATATCCTGACACTACAAGAAAAGAGTCTACTAGCGAGGGCAAAATGCCCTTGCAAAAATTCGAATATCGTGGCAAAAGGTTATTAGCGAGGGCTTATGGCTCTCGAAGGCCATCATATTTGCTCTTGTTGCTAAAAGAGATTTTGCGACTATACCTTCGCAAATAGATAATTTACGGGGGCAATCCACTGTCATTATTGAACAAATCTGCCCTCACAAATATATTACCAAACGACAAGAAAAGTCGATGACTTATTTTTAGCGAGGGGAAGCAGTCGTTGTTAACAACTATTTGTGAGGACTTTCATACCCTCGCAATTAATTATTTGCGAATTTCAAATTGATTACATACTTTTTAGAGATGAATAGTGTCGTCGTTAAAATTTATTTGTGAGGGCTTTTAACCCCTCGCAATTAGTTAGAAATAATAGTGATGACGTTAAGCTGTCACTTAAAACGTTTTTGCAAGGGGTTAAGTGGCGTCACTATTCTATAAATTGCGAGGGACTTTGTCATCATTATAAAGTTATTTATGACCAAATATTTATGTCATCAGTGATAATATTTTATATAATATTTTAAATATTTTATTATTTATTTATCTTTAAGTTATTTTATATCATTTTTGTTTAATTATCCTGTTACAATAGTATAATGATTACTAAAAATTGATCCATTGAAACATAAAATTTTTTATAAGTTCAAACTTTAAAATATAGAATATACAAAGAAATCCTGAAATTAAACCATGACATAAAAATATTGTTTTAAACTTAAACAACTAGAATTATGACAAGATCTATATTAGTTTTCCTCTAAGTCACCGTCCAAGTTGTTTTCGACCTCCATGTTATTGTTTGAGTTGTCCTCTTCATCTCTGCTAGTCCTTAAAAATAAAAAAAAAAAAACAACAACAACAACAACAACAACAACAACATTAAACGTGAGTTAAAATGAAACAATTAAAGTGAATTTGTATTTGTATCAATGCTTCAATAAATAAGTACACATATTACTATATCAAATATAATCATATAATATATCATAAACAACAGTAATAACTTTTTTTTTTTTTTTAATTTAACAATAGTAGCAACTTAATTTGATTACTTATACCACTATCAAAATTAAATATAAATTAAAATAATATAACAATTGTGAAAAATGTAAACCACAAATAATGGTTAGAGAGAGTGCAAGAGAGATAGAGAGAATTTATGACATGTATTTCATTTATACTCACCTCCCATTCTTCATCCATCCAGTTATCCACCATCTTTTTCCAAAAGGGTGTAGGAATGAACGAATGAACATTCTTGTAACGATCTTCTTTCTTTGTGTACTTCTTAAAAATAGGATTTTTAATGTGAAACATCCAATCAGAATAATGGTGTTTCACATATTCCACAAATGCCTTCTTCACTTCCTCGTCTGGTTGCTTAGGCTTAAAATGTTGAGCTATATAGCAAGCATATAGAGTTTCAAGCTCAGACCTTGGGTATTCAGTAAAAGCCGTCCAAGCTCCATTCAGTTTTTGGTGAAAAAGAATAGTAATCTCTCGAGTAACTTTTGGTGTGATGATTTTGGCTTTACTTTTACCTTCCCTTGCCATGTCTACCTTTCTTTTTCTTTTTCTTTTTTTTTTTTTTTTTTTTTTTGATAAGCCCTGCCACATCTACCTACTATTAGTTAGTATTAATATGATGAAAGTATAATATAAATATGTATATTTCCAATACAATTGTGTTAAAGACATGATCCACTAGTAAAAAATGATACTAGACCTCATCCCCAATCCAACGATACTTGTTGCTACAATCAACACACAAATAATTGGTTTTCATATCTTTAGATATTGAATATTTAAATGCATACTTAAGAAAATTTTCAACCCCGTTAATATACTCTGTGCATAATTTAGTAGAATGATGCATCCAAAATTTATCAACTGACAGTTTATCCACTCCATATAAAGCATCATATTAATCATAACTACTAACAATAATGGTTGCTAAGACATATATAATTATGCAGTCTTAAAAATAACTAGCACAGTTAACATTGGGTCCTATAAACATAGACATCTTTTAGTATTTTCAAATTTTCTTTTAGTATTTCATTTTTCTTTTTACTATCCCATCTAGGTGAGCTTGACGGGACTGAGATGGTTGGCTTCATATTGTCACATCTTTTAATCTTACATTTTTTTTAATGAATAACTAATCATGCATAGGCCAATAAATAATAATTTAATAATATAAGAATTACTCAAGAATTGCACCAACATTCATTCATAGCTAAATTAAGTATAATTAACAATTTTTTCAGAAATAAATACATGCTCATCATCCTTTTTTTTTTTTTTTTTTTTTCTTTTGATGAGAAATAAAACTTCATTGACTTGAAAAGGAGTACAACAGAAAACTCAAAAAGATACAGAGCTCTAGGATCGGTCAAGTTGGATAAGATGCAGAACCATTGGAGGGCTACATCCTTTCCAGACTTGATCCAAAACATTACATTTCGCATACTGTGCAAGGGTATGAGCTACCGTGTTGTAATCCCAATTCAAGTGACAAATTTTCCAGCTGCTAAAAGACTCAAGAAGGGAGCAAATGCCTTGATAAAGATGGCCTAAGCTGCCATTGAATTCCTTTGCCTGAATGTCTTGTACCACAGTGAGAGCATCTGATTCAAGGATTACATCAGTGAGCTCCATTTCCTTAGCAAGAAGAATTCCATGTTCAAGAGCAAGGATTTCTGTTTCCAGACTTGAGAATTGCCTTGGAAGTGGCTTACAAAGTGCTGCTATAGGCTCTCCCATGTTGTTCCTTATCACTACTCCTACCCCAGAGAATCTCGCATCTCCTGATGGAGCACCATCCACATTAACTTTGTACACACCCATGGGAGGAACTTCCCATCTGCTTGCTTCATCACTTTGGGAAAGACTACATAGAGCAGCAGCTTCTCTGTAGTCAGATTTGATTGTATTAGCAGAAAACCATACCTGGTCAGGGGAGTGGCACGCGTCATCAAAAACTTTTTGATTTTGATTATACCATATCGCTCATCATCCTATCACATTGATAAATTGAAACAGAAATTTTCAATTGACACCTATAAAAGGTGCAAACTAATTAACATTGATCTTTATTGTGTACGTCACGAATCAATGATAATTCATAGTGTAAAGTTGTTATTTACAACTATGTATTTTGTTGGCTTTTATTCCGTCCCAAATTTGATTGTAATTATTATCAATCGTTTATACCTTGTATCTATTGTGGGATTTGTTGTAAGGGTTGTATGATAGAGAGAGAGTGTGAAGACTCAAGCATTTGAAGGCTGAAGAATTCTCGTGGGTATGTCGCGACCTAACTTCCCGCGAAGTGAATCATGTACCTTGCATATGCTGGAATGCGAAGAGTCAGGCCAGGTGGAGATAGCTGTGTCTCGTGAGTATCTCGCGGGTAAGGCCTTCCCGCGAGACACCCGCGAGGCAATCTGTTTTACCAGCCTGTACTGAATGACTCACACTTTCTGTGCCTATCCTATATATACCCTCATTACCCACAAATGTTGAGGAATACTTCAGAGAGAAAAACCCTAGCCAAACACATTGAGAATTAGAGATTGTCATCCCCACCTTTCTCTATACACTTGCTTGTGGTATTTCCTCAACTCTTCCCTCTCAATTTCCATACCATTGAGAGGTTGATAGCCTAAACACTTACCATACCCTTTGAGAGTGTTGAGTGACTGCTGGGAAGCATTGGAAGAAGTCAAGGATGGCAGATGCAACATGGAGCTTGTTGCGGGATCCGGAGAGCTAGACAAGACACGGTTCCGAGAAGCCTTGTTGGAGTAAGAGCTTGGAGGGCTTAGGTACATCGGGTAGATTAGGCTTGGAGGGTTTCTTGCTAACCCATGTATCCCAACTGATTGTCTAGTGGATCGATTTCCGCTTGGAGGGTGGCGGAGAGGTTTTTCGCCGAGTTTTTCGGTTTCCTCTTCGATAACACGTCTCGGTGTTATCTGTCTTTGCATCCTTCTTCCCTACTCTTGTTTATTTCATTTTTACTGCTGTGTTGCTTTACATATGGATTAGAGTAGTTGTCTTGCATATACGCTTGTGTTTACACTATTCCGCACTTAGTATTAAGTTAGTGTAAAATCAACCAAGCCGTAATTTTAATTTGGGGGTCTAAATTGCTCTTGTGTTTTCAACACATTTTCGAGCTTTCACATAGCCACCAAAAAAGTTGAAAGACATGTTGATTTGATTTGTACCCCAATAAAAATCATGGATAATATATATATTGTGTACGTTTATCTCCAGCTCGTGTGAGAGTTGCCCAAACATCTTTAACTTCTCAGCAGAACCCAGCTATGTTGTCTGATGTATGAAGTGTTGATGGACAGCACCACTGTTGGATAAGCTTTGTGGATGTGTGGTTATAACTTATAATGCACTAACACAAACACGCACAAAAAAAAAAAAAAAAAAAAAGAGAGGAATATATATATATATATATATATATATAGCTAAAGAGTAGTATTTCATTTGAGCGTAGCATTTTTAGTCCGCTTTAGTCTTATTTGGTCAACTTTGGTCTCATTTTGTTCACTTCGGTCGATTTGGTTTATTTAGTCTACTTCGGTCTCATTCAGTAGTCTATTTTAGTTCACTTTAGTCCTATTTGGTCCATTTTAGACTAATTAGGCCTTAAATTGATTCTCTCTATAGGTTGTCTTTCAGTTTTGGGCTAAAAATTACAAACAAATATTATAAATTAGAGATATGGGCCCTAAATAAGCAATAAAAATGATAAATATTTAAAAGATTACCTTACCTTTAAATTCAAGTTTCAATAATATAGACATTATAATTTTATATATCAATATGTATTATTATTGAATGCAAATTACATTATATGTTCCATCACATAAAACTTATAAAATATATAGAAAATAGTTTTAACTAACACATGCATAATTTAATCTACAAATTTTACATTATATTTTTAAAATAATTTTTATAACATTTTCCCATATATTGCGTGGGTGTGCTAGTCACATTTTCAATTAATGAAAACACACAATGTGTGGTACCCATTAGGTTGGCACAACTGTGGTACCCATCAGGAAATCGTGCCCTTTCCATATTGGGGGGTTTTGTCCATCTTCACTTGTACATTTCCCTGATGGGGATGGACAACTGTCTTTTGTCCATCGCATGGACCAGTTAGATTTGAAGAGCGGAACCCATTATGGAGAATTTTTATTTGCTCAAGAGTCACGTGGGAAGATAATTTAGGGGTTTTCATTTTTCACTATGAGGGATTTTTTATTGCTGCAACTACATAAAGTTGAAGTTTCCAGATTGAAGATCTTACTCTTGTAATGGTTTCGCTGGGTCCTAGTATTTTGTGGTGAGATTGTTTTTACTCTTAAAAATTTATTATTGTATTTTTTCAATTTATTGTGAAATCAAGTTTTGAGCATAAACTTGAGTATTGTAAATTTGTAATCTCTATTTTATTGTAGGTTTTATTTACTCTATGAATTTTTTTCTATACATTGGAGGATTTTTCACATAAATTTGTGTTCTTATGTGGTTTTTCACGTAAATTTGGTGTTCTTATTTTGCTCTATTCATATGTAGTTTTTGTTACATAATTTTTTTAATGAGTTATATGATTTTTTTAAAAATAATACCCATGAATAGTTTTACAATTCACCACATAATGAATTGGAAAAGATAGATTAAAGATTCCCTTTACTGTACGCATTTAGGTTTGTCTTGTGAGTACCAAATGCAATTTTTTGTTCCATTAAAAGTCATAGAGCATCCACATTGGTGGAGCCATAAATTTAATAATTTTGCACCACAAAAAGCTACTTTATTTTTTTTTTATCTTCTTACTCTACAAAACACCCAATATTAGTGGTTTTATTTTAATTTTCAACACATAAAAATAATATAAATAACACAATAAAATAATATGACAACTACAATAAAATAATATATTCACTACAATAAACAACAATCACAACCACCACCGCCATCAAAATCGCCACCGCCACCGCCGCCACTACTACCACCGCAACCGCCACAATATTTATTGTGAAAATAATATAAACAACACAATATTTATTATGAAAATATTGTGGTAGAATTTCTTAATTTTAATTTCTTATTATTCTTTATTTTATTTTTTCCCTTTATCTCTTTATTTGTTTTCATCCCTACACATTTCTTTTTTTCTTTTTTCTTTTTTTCCTCTTTTTTTCTTCTCCACACACGTATACTTCCTTTTCACTCTCCTCCACACGTATACATTGTCATCACTCTATCTTCCTTTTCATTTTTGTTTTTATACTTTAGCTCTCTCTCTCTCTCTCTCTCACACACACACACACACACACACATAGAGATCGGCAGATAACAAAGGCTACAGAAAGTCAGCATTTTAAATCGACGTTCATGCATTTCACCTCTTACGGTAGCTAAGATGGATCAAATTTGCTGTCTTTTTTTTTTTTTTTATCATTCTAATTTGATTAGTTTTAAGATTGCGATTTGAGTTTGTATTTTGATTGTGATTGAGTTTAGATAGAGATGTTTGAGAAAGAAAAGATCTGGAATGGTTGAGTGGAGGAAGAAAGAAAAAAAAATGAAAGGGAGAAGAGAGATCGGCGAGGTCGGTGCTAGGCAGGTGAGATCAGCGAGTGAGGCAAGGTGGAGGAAGAGAAAAAAATCTAAGTGTAGGACATGAAGAGTGGACAAGTGAAGAGTGAGGAGAGAGGAGCATTTTAAATCGACGTTCATGCATTCCACCTCTTACAGCGGCTAAGATGGATCAGATTTGCTATCTTTTTTTTCTTTTTTTCTTTTTTTATCATTCTAATTTGATTAGTTTTAAGATTGTGATTTGAGTTTGTATTTTGATTGTGATTGAGTTTAGATAGAGATGTTTGAGAAAGAAAAGATCTGGAATGGTTGAGTGGAGGAAGAAAGAAAAAAAAATGCAAAGGAGAAGAGAGATCGGCGAGGTCGGTGCTAGGCAAGTGAGATCGGCAAGTGAGGCAAGGTGGAGGAAGAGAAAAAATTCTAAGTGTAGGACATGAAGAGTGGACAAGTGAAGAGTGAGAAGAGAGGAGCAACAGGCAGAAATGAGGAAGGAGGAGAAAAAAAATATTAAAATATTCTGACCAGTGTGAACGCAATATAAAATAAGGACAAAGTTTAGCTATAAAATTAGTTGTAGCCTTAAGCTACAAACTTACTTAATATCTTTTTATTAGAGGTGAATTTTAACAAATCCACCAATGGAATACATGTTCTTCTTATATCCTCCATGCTTGCAAAATTTCAAGAAAATTAAAGATCAATAGCTATGTCATCAATAAATTTTTTAAATTGCAATTTTTTATAATTTAAAATTATGCACAAAATATAAGCTTATAGATCATATAGTAAATGATATCTGATTGACACAAAATTAAACATGTGTATTAAGAGCGTAAAGAACATACAATTCAACGGTTAGATTTTCAAAATATGTTGTAGTATTTATTTTATTGAGTGAGTTTGTAGCCTTAAACTACAACCAATTTTGTAGCTAAACTTTGTCCATAAAATATAATATATATATATATATATTTTAACCTTTGAGCTATAGTGCACAGCCATCTTTGGCTGTGCACTGTGGCAGAGAGGCCAAAATATTTTGCTTTGGCTCTACTAATGCAGCTTCAGTTTTGTAATTGATAGTGCTAAAAATAATAATATGCACCACCAATAATAATGCTCACAATTCATGGTTTTATCTAACCATGTGTAGAGTTGGTATGCTAAGCCATTTTTTATGTTTCCAAGATCACATCTTGGATCTCTAGCTCCAAATAAATCTTTATTGACAACCATGCAAAGTAGGAATGGCAACGGGTCGGGTTTGGGCCGGATTTTTTCATATCCGGACCCGACCCACGGGGCAAGACCCGTGGCTGGAACCCAGCCCATTTAGGGTTCCGGGTTTTTTTTCCGAGGCCCCGTTTAGGAATTGGGCCCAATTCGTAGCCCAACCAAAAAAAAAAAATTTAACCCAGATTCAAGCCCTGATTTTTCCTAGATTTTGCCTACATTAAGCCTGCATTAATAAATCATATAAACGTGTAAACTTTTCTATATGGCCAATCTGGATGTCTTCTCCTCAAAATCCTCATTATACAATAAATCACAATAAATCATCTTTTGATATTGACACATTCTTGGTCTAAGAATATTCTTAAGACCATCCGAATTCTAAAAATAAATGCAGAGAGAGTACTTATACTTGCCATTCAAAACAAACATAAATTTTTTTTATTAATTTCCACATGATCATGACCAAGTACATCACTCATCAACTATCACATTTTTATAAACACAATCTCTCTGAAAGTTACAAAGCAAGCCCAATACTCATAAAATAGTCATGGATTACACCCAAAAAATCAAAAATAAAAAACCAACACAACCCCAACCCATTTACTGTCTATAACTAACTAGTAACTAGTACTATATAGCATACACATAACACAGCTCACACATCTCTCATTCTATCTGTCTCTGAAATCCGAGAAACCCAACACCATCAATAAATGTATCTTTTCAAGTAAATACCTGAAGAAAAGCTGATCCTCTCCGATTTGGCTGAAGGCTGAAGCTGAATAGCTAATCCTCTCCGATTTGGTCAAGCCTGAAGAAAAAACGCGACAGCTCGACGGGAAGAGTCAACGGCGTGTTTGAGTCTGGTCAAGCTTGAAGAAAAACAACGATAGCTCCGATTTGGTCAAGCCTGAAGAAAAATGGCGACAGCTCGAGGGTGGGGTTTGTGACAATGGTGGTGAGGTGGCGGATTTGTGGGTTGTGGTGTTGTGATTTGGTGGTTGGGTGTCTCGCCGTCTGAGTTTTGGTGGTGTTCACGGTGGTAGTTTGAGATAAAGTGAGGGTGAGGGAGTGTGGGACTGTCGGATTGAGAAGGAGGGACTCAGGAGGCTGCTGAGTGCAGAAGAAATGGGGATTAGGGTTAGATCATTTTAGGTATATATATATATATATATATTAGGGTATTTTAGTAATTTTAATGTACCGGGTTTTTACCGGGCCTGGTTTCAGGTCGGGTCTCAGGTTTTTTTATAAAACCCGAACCCGACCTGGGCCCGCTTCGGGTTTTTTTTTTAAACTCATACCCAACCCTATTCCTAATCGGACCGTGTAAAACCCGGCCCATTAAGGTCGGGCTGGGCCGGGTACTCGCGGGCCGGGCAAAAATTGTCATCCCTAATGCAAAGAAAAAGTTTTAGATGTAGGGAGGCTGATTAGTCATAATATTTAGTAATATTATGGATGGATGAAAACTCTTGTATGCAGTACTGTGTTACACGCAAACCGAAAATGTGAAAATTTTCAGTTTATAAAAACTCAGTGTGCATGTGAACACTGATGATGATATCAAAAATGACGCATTGGACACTGAGGTGAGAGAACTTGGTGAGTGATTCCAGAAAGTTTCACTCCATTAATAGAAAAGACAAAGAATTGATAGATTTTGAATGTTAATAATTTAGAAAAAAATTGTTATATATAAAAATAATTAATCAATTAAAAAAAACTTGGGTTACATTGCGTGGTATACTTGCTAGCCTTGGGAGTCTTGGACTACACGTATGATCTAGAAATGGCAAAAATTAGATACAGGTTTTTTTGTACTAAATTTTTCAATAGAATTCAAACTTAGTTATATTAATCAATAAAATGCAAATAATGTTATTTTTTTAAGGATAATTAAATCAAAATTTTACACACCAAAAGTCTTATAGCTTATTGGAACTATGAAGGTTCAAATCCCTCCGCTCCCTCTTGTAGTACCTAATAAGTATAAAAAATAAATAAATGCAACATGTATTTGAATTTAATTGAAGAATCTAAGGAGTAGAATCTATGAAATTGTATATGAGTTTTACAACAAAACTAGTAATTGATCGCAAAAGTTAGATTATTGGTGATTTGTGAAAAGTAGTGACGACAATCTTGTGGATGACTTTATTCAAGTACACTCTTAGGAATCATTTTTTTATCATAATTTAATTGTATTGGAATTTGAGTTAAACACATATTAGTTAATACTTCAAGGTGGTTTTAGCGTGAATGAAAGAAGAAAACTTGATTCATGAAAGTTTAATTCTTGAATCACTTCCGAATGATATGCTTTAAATTCATTTAGATAATTAAGATCGGATTCTAAGCTTTGGTTCAAGAAGGAATCAATGTAGTTTCATATGCATACCACCGAAAAATACATTGAAAATTGAAAAAAGTCATTATGATTCTATGGACAAAATTGCTTTTTGCCTCTTTCTGAAAAAAAAATTCAGCATTTTGCCCTTTTTCTCAAACTAATTCGGGAAATGCCCTTCTTTTAAAAATCGAGTTTCTGAAAATCGATTTAGGCCCTATAGCGGCGTTTTTAAGAACCCTATAGTGACGTTTTATAACTCGATTTTCATAAAGTCGAGTTATAGGTAAAAAAAGAAAAAAAATTGCATGTAATAACTCGATCTAAATGAAATCGAGTTATAGGAAATTTTTTTACCTATAACTCGAGTTCATGGAGGCCGAGTTCCAAAACGCCACTATAGGTCCTTAAAACGTCACTATAGGCTCGTTAAAAACGCCGCTATAGGGCTTAACTCGATTTGTAGTAAATTGATTTGAAAAGAGAACTTTTAGTTGTTGGAATTATGAGTTCACTGATTGATTATGACTCTATTAAGGATGAGATAGACAAGAGAACTTTTCTCAAAAAAAAAAAAAAAAAAGACAAGAGAACATTTGTGATACATACCTGGTGCAAATGTTAGCTTGATAATAGTACCAACTCCTCCATCACCTTCAATGACTTCAATTTTCTCAATGAAATTCGAAAGCACTTCTTCGACTAATTTTGAAAACTGAAGTGTCCCATAGAGCTCCCAAGCTTCACTAGCTAACACGTTTACCTCTACCTCATGTGAAACTTGCCCAACCATCTTTCTTCTTTTGCTGCCAAGCTATAGAGTATTTGTGTGATTCAGGGTGTGTGTTGTTTATGGTAATATATAATTAATTCCCAAAATATGATCAAAACCAAGGTCTATGTACCTAAGTTATTCGTCAAAGTTGGCGTCCAAAGATTCCTATGCCGCCCGTGATGGCATATTGGTTGTCACATTAGCTAATAAGATAAATACAGACAGGGGTGGGACAAAAAACAAACTTAATCTTGGGGGCCATGGTTGGTAATCTATTTATTGTTATATGAGTAATGCTACGTACACAAAAATTTCACAATATTTTTATAATTATGTGGACAAACTTTTACTTGTTTTTATTTAGACTTACTATTAATATCATTTTTTTACTTACCATTAACAATCTGTCACATTAACAGATATAAAAAGTTGTCAAATTTTTTGTATAACTTTCCCTTGTTGTATATCTATTCATATTCACGCTGGTGGCTGACAAGCCACCCACCCTACTTCACTTGGGGTGGATACATTGCCACCCACCTCAGCTTTAACTCTCTCTCCTCCCATATATGTGTGTAATCCTTTGTTACAAAACACACGAGAGATGGAGAGAAGAAAGAGATGTGTATTTGGTATTATAAATAATATGGTGTGGTTGATGAGTGATGACATTCAAATACAATACCATTCTCATAAATCTTTCTCTTTTCTTGCTATTTTCTATACTTTACGACACTATTATATTAGTTTCGTAGAATTGTATACGATGAAAATTTTGGTATAGAACAAAAAGGTAGAAAGAACATATACATCATTTGGAGGACTAACATTGAAGAATGGTGTAATCTTAAGACTTAAGTAGCCATTTAAATGCACTCTTGAAAATGTTCTTATTGATTATGAGGTCTGATAAGACAAAATTTTTTTTTTTTTTTTTTGAGAATTAGTATCTGTTTGGCAGCAACTAATTTCTACTAGCTTATTTGCATAATGTCTATTAAAAAAATATAATTTTTGATAACTTTAATATTAAATGTGACAAAAAATTAAAAGCTGACATATTTGAATATTAATAAAAGTTATAGATTATTTGTTTCTCTCAAAAAAAAAAAAAAAAAAAAAGGTTAGATTATATGTAAAAAAAGCAAAGAAAAAAAAGAGGCAAAAAGGATTCTAAGCCCTCAGCTAGCACTGCTCCAATAGCACTGATGGGAAGATTTTAGTAGGCAAGTCGAGTTTTTCTGGAACAAATCTTGAAGTTGCTATTCTTTAATTTTCTGTGGGACTTTTTTCTTTTTTGGTCAACTTTTCAAAATTTCTCCAAGCCGGTATAAACGTTAAATTTTCGTTTTGTGCTTTGCCAAATCTTGGTCAATAATTTATGCCCTAGAAAGAAAAGGTTGGCGGCTTGTCCTAATTAGTCATTAGATTAGTTTTTTTTTTTAGTTTTTTGATAAGCATTAGATTAGTTCTGATGTAGAAAAAGACAGCAAGGTACATATGATAAGGATCGTAAATGAGTTGAGTTGTGTTTGAGCTGAATATTAAAAGTTTGAGATTGGTTCATTAAAGAGTTGGGTTTGAATTCATCAACAAGTTAGATTATACACTTGCTTATTAAAAAAAAGTTAAATTATATTTCAAATTTGGTTCATTTTTCTTTTTTCAAACATTCCATACAAAACTCACTCTCCAAGTTTCACCACTTTTCATTTTAGTCAATTAGTCCTATAAGTTAGCATTCTATTATTTCAGTCCTCCAAATTTCAATCATCTTCAATTTAGTCTTCCGTTAACATTCCATCTATCTGCCGTTAATCATATTTAATTTTTATTTAATTATTTTATGAAATAAAAAATATGAGACTACTAGTATTAAAGGGCTCTGCTGCTCCAATCAATAGTGCATCCTTTAACCTTTTCCATCAACATAAGGTCTCTTCACTACCCTTCAAAATCTCAAGAATGGAACCGTAGCTGCAAAAAAACCATGGCAAACAACAATTAATAAATGCCGACACAAGATCCTTTAAAACCAATGAAAGCTTAGTTTTAAGTTTTAAGTTTTAAGAGAGCAATCAACCTACACAAACCAACCGGTATTGCTGAATATGTGGAAAACCAAGCAGCGTTCTCTATCATCCTCTTCCTTATCTGAAACCTAGGATACAAGCTCGTTGGCCAACGCCGCGATTCGCTGCTCAATTCTTTGGCCTAAATCAAACCACAGCAGCTTGCCGACATCAACGACGAAAGTGAAGGCATGAAAGCCCCTGGAATTGTACCACTCCACGTATTTCTTGAGGTGCTTGGTCTTGGAACCGAGCCAACCCAACAACACCAATGTCACTACTTGCTCTTTGTCGTTAAAGTATGTTTTGACAATTGAAAAAAGTTGGGTTCTATTTTGTGTTCTTCAGGTGTGGGTATGGAGTGATGGACGATGTGGGTGGGTTAATTTATGGGTTTTTTTTTAAAATGTTAAATTAACATTTTTTAATTTAAGAAATATATAATTAAAAAAAATTAAATATGGTTAACGGCAAACATGGATGGAAGTTAATGGAAGACTGAATTGAGGAGAATTGAAACTTAGATGACTAAAATGACAAAATTGAAACTTACAAGATTGAAATGAAAAGTGGTGAAACTTAGATGGTGAATTTTGTATTTTAGTCTAAAAAAAGTTAAATTATATGTCAAACTTGGTTCATTTTTTTTTTTCAAACATACATAAGCTTCATTATGAGGTACTTAATTAATTTTTTTTAATGTATAATAAACACTAAAATTATTTTTTTTAAAATAGTAAACACCACCAATAAACGTTTTTATCCTTTAACAAATCTATAATAATAATCAATAATTAAATTATAGTTAAAGTTATTTTAATTGAATTAATTATATAAAGTTATTTTCATATAAATATTTTATATAAACTAGATTATGTCCTATAGGATGCACATAGGTCATTAGTTTTGTTTTCAGAATTTTAATAAGAAGTTATTTTTATGGTTCTTGTAAAATAGCCATTATTTGTTATAATATTCAAAATTAATTTTTATTATATTGCATATCATCGATTATATTTGATAAGTATATATTATATGTTACTAAATAAGTAAAAAAAAGAAGAAGTAAATTGTTGCTCAAATATTATATTGTTTCTTTATATTCACCGTTTTTTTTTTTTTTCAAAAAGTTTAATTAGACAATCAGAGATCAATAACTATTTTATTTGTAAAATACTTGATCAAATCATGAATAATATTCAATAATATAAAATTCGGCAATATAATTTGGAATATATCTAACCAATAAAAAAATATTGACTACTGTAACATTAACAAAAAGTTACACAAATACTTGATCATGTTTCTATACACACACATATAACCTTAGCTATTGTGGTCTAATGTTCTGCCAAGTGTCACATTTCTTGATAATTCTCTTCATTTGTCCCTTCACATCATCAAACATTCACATTTATATCAAAGTATTAGTTCATTATCTTGTGTTAACGGGTAGATTCATTATCTTGTGTTTATGGATATATGCATTTATACTTTGACAAATCCACTCAATAGATTTTTATTGGCTGCAAATTTTGGCAAATCTACTATTGGTGTAAAATATTATTTTTATGTCCTCCATGATGGCAAATTTTTTAAATGATATGATACTAATAACTATATGATCTATAAAATGTTTAAATTTTAAGCTTTTGCACTTTAAAATTATGTTTAAAAAATAGGCTTATGGATTGAATGGTAAATATCATTTGATTGACACAAAATTTGACATGTATGTTATAGAGAACATATAATCCAACAGTGGCATTTAAAAAAAAAAAAAAAATTATTAGGTGGTGTAAGTAATATTGCTTAAGAGTAATGCTAGAGATACAAATTTTTTACAAAAGTTTTTACAAACTGCTAACATGGTGAGTGATTATTGGTAAATAAAAAAGTGATGTTAATGGTGTGCCTAAATGAAAACCAAAAGAAATTGGCCACATCAATAGTTTGTAAAAATGTTGTAAAATAGTTTGTGACTGTAGTATTACTCTATTACTTAAAGTTACACTAAGTGTAAGGTGATCATAATCCACATACATATTGTTGTTAGGCATGGTGTAAGGTTCATCTATTTATTGGTTCATAGGTTGTATTTAATATAAATGAGAATTATAACTATTTATTCACAAATATATATATATATATCTTTTTTTGAGAAACAAACATACACACATACACAAGAGAGAGGGAAAGATGTTCTAACACAAAGACACACTACAAACTCCACTCAAAAGCCATGGTAACTTTTAAGAGAGGGTGGGGCAAGTTATACTACAAAAAAAAAAAAAAAAAAAGACCATTCACATAAATATTATACTTATTAAATATTGGAAGTTAGAATATAAGCCATTAACTCTTAATTAAAAAAATTTGATACTCCCATACATATAAGGGTTTGCAATGAACTCGGTTAGGCCGAACTGACTTGTTTTTACTTGGCCCATGGACCTAGTGGGCTATTGACCACTCAACTGGCCAAGTTAGTTAGATACAGTCCAAAAGAGAAAACTCCAACCCATGGACATCCTTGGACAATGCTAACCAAATCAATTTAAGTATCCTAAATCCTAATAGTTAGGATATATTAAAAAAAAACAAAAATCAGTCCATGACTTATCTCACAGGGCTAGTGGTATACCCATGGTCCTCAATAACACCAGCCTGAGGCTGTGGGCTATTTGGTGATACATATACATTTACCAACTCTTTTTAATCCAAATAGATAGCATAATTATGAGAAATTTTACATTTTATTTATTAATTAATAATAAAATCCACCAATAGAAACACAACGTACATTTTTTTTTATTAAATTTATTTTGAGAAGAAGTCATTCATATTTATTTCTTGAAACTTTGGAAGAAATGTCAAAATGCAACTGGTGTTTGATGAAAGAAGGAACTTCTTCCATCTAAACTACCATCTTCGAAAACTTCATCACACACTTAAGTACATATAACAAAGCTAAGCAATACCATGAATTTATTATTTTATTCCAGAATGTGGTATATTATTATTGTTCATAATTAGGCTGCATTTTTAGTTTCATTGTTTTTAGGTGAAAACATTGTTTTGGTCCCTACATTTTGGGTTCACAATCAATTTAATCCCTACATTTTGATAGCAGTCAATTTGATCCCTGTTATTGTGAGAGACCATAGGGGTGCTCTCAAAAAAGAGATTCGGGTGCTTAAGGCACCTCTCTTTAGGAAAAAATAGGAAAAAATAAAATAAAATTACATGTCCAAAAATTCCTTGAATGTTATTAATTGACTATGCAAATATAATTACGTCATGTAGAATAACTTTACAAGGCTTTGGTCTTGATACAATCTATGTAAAAATTATAAAGTTTTGATCCTAGTTACAATCTACCAAAAACAAAAGACAAAACACTAGTCTATCTATCCAAAAACCTAAGTTCGGGGGCTAGTTTATGGAATAGGAAGGTGTTAGGCACCTATCCTGCTCAAACGAAGTCTGGTCTTCTAGACTCTAATGACCATTATATACCCTTTTGTATGATGTTGAATGATATGTTGTAACACACATGACAAACACTTGGCAACAATTAATTTAAACAAATTTGTCTTATGAATATGCCTTCTTTTCAAAGAAAAATCAGATTTGTTTTTTGTAAAGGGTAAAAAGAAAGATTCTGTTAAGAAAAATCAGATCTATTTTTTTGTAAAGTTGAAAAAAAATAAAAAAAAAAAATTTGAGATTTGATTGGTAAAAATCAGATCTGTTTTGAAAAGTAAAAAATGAGATTTTTAAAAGAGGACTCATATTCATAATTCAAATCTATTATGCACGCATCACATATTAAAAAAGAAAAAAAAAAAAAAACTTTGACCTAACTCTTAATTCGTTCTTTGAAATTTCAAAATCTACAATTTTAATTATAAGAAAAAAACTATTTCAGAAAAATGTTTAGATCCGAATTTAATGAAAATACAAATCTGTTTTGTGGTTGAAAAAAGTTTAGATTTGTATTTAATGAAAATATAGATTATTTTTGTGACCAGAAAAAAATTTCAGATTTGTATTTAATGAAAATACAGATCTGTTTTGTGACAAGAAAAAATTTCAGATCAGTATTTAATGAAAATATAGATCGGGTTTTTGACCAGAAAAAATTTCGGATCTGTATTTAATGTACAGATTTGTTTTGTATGGCCCGTTTTCACTTTGCCTACCCGTGTTTCAATTATTTACACTTTGCCCACCTAAACTTCAATCCGTTACCCATCTGTTATCCACCTCACCCTCAGACGTTAGAAAAACACCCTTTTATTAAAAATAAGAACATAACACGAATAAATAATATAAACCATTGAATCTTTTCCTCACGAACACATGAACACAACATTTGTAAATATAGTTCAAAATTTTCAGTTGCACACATCGAAAACCAATTAAATCCTCTGAATCCATACCAAAAATCCCTCTCATTTTTCAAACCCAAACTGTAATAAAAAAAAGTTTTAGAACCCAATCTTAGATTAAACAGAAAATAGAAACAAACCAAAAAGAGAATTTCAATCACAAGCAAACATCACCATTGTTCATCCTACCGATGGTGGTGGTCAAGTGTTTCGACCTAAAGTTTGATGGTGGGTTGTACGGCGGCTTGGCTGTCGTGGTGGTGGCTCGTGGTGGTGCTAATGGCGGCCATGGAGGTCAACCATAGCCAAAATCAAATAAAACCCACAACCAGAAAGCCAAAAAAAAAATATATATATATATATATATATATATTTTGAAACTCACAAAGCGGTCTGATTGCCTTCATCCTCTCTTTCACTCTTGTCCACCCACTCCACCACCACCACTATCAGAACCCACAACTCAACACCACCACCACCTAGTCCACAATCCACAACCACCACAAGCCACAACCCATAACCCCACCATAATCAGATCATTATCAAACCCACAACCCAAAAGCAAAAAAAGAAAAGAAAAAAAAAAAAAAAACCCATGAAGCAAAGATAGTGGTCGATCTAGGTTTTTGCTGAGGTGGCGACGTTGATGTGAGGGGGTGAGCTTGAGAGGGGCGGCCATGGAGTTTGTTTGAGAGAGTTTTAGAGATGAGAGAATAGGGGTTTAGAGAGAGCTCAAGCTGAGAGGTTAGAGAGACTAAGCTCAGGTTTAGAGTGAGAGAGAGGGCTTGGTGAGACTGAGCTTAGGCTAAATTCGATGACCCCAAAACTCGGCGAATCCGACGGCTCTCCTTGCAGCTCCTCAACCCAGATCATGATTGTGATCATGATCATCTTTAGCTTGCGGGGAAATGACAATGAGGAAGAAGCTGGGAGTGGACACGGCAGCGAGTATGAGGCAGTTAATTGGGTTGGGGAGAGAAGCCAAGATCAAAGTGGGATTTGTGTGCTATTCCGTCCGCTTTGTTCTTATAGAAGTTCTTAAGCAATCAAAACCCTAGCTTTTTTATTTTTGTTATGTTTGTTTTTCTCTAAAAATGTGTTTTTCTAATGGCAAAAGAAGAGGTGGGTAGCGGATGGGTAACGGATTGAAGTTCAGGTGGGCAAAGTGTAAATTATTGAAACACAGGTAGACAAAGTGAAAATGGGCCATACCACAAGTAGGTTTACTGTAATTATCCCTTTTTTAAAAATGTTTTGGTGATTATTAGCAAATTTTGAAATCAAAGAAAAAAATATACAATCAACTAAAGAACATATCAAAGAAAATTCTAACTAAGCATATAAGCATGACAAATATGAATTAAGAACAAGACATAATACATTCAAACGTATTAACCAAATTCATGCAATGAACAAACACAACACGTTAATTAATGGAAAAGAAAAATAGACAGAAGAGTGAAACTAAATACCTCTTGCAAAAGCGTATCCTTCAATAGAAGAATATTTTAGAAATCAAAGAAATTTTCACTTCTTTGAGGTATAAAATACTTACAAAAAAGAAGTTCTTAAAACTAAAGCTTTTATAACGTCTTTAATGTAAGGGGAGCAGAGAAGTCAGAAAAGAAGGACCCTGAATTCTGATCTCTTCCCTCTATTTATAGAGGCTAGGATGCTTAAAAAATAAGCTAAATGAGATCAGATACGAATTGGAATGCGTCATTATCTCTAAAAATCTAAAAAATATAGGTTTTATCTTAATCAGGAGGTTCCCGGGCTGAGCCACGTATTTGGGCCAATCGGCACTTGCCATGTGCTGATTGGCACTCCAAGACTGCCGATCGGCCCTCTTAGGTGCCAGGCCTGCTTTGCAGTTTTGGTTCAATTTGGACTCTTTTTTTTTTGAATTTTTGAGCTGGGAATTGTACCTAGACGCGTTTTGAATCCGTATTCTAAAAATTAATCACTTTTTCTTGATATTCATGCCTTTAAAGTGATAATTATCTGATAGATAAATATTCCAAAAAAAGACTTAATTATCCACAACTTTTTTCTTATCTGATTATCAATTTTATTCCTATCCAAACAGGCTTATTTTTGACACTAACCAACAACCAATCACAAAATTATTTAATTAATTTTAATTGTTTAACCAATCATAATTAATTTAAATTGACCATGCGTGGTTGGTTCCAGCCAAACAAAATGCATGCAGACCGTGAAAACTTGATCACGTGATAACTTTCAATCTGACGGTTCGATTTAGGAACCGGGAATATCGTCACGACCGTTAAAATCTCAAAATCATTTTTATGATATGCAATGAATGAATTAATGCATGTAATGCAACTCTAAATTTTTTGGGTATATGAATAGCCATCCTAGCCATCTTCCAAGATTATATTATGGGTGCAAAATCGAGTGTCTACAGTTATTTTCAACTTGTAATCAATTTGGTATCTACCGTTAACTCACTAATGGAAACTGCCTATGTGGCAAACAATGTACTTAGCTGGCACACTTGAGGCTGACATGGCTACTAAAATAATAATAATAAATACCATGTTAGTATCTAAATAAAATAATAATAATTTATCAATTTTAATAACAAAAAAAAGGGAAAAAAACCAGATGATATTGAACACGAACCCACATCTCCATAAATCAAAATCAAAATCCAGCAAACTCAAATCCAATTCTAATCAATCTCAACAAATTCAAGTCAACATTAATCAAACCCAAATCAACCTCCATAATGCTCGGTTCTTCAGTCCCTTACCTATATCAACAAAACCCATTGACAACAAACTCATCAAACTAGTGATTCATGTCCCATTCTTTGAACCTAGTGATCTCAGATATGGCATCATGTTCAAGATCAGATGGGTTCATGATAGAACCACCCCTTTGTTGAGAGAGAGAGAGAGAGAGAGAGAGAGAGAGCTTGTTTACTATGCTTCATCATTGTTCACTAATATCTTGCATTTCATCATTGTTCCCATTCTTTGCCCTCCTCTCTTGCATTTTATCTTTGCAGGAGATATTACTATGTATGTACTTTCGGAGTTTTTACAGTAAATGTGAGAATAATGCAAGATTAAAACTGTATAATGAGGGCCTGGTTTATGGTGATTGTACTAGTATAATGTGAGAATAATGCAAGATTAAACTCAGGTGTCGAGGTCCTTCTTAAGCCATTTGGCCTAGGAAAAAAAAAGGGGGGCGGGGCGGGGGGGCTATAGCTGCATTTTTAAATGCGGCTAAAAATATGTCCTATAGCCACATTTAAAAAATGCAGCTATAGTTTTCACCTATAGCCACGTTTTAAACGCGGCTATAGCTTTCACCTATAGCCACATTTGAAACGCGGCCATTGGTCCGATCTTATAGTCATGTTTTAAACGCGGCTATAACTTTCACCTTAGGCCACGTTTTAAACGCGACCATAGGTCCTGGTCTTAGGCCGCATTTGAAAAAGTGCAGCCATAGACCCCTCAGGCCTATAGTCACGGGGTTTATGTGGCCTAAAAACACGCAGCTATAAGCCAAATCTTCCTATAGCCATGTTTTTCTAACCTATAGCCATGTTTTAAAAATGTGGCTATAGAACTTTTTTTTTTTGTGGTGTGTGTGCACTTTTCACACATGTATCAAACTCACTTTTATTATTTCTATATTATTATTTTTTGTTTTTATATTTTCTTATTATTCCCCAACCAAAATAGGTTGATATAAGTAACTTTCTATTGTTTATGATCTTATCTTCCTTGTGCTCTTTGTCCAAGTTTCAATTTTGCATTTTGTTCTTGCTCTGGAATTTCAATCTAAGGCATTGGGTTTTTCGTTGTGAGTTGTTTCTAGTTTTCCATTTTTAGTTTCTGGTCTTAACGTTGAATGATTATTTCTGTAATGCTATTTTGATTTTGTGTGGTGCTGTTGTGTATTTTGAATTTAAGCCTTCTCTTTTTGAGGTTTTGGCTCATCTAAATTATAGTTTTTCTTCAATCCCTTTGGGTTTGTTGAATTTTGATTTGAATTTATGGAGATGTTTGTTCCTAGATTTGTTTGTGTTCAAGATCATCTGAGTTTTATTTTTTGGTTTATAGTTTTCCTTTATTTATTTTTATTAAAATTGATAAAAAAATTTATTCAGATTTTGACTTGGCATTTTTTGTTACTATTATTTTAGTAGCCATGTTAGCTTTAATTGTGCTAACTAAGCACACTATTTGCCACGTAGGCAGTTCCTGTTAGTATGTTAACGGTAGAGACCAAATTGATTGCAAATTGAAAATAAAAGAGACTAAATTGATGGCTATCAAAATGTAAGAACTGAATTGACTGTGACCCTAAAATGTAGGGGGCCAAAATGGTGTTTTCACCTTATTTTTAATGAGATAATTTTTGGCGACTTTTGCAATTTTTACTACTAGGTCAGTAGTGACATACAAGGTATTTGCAACAACCCCTTCCTTGACATCATACTCAATTGTGCTTTTGATTATGCATGAATCATTGTCCTTCTCTATGATTTCGAAGCAAACACGAAAAAGAGTAAAGCCTTACTCAAGATGTCCTCCTTCAATCACCTCTAGTTCTTTAATGCGTTTATCATTGTCATGCTTTGTGAACTTCTCTTGGTGCATAGTAAACCCATGTAAGACTAATTCATTGGAAAGGAAGTTTAATGAAAGAAAGGAAGAAGATGGAAGTAACTATTCAAATTTAAACTTTAAAGAGAACGTAGAAGCATAAGCAGTCATTGAAATTGTGTTCCGGGATCATAATCCAAAGAATCAAGATCGACTCTTTGAAATTGTGTTTGAGAGATTGAAACATCAACATTTTCTGGAATTGAGAAATGCACATTTTCTAGAATTGGAGCATCCACATTTTCTAGAATTGTAGCATCCTCCACATTTTCTAGAATTGGAGCATCTACATTTTCTAGAATTGGAGCATCCACATTTTCTGGAATTGGAATAGCAACATTAGTTGTTGGCAATCCCACGTTGACTTCGGAAGAATTTGAACCTTTTCTTTTGAAAAAATCAAGCATTGTAGTTGATTTTTTCATGATCTACAAATAAAATAAGAATCACCATTATTTTTTTAAATTTGTGTGACAATTTTCTATAATATATGATTTGTTTTTTTTTTGGTATTTGGTCTACCTTTATTTATGTCTTTGTGTTTGGTCGGCCATATTTATAATTTATGTCTTTGGGTTGTCTCCATCTTTTTGACACTGACCCACTAACCTAATGAATCCACCACCAACACTATAAATTTATTCCCTGCACTACTAACAAAAACTTTTCTTTAAGTTTTTAACTTTATCTTCTTCTTTTTTTCTGTCACTTGCCCGTTACCCAACCTCACTTGTCCCTAGTATGCCCAACTAACAGTCAACAAAGAAAAAATTAATCTCTAAAAACTCACTCTCTGTCTCTCTCTTATCTATATAAACAAGAGAGAGAGTCACAAACACAGACAGAGTCACAAAGCCAAAAAGTCAAAAAAAAAAAAAAAAAAAAAAAAACACCACAGGCATCAAGCCAGCAACACAGATTCAAATATTCAATTCATAATCACCAACATTTAGTTCCAATTCACAATCACAATCACCAACACCACAATTCACAAATATTCAATATTTCAATTCGCAATCACAATCACCAACACCACAAGTCCACAAGGCAATCTCAAATTCTCAGATACAAAGTCATACACATTTTGAAGTTGAAGGAAAAGAGAAGAGTAAATACCTGTGAACTGTGAAGGCTGGAGCGACGAAACTAGGCTGAGTAGATCGAGCAACCGACGTGGGCGGCCGCAAGTGGGTCTGTGGGTCTCTGCTCTCGCCAGTCGCCGGTGTGGGTATTAGAAAATGCCAAATGGGTGAGTCCGTGAGTGGAGTGGCTGAGTGGGTCTCTGCTCTCTCAGTTTCAGATCAAGGAGCGAGCGTTGTCAGCGTGGGTCTCGTCGGCATCGTCGGCGTGGGTCTGTATATCGCCTCTCCCTTTCCTCTCTCTCTTTTTTTTCTTTTTTTTTTCCTTTGTGTTTTTGGTTTGCTCTTTGGGTCTCTGCTCTCTCAGTCTCAGATCGAGGATCGAGTGTCATTGGCGTGGGACTCGTCGGCGTGGGTCTGTATCGCCTCTCCCTTTCCTCTCTCTCTTTTTTTTTTTTTCTTTTTCTTCCTTCGTGTTTTTGGTTTGTTCTTTGTTTGACTAGTGAGAGCTGGAGTTGGACTAGTGAGAGCTGAGAGCTGAGTTTTTTTTTTTTTTTTTTTTTTTTAAACATGGACTGGCCGGAAAATGTGGGCTCCTGGACTGGCCGGATTGGGCTGGGGGGTTCATGATTTCTGGGAGGGGGGCCTGTGCAAAAAACGTAGGGGGGCCCAAGCCCTTTTTTTTTTTTTTTTTTTTTGAAAATTTTACTTGCTAAAAAAAAAAAATTTTGGGCCAGGGGGGGCCCGGGCCCCCTTTGGGCTCAATGTGGGTCCGTCCCTGAGTCATTCATTTCTGACTAAAGAGAGGGGAGAGCGATTTCTCCAAAGTCACTTCTTAGATTGCTTAATTGGTATCGTTGGTTGCAATGGCGGGACCAAGATTTAAATTTAGGGGGCAAGAATAATTAACGGACAAGAGAATATGTAGAATCTAACCTTTGATAGGTCACAATCTGAATGACCCCTTGTGATAAACCCTAATTAATTAATTAATTAGCCAAGTTGTTAATTAACCAATTAAGCATGCAATTTTGTGGAAGCACAAACAAATCACCAAATACTAAATATGCAGCGGAAAATAAATAACACGGTGATTTGTTTACGAATGGGGAAAACCCTAACGGCAAAAACCCCACCGGGTGATTTTCAGGTCACCACTCCCGAAACTCCACTATTATCAAATCAAGCGGTTACAAGAAAGGAATCCCAAGTACCTTACCAACCTACAGTTGAACCCTTACCCCAATACCCAATTGGACTTGATCTGTAGTGACAATTTCCACCTTTGATGCACGGCTCCCAAGTACGTGACTAACCAATGCGCGGATCCCAGTACGCAACTTCAGAAACACCAACTTGAGGAAGAAAGGTTGGCTGCAAAGTTCTTCAGTTCATCCACGTGATGAATAGCAGGAAGATGCTTGGTTACAAAACCCTATGGTGCAAAGACACAGCAACTTCTTGATGGAAGATGAACTAGGTCAAGAACTTCGTCTGTTGAGCACAATTTGCATAAACAGAGATTGCTCAATGATAATACAACTTGTGTCACTCAAAACGGCTCTTAAAATAATCCTTTTATATGTTTAGGGTTAGAAGAAAAGAAGTCCCAAAAACATATTCACGGATCCCAAGAAAATCAGATTTGGAATTCTGACTTTTTAATTCTCGACAGATAGCAGGTGTCGAGGTAGCTATCGAGAGGTGTCGAGATTTAATGAAATTGCACTTCAGCTTGCTTTTTCTTGGACAGACTTGATGACTTCAATACTTGACCTTGAAACATTGTTTCTTAAAGTATTAAAAACACCTAGATCTACCCAATTACAAGTAGAGTGCGTTTTGTCAAAGGATTAGCCAATTTACATAAATAAGTAAGACATATGTTCTTAGCATGTGAAACACATATGTCCTAACAATCTCCCCCTTTGGCAATCCGTGACAAAACCACAACAAACAAATGAGTATATGAGAGAAGTCATAAATCACTCAACTCATATTCACTTGTTGAATACAATAAAATCTATCCTAACACAAACTCTTGAAAAACTTTGCAAGAAGAGAGCTTATGATAAGTAGACTTTGACAACCTGTATTTCTGAAACACTTTAAAACAAAACTTATCAAGGCATCTTGTGTGAAACAGAAATAAATAGATTGCATACAAGTAAAGAACATGTGTATAAAGATAGAAAAGAAACAACACATGAAGAGAGAGGTGAAAGAAACATACATCCACATAAATAAAGAATAAGTACCATGTATGTAAAACTGGTCACAAGACCACATATACAAGAACAATGTATCTAAAAAAATAAGAAAAGAAAAAGATACATCAAACCTCACTACATCCCTCAAAAGTATCAACACTCCCCCTATCAAAAATGTCCCAAAAATGTCCTATACTAACTCTCCCCCTAAGATGACTACTCTCATAACCCAAAACTACTCCCCCTTTTTGTCACGAGTGACAAAGGGTAGAGTGTCATGTAGACATCTCATCGGCAGAGCTAGCATCTCCATCATCATCATCATCAACATCATCATCATCATCAGAATCAGAATCTGAAGCTACTAGAGTAGGTGGTGAAGGAGTAGCCTCTGGAGCAAAACCACCCATGGTCGCCTGCCGTCGTGCAATACGACCCACACGAACATTCACTTGATACAACTCAGCAGAGAGTGTATCAAGACGAGTGTCCATGCGCTGCAGCTGCGCCATGATATCACCAAGGGATACATCGCTCGAAGAGGAAGAAGGAGCAGATGTAGATGGAGCTGATCTGGATGGTGCTGAACGAGAGGGAGGAGTGGCACCAGGCTGTCTCGACCTAAACTGTGCCTCACTACGTTTTACGGTAGCGGCATCTATGGCAGATATGTGTGTGAAGTGGTCGGACACAGGAAAGGGAACGGAAAAATGGCGTAGAATCCGCGTGATAGCAGAAGGAAAGATGAGCTTATCACGGGACGCCGAATCAAGATAAACCTCTAAGATAGACCGGATGAAGTGAGAAGGGAAGTCTATGGTCAAGTGCTCAAGAAGAGAAAGCAAAAATCGAGCACGAGGCTCTGTGATAGAGTTATAGTGAGACAAAGGATGGAGAACAAAAGTCATCACCATGTTCATGAATCTAGGACCTTTAGCAAAAGGCCTACATGATGTGAACTGATGCTCACCCCAATCAGCAGGGCGCTCACAAAAAGCAGAAATGAGCTCTTCTTTGGACACAGTCCTCAGGCGCTCACAAGAGGGGTAATCTGGAAACTCTATCCTAGGTACCCTAAGCACATCCGCAACAAGCTGCGGTGTGACAGGAATGCGCATACCTCGAACGCGAGTGGAAAACTGAGGTACTGAAAGATCAATCCCGTGGATGTTGGAGTAGAACTCCTGTATCAGCACGAGAGGGCAAGTGACCGGGATGTCACACAGTGACCCCCATCCCCTACTGTGAATGACAGAAGGAAGGTCAGTGTCGGCGAAGTCCGCCAGAATGACTTGGCGTTCCGAATGAACACCTCGTCTAGAAAAGTTCTCAGTAAATGCCTTTTGGGCATCTCCATCACGGAACCGAATGTTAAAAGGAGCAGAATCAGAAGAAGTAGAAGCTCCAGAACGCAGAGGGTTCCGAGCAGGAGTAGATTTACGTTTGGGTGCCATAGACACTACTCACGTAAAAGAATGAGAAAGAGATAGAGAGGGAGACAAACAGAAAAGCTCCAAATCAGTTCAAATATGACAGATATATGAACAAAGAGTACGTATGCATGGGAATGCATGAACATGTGACATGCAAAACAGAAATATGAACATGGGCTCAGCCCAATCCATTTCTAACAGCATATAAACAAAGTACTCACTTCCAAATGCATGAAAATACCATTATAATGCACATGAAATGCAATGTATGATATTTTGAAATCATTTAAGTCCAAACCCAACCCAAAATTTCAATAAAAACTCAACAATTTTGAAAAACCCCAAATTTTATGAAAAAATCCCAAAAACTAGGTTTTCAAAACATGAAATGCATGAAAAAGGAAGAGAAAAGAGATCTTACCAAGTGATTTGAGCAAGAACAGAGCAAGATCCAAGTGGGTTGAAGGATTGGAGTGAAAGGAGAGTGAAAAGGAGATGAACAGCCACGGAGAGATCGAGAGAGATCGAGTGAATGAAGTCTGAATCGCGCGAAAGCCTTATATAGAACCTTCAGTAAATCTCGACAGCTGAGGTGTCGAGAGGTATCGAGGAAGCTGTCGAGGAAGGTATCGAGGAAAAAGCCTTCGACAGATGAAGGTATCGAGAGGTATCGAGATGCAAGGAGAATTTCAGATACGCGAAGCTCGATCGATCGCTAAGGTGTCGAGAAGGTATCGAGAAGACAGAAGAAATCTCGATCGATCCACAAGGTATCGAGACAGGTGTCGAGAAGGAAGACACAAACAGCATAATTGAATCTCGATCGATCCAACAGGTGTCGAGAATCTATCGAGAGGACAGAGGCTTTCTCGATCGATCCACAAGGTGTCGAGGATGTGTCGAGACTGCGATAAGAAAAACTTGAGAAGCTCGACAGATGACCAGGTATCGAGGAGGTGTCGAGGAAGGTGTCGAGACACAGTAAAAGGAGTTTTTCGAGAAGTGAAAAACACAGACATGAATGCAATCCAACACACATCTCTACCAACAAATCCACTCAACATATAAACCTCTCAAAACATCTCTCAACAAGAAATTAAGCACAAAGATCATGCAAAACACACACATACACTAAACAAGTCTAACCAATTTTATATTTCAAAAACAAGTTATGACAGTTTAGTGAGCATACATTAGCATATGTAAACACTTGTGATGGCCAAATCACATTGTACCTGCACATGTATCAAAAGTAGCAAAGAATATTGCGTGTTGTGTGTGAAAAACATCGCAAGATTGCATATGTGTATACATGTTATGATGATCTGAGATATGAGTAAATAACTTTTAACTCACACACAATCATAACTGTTTGATGGGGACTATCACCTTCAAGGTACATCCTATGACTCCCACATCTCCTAGAAAACACGCTTGCAATCATGTTTAAAGCATTTTTAATCTTTTTGCTTTTTATTTTCTTTGCATATTTTCTTTTATTTTTTGCATATCATACATGGGTATATAAAAGAGAGAAAAGAAATACCCAAGATGTTAAGCATTTGACATCGCATTTTTGCTATGCCGAAGCATACGAATGTCTTTGACACTGCACTTTTGCTATGCCGAAGCATACAGGTGTCTATGACACTGCACTTTTGCTATGCCGAAGCATACAGGTGTCATTACAATGATTGGCGGGCAACAGTGGTGAGATGGTCATTAATGCCTTTCTCTTAGGATTTTCTAGTCCTACCCGTCAAAAAGAGTGATATGAGTGTTAAGTTTTAAGAGATAACCTAATCTTACTCATCACAAACAAGAGCCACAAAGCTCACTTGCTTAGTTGTGCATAGAGATGCTCATCTAAGCTACAAGAGATACAAAGTTTAGAGAAACTTTGTTTCATTGGCCATTCAAGGTACACAAATACCAAAGTACACACAACACACACTGTTTTTGTATTTTTCTGATTTTTCAATTTTTTTTTTTTTTTTAAAAAAAAAAAACAAAATGAACAAGACTGAAAAATAAACAAACAAAAACATGTTAAACAAAGCAAAGCAAAAACTAGACTGACTCAGCAGAAAAGTAAAACACATAAGTAATGCAACACACAAAAGAAAAAAAAAAATAGAAGGGAGAAGAAAGTGATAAAATCACTTAGAGTCCTTTTTCTTCCACTCCTTGGAAGAACCTTTCCTTTGATAGAATCCTTGAACAGGTGGTGAGGGGGAAGAATTTAAACCGTTCAAGTTCGAAAGGAACATGAGGGCTTTCAGAAGATCTCCAAGAGGAGCAAGAGAGGATTGAAGCTGAGATTGGCTTCCAGATGCTATCATGCCATTGCTCTGTTGAGTGGCTAACCACTTATAGCAATTTGGTCGAGTGTGACCGGCAGCTCCACAATAATGACAGAGATGCTGCTTCTTTTGTTTAGGCTTTTGAGAGTTAGCCTTCTTAGCCCTAGGGTTCTTGGCATCTTTCTTGTCTAGCTTAGGGGGTGCTCCTAAGATAGATTTTCCTTTGTCTAAGTTCTCACTAGCTAATTCAGTTTTAACATTAGGGTTCTCAATTTCAATGTTATTAGCAGCAGGAACAAAAACAGTATTGCTAGTAGAAGCAGTATTAGAGAAAGAAATACCATACCCCAAACCAGTTCGATCCGAAGCAGGTTTTTGATTGTTAAGCATCTCATCAAGCTTTGCACTTGAGGTCCTCTCCAGTTGAGCTCTGACTTGAAACAGCTCCGCTTCAAGCTTCTTGGTCTTCTCAGCCAAAAAATTGTTCTCAAATCTCAGTGCTCCAATAGTTTGATTCGCCTCATCAAACTTTGTGGACAGCTCTTCACGATCAAGTTCCACTTCACTGAGCTTCTTGGTGGCCAGCCTATATAATTTCTCATGCTTTTCAGAGAGCTTGTAAAGCTTCTCATAGGCTGAATGGATATCATCTTGATCATCCATCTTCTCAAATTTGGACTCCACCAACTCTTCTTCTTCATCCACTTCTTCAACAATCCCTTCAGTAGGATTGACTGTGGCAGTGAAGGCATTTAGGATTCCGTCATCCTCATTGTCGGAATCGTCTTCAGGCTCAGTGTCACTTAGGGTCACAGCAAGGGCCTTGCTTTTCCCAATGCTTTTCAGATATGTAGGACACTCATGTTTCATGTGTCCGAACCCATGACAACCAAAGCACTTTGGTCCTGCGGGAACAGTATACTGACCGGCCTCCCTAGCATCCTTCTTCCCTTTGTCTTGGCTTTTGAACTGAGAAGAACTGAACTGCCTGCGGTCCTTGTCGAAGCTCCTTCCATTGGCATTCTTCATGAACTTTTTGAACTGCCGAGTAATATAGGACTTCATCTTAGAATCTTCATCATCGGAAGATTCATCTGTATCACTGCTCTTCGCCTTCAAGGCCATGCTTTTGCCTTTATTGGTCTTGCCAATCCTAGATAAACCTATCTCATAGGTCTGCAAGTTTCCAACCAGCTCAGTCAAAGGAATCTTGTCTATATCCTTTGATTCCTCAATTGCCGTAATCTTGGCATGAAATTTCTCAGGTAGAGATCTGAGCACTTTTCTTACAATCTTGGGTTCAGGGATGGTTTCCCCAAGATTGAAGGCTGAGTTCACTATGTCCTTGAGCTTGGCATAGAACTCATCAAACGACTCATCCTCCTCCATTTTAATTTCTTCAAAGCTTGTAGTGAGCCTCTGAAGCTTTGAGTCTTTGACAGCCTTTGTCCCTTCATAGGTTGTCTGGAGGATGGTCCAAGCCTCCTTAGCAGTTTCAGTTGAGGGTATCTTCTTGAACTCCTCATTGGTGACTGCGCTAAAAAGAGCATTCAGCGCTCTGCTGTTAAAGTTGGCCGCCTTGATCTTAGCATCATCCCACTCGGCCGGTTCTTCTTTTGGCTTAGTCCAGCCAATCTCTACAGCTTGCCACACCTTCTCATCTAAAGACTGCAAGAAAGCTCTCATGCGTACTTTCCAGTATGCATAGTTAGTGCCATCAAATAACGGAGGTATGATTAAGGATTGTCCTCTATCCATGACAAACAGGGGTCAATGGATCAACACAGCTAAGATTAAATCCTAATCAGAGTGTGCCTGCTCTGATACCACTTGATAGGTCACAATCTGAATGACCCCTTGTGATAAACCCTAATTAATTAATTAATTAGCCAAGTTGTTAATTAACCAATTAAGCATGCAATTTTGTGGAAGCACAAACAAATCACCAAATACTAAATATGCAGCGGAAAATAAATAACACGGTGATTTGTTTATGAATGGGGAAAACCCTAACGGCAAAAACCCCACCGGGTGATTTTCAGGTCACCACTCCCGAAACTCCACTATTATCAAATCAAGCGGTTACAAGAAAGGAATCCCAAGTACCTTACCAACCTACAGTTGAACCCTTACCCCAATACCCAATTGGACTTGATCTGTAGTGACAATTTCCACCTTTGATGCACGGCTCCCAAGTACGTGACTAACCAATGCGCGGATCCCAGTACGCGACTTCAGAAACACCAACTTGAGGAAGAAAGGTTGGCTGCAAAGTTCTTCAGTTCATCCACGTGATGAATAGTAGGAAGATGCTTGGTTACAAAACCCTATGGTGCAAAGACACAGCAACTTCTTGATGGAAGATGAACTAGGTCAAGAACTTCGTCTGTTGAGCACAATTTGCATAAACAGAGATTGCTCAATGATAATACAACTTGTGTCACCCAAAACGGCTCTTAAAATAATCCTTTTATATGTTTAGGGTTAGAAGAAAAGAAGTCCCAAAAACATATTCACGGATCCCAAGAAAATCAGATTTGGAATTCTGACTTTTTAAATCTCGACAGATAGCAGGTGTCAAGGTAGCTATCGAGAGGTGTCGAGCTTTAAAAATTCTGCACTTCAACTTGTGTTCTCTTGGACAGACTTGATGACTTCAATACTTGACCTTGAAACATTGTTTCTTAAAGTATTAAAAACACCTAGATCTACCCAATTACAAGTAGAGTGCGTTTTGTCAAAGGATTAGCCAATTTACATAAATAAGTAAGACATATGTTCTTAGTATGTGAAACACATATGTCCTAACATAAACAGCTCTTGTGTTTTCAACACATTTTTGAGCTTTCATGGTCCCTAACCTTTCAGTACCCTATCAATTTAGTCATTGTCATTATCTTTTGGATGAAAATTGATGACATGTCTAACGGCCAAAATAAAAAACTAGTTTCCATTGATGTGACAATAAACTAAAATTTTATTTTAATTGTTTGCCATATTAACAATTTTCATCCAAGATATAATGGTAGGGACTAAATTCACACGATACTGAAATATTAGAGACCAAATTGATACAATTGAAAGGGTAGGGACCAAAATGAAATATAGTGTAAATGATAGGGATCAAATATGTAGTTTATCCTAACAGCTAAAAGCTAAAAGCTAAAGGTGATGCCAAACTGACTCACACACTGATCTTTTGAAGCAAAAGATTCTGACCTTGTCAAGCTCATCAGACTAGACTGTTTTTCACCCTATGGATTTGCCGCCGTTGCCCTTTCTTTCTTTTTAGCGATGTAGAACCCTGGCATCACCATAATAGATTCTCAAAACATTGAGATTTGTGGAGCCCGAATCCATGGCCCATACTCTTGATCCTCTGAAGTATAGGAACCCTCGCTTTTGATCCACATATCATAGTCCTTATCACTATGGTTGAGGCATCCACACCAATAGCAGATATTAGGTAAGCATTTGTACTTGAAAGAAATCCAGCCTTTCGTCCCATCATCTAAAGAAATCTTTCATCCACGACAAAGAAGAAGAGAAATATCCATCAATATACAGACTCGCATAAAGCTACACCCCTCCATCTTAGAGTTCTCTATAGATTTATTAAACAAGTTTGATTCAATAAATAGCATCCCAAATAATAACAAGAATATAAATAAACAAGAATGTAAATTAGCAAGAACAAAAAATAAAGAGAAAAATTGAAGAATATTCTCATAGTGATATAGAATCATGCATAGAGCATTGTTCTTAAAATGTGATTTGTGTTATCTAGAGTAAAACTCAATGCGACTAGTTCTCTTGGCCAAACAATTTCTCATGATAAGACTAGAGCGTCAACTTTCGTGATGGGTGCACTTCCACTCACAGAGGTTCAAGAACAATCTTTTAATGCCTTTTCGTGGAACAAATATAAATTGTCAAAAAAAATGTGAGAGAAAAAGAAAATTGTGTTTGATGGAGAATAAGAGCTAATAAAAAGTTATATGAAAGTGTTTCGTTATGGGGCATTATAAAAGCCATTGATGATAATGATAGTCTATAGTTACTATAATATATATATATCTAAAAGCTGAGACGTAGAATTTAGTGTTGCCATACTCCTGTTAAGCCAACTCATCAACCATGTGATACTTAAAAAAACATTCCTTTATGATTTTTCTATTTTATTTTATATAAAATAATTAAATATAGTTCATGGAAAAACCTGTTAATGCACTCCATTACTATTCAACATGTTACTATTCATTTGTTTTAAATGCAAATATTTGACTATTCAGCTACCCACATTGATTTCAACTTTTCATTTTCTTCTTTCTAATTTCAAGTAATTTTTAAAATTGAATAATTCATGATCTTTTTAGTAGATATATGCACATGTTTGACTATTCATTACAAACGTTACTTTTCATTAGATGCAAATGTTTGATTATATTCAACTACTCAAATTGATTTCAACTTTTTGTTTTCTTCTTTCTAATTTCAAGTAATTTTTAAAATTGAATATTTAAACTTTTCATCTTCCTATTCTAAAAAAAAAACTCTTCTTCTCTTCCTCCAACCTTTCCCCTCCCTCTTTGCCTCTTTATCTTCCTGCTACTCTTTACTTTACCGTTAAACTTCCTTCATCATTTCCTTTCTTATATTTTGACTCTTCTTCTCCCCATCTTATTTTCTATAAATTTGATATCCTTTATTCCATTCAATTAATATTTTTTCCACACAAAAACGGTGAGTACTATCTGTCTCTCTCTCAATTTTTGTTCTTTCTTATAACTCTAATTTAGGTTGTTGGTTTTTTTTTTTTAATTTTTTTGTGTTGTATTTTTTAAATTTCCCATCACAAATCACTCTTATAGCTTTGGTTGAATTTTGGTTTGGGTTAATATGTAGTTTTTTTCTTTTTTTTTAAAAAAAATAGAAATTTGAGAATTTGTACATAGCTACGAACATAGCTACGAATTTGAATGGCCTACCAATGGGCTTCCATTGAACAGAGATGTATTTACAATGTTTTTAGCTTCATATACTTCATTGTTAATGTGAATTTGAGAAAGAGAAAAGGGTAGGCAAAGGATGTATGGTATTTTATAATCCCCTATGTTTTGAAGAAAGTTGAGGGCCTATTAGTCTCCCTTCTATTGGAATTTTGTACAAAAAGCATTTTGCTATAAGTTCCTTGACTTTTTGTTATTTTTATTTTGGTCATTTTATTACAAATAATTAGCATCTGCACAATCAAATTGTTAGTTAATTTGAACTTTCTTGGTAAGCAGGGGCGGCTCTACTCTATATTCAGGGGGTTCAAATGAACCCCCTGACTTCAATTTATGTATATATATATATATATAATATTTTTTTTTGTTAGTTTAATACTTTAATTTATTTTTAAAAATATTTTTGCACACCGTGACTTAAATTTTGCACACCCTTATTATAAGTATTTCCAACTCTAAGAGTAAAGTGTTAGCGTTTGTGAATTGTAAGTATCACTCTTTTTTATAAATTTATATTATGTGTGTGAGTGTATCTAATATTGATAGTGTGCATTACTTTTTGTTATAATGCTATTTGTGTGAATTATGATATGTGTGGACGTTTGTGTGTACAATATAAATATAATATAAATTTATATAATTTAATAATTAGGAAATAGAGATGGTTTGTTATATGTGTGTGTATTGTTATCATGTTATAATAACTTTTTGTTATAAATTTAGTAAAATTAAATAAAAAAAATTGTAAAGTTAGTGATTGTCCAAGCATTTGATTGGTTAAGTAGACACATAGTGTGTAAGTTTATGTATGAATGAGTGTGGTTATGTGTGTCAATATTTAATACAAAGCTAATGAGTTTAGTTTAGTTATTTAGTTTAAAATTTTTTTTAAAAAAAAAAACAATAACAAATAGATAATAACAACAGCATAAAAATAAAAATGTTAGATAAACTTTGTTAGGTTCTAAATGTTTAGAACAATTGGCAAATCGTGAACACAAACTTTTCTAGATATAGATCGTAGAGTCTATAAGTTTTATTAGACAATGCTCAAGGTGATTCAAGTTAAGATTCAAGAACATACAAGCTGCAAGAAGAAGACTTCATATTCTGCCTGGTTCGATCGATCGAAGAACAGGCTCGAACAACCAAAAATCGTATTTGCAGAATTTTAAGTCGGCCCAAACAGTGGCTTAAGCCCATTAAGGTTTAGGGTTTCAGATCTACTTCTCTCACTATATAAAGGAAACCCTAAGCCACGTTTTTTAGACTGAAGAAAGAGAGATTAGAGTGCCACTTGTGCCTCTTTTGGTTTTAGGGTTTTGTACCTAAACCTCTCTAAAGTCTTGGTTGCTTGAGAGTTGTATTTTTGCTCATATTGCTGTTTTGTGTAAATCTCTTGTGAGATCTAGAGGAGTTTTCCTTTACACAAAACTTAGGGTTTTCAAGAAGGAAATGTTATCTATACCTTGATGATCAACTCAGTTGCTGCCATTGAAGCTTAAAGAAAAACAAGCGTGGGTGCTTGTTCTTGCTGGAGAATCCAAGAAAGAAGGAGTCCGTGGTCTCGGAGCTTGCACGTGGTCGTGTTAGTAAGTTCTACTAGTGGGTAGCAATAAGAAGTCGAGCGTGGGGGCTTGTAAGTCTTATTGTATGAACTTCGATTCTTTCAAGATAGTGGATTCAAGTTTACCTTGAGGATAGCTAGGTCAAATCCTCCCCAGGTTTTTACCGTGTGGTTTCCTGGGTCATCATATCATTGTGTTATTTACTTTTTTGCTGCTATTTACATGATATGATTGTTTGATTGTGATAACCTAGATTTGCATAATTTGACTAAGTTAATCACTTGGTTAATTAACTAGGTTAATCTGGTTAGGTTAAGGGGTCTAAAAACTGTTCAAGTGGTATCAAAGCGGGTAGCTATTCTGTTTTAGATCTTTTGATCTAAGAGCTGATCTTTGACCCCTGTTGTCATGGATAATTTGAAGTGTCTTTCTAATCATGTTTCTGCTCATGCTTCTGTTGATTTTATTGATGTCTGTGAAACTTTTCGTAAGGAATTATCTAAATCTTTGAAAATTTCTAAGAAAGTTAAAGAATAGTTAAAATTGGCTAATCTTGAAAAAGAGGAATTGATTGTGAGATTGGATGAGTCTAATAAAAAGAATGAATTTTTGAGAAATCAAATTTCCTCTCAAGATGAGAAGATGAAAAGCTTGGAACAAGAGTTAGTTGAATCTAAAGCTAAAATTGAAAATTTGACTAGTACCGAGCCTGCTGTTGATAACAGAAGTGTTTCTGTTTATCTTAAGCCTAAAACTGAGAAAGTTTATGTCCCTCCTTTCAAGAGGAATAATAAAGAAAAGGCTTATTTTGCTAGGTTAGACAAAGGTAATAGTTCTGATGTAGAAGCTGAAATTTCTAAACCTAAGTCTAAACCTACTGCTGGAGAGCATAATGAATATGTTTTTGTGCCTACCTGTCACCGTTGTGGTGTTGTTGGTCATATTAGACCAAATTGTTCTTTGTTGAGGCAAGAACCAAAGCCTGTAATCGGAAACTCTACTAGGAATACTGATGTTCCTAAATTTGTTCTTGTTTGCCACTTTTGTGGTGTTCGTGGTCACATTCATCCTAATTGTCATATATTGAAATTTAAACATTCTGTATTTCAATCTAGGACATGTGATGATATTTCTCCTGCCAAAAGTCCATATAAATTATTTCATATGCTTTTGAAAAATTTAAACTTGTTGGCTTGTGAAAGGAAATTGCAGGATTTTAGTCTTTCTCAGAAGATTGGTGTAATTTCTCAAATACATTCTGCTTCACATGGATTTTCACCTACAAAGCCGAAGACTCGTGCTATATGGGTGAGAAAAGATTCTCCAAGGTGAGTGTTGCTAACTTGTCCTTAATTTAATTCTTTCAATTAATTGTGGACATGTTTTGTTTTTGTTTTTGTTTTTGGTTGTTTTGTTTTTTTTTTATAGATTTTTTTTTATTTAAAAAAAATCCAAAAACATTGAAAATTCTCAAAAAGACAAAAATATTTTATTTTGTGTCTTGTTTTATTTGTTTTGAGGATCACATGATTTATGGTATCTGTTAGGACATATATGTTTTAACTTGTTTAAGAACATATGTCACTTAGTTATGTAAATTGGCTAATCCTTTGACAAAATGCACTCTGCTTGTAATTGGGTAGTTCTAGGTGTTTTTAATACTTTAAAAAACCATGTTTCAAGGTCAAGTATTGAAGTCGTCAAGTCTGTCCAAGAAAAAACAAGCTGAAGTGCAATTTCATTAAAGCTCGACACCTCTCGATAGCTACCTCGACACCTGCTATCTGTCGAGATTTAAAAAGTCAGAATTCCAATCTGATTTTCTTGGGATCCGTGAATATGTTTTTGGGCCTTCTTTTCTTCTAACCCTAAACATATAAAAGGATTATTTTGAGAGCCGTTTTGGTGGACACAAGTTGCATTAGCATTGAGCAATCCTTGTTCAAGCAAATTGTCATCAACAGACGAAGTTCTTGACCTAGTTCATCTTCCATTAAGAAGTTGCTGTGTATTTGCATCATAGGGTTTTGTAACCAAGCATCTTCCTGCTATTCATCATGTGGATGAACTGAAGAACTTTGCAGCCAACCATTCTTCCTCAGTTGGTGTTCTGAAGTCGCGTACTTGGATCCGCGCATTGGTTAGTCACGTACTTGGGAGCCGTGCATTAAAAAGGGGAACTGTCACTACAGATTAAGTCCAATTGGGTATTGGGGTAAGGGTTCAACTGTAGGTTGGTAAGGTACTTGGGATTCCTTTACTTGTAACCGCTTGATTTGATAATAGTGGAGTTTCGGGAGTGGTGACCTGAAAATCACCCGGTGGGGTTTTTGCCGTTAGGGTTTTTCCCATTCGTAAACAAATCACCGTGTTATTTATTTTCCGCTGCATATCTAGTTGATTGGTGATTTGTTTGTGCTTCCATAAAATTGCATGATTAATTGATTAATTAATTACTTGGCTAAATTAATTAATTAGGGTTAATCACAAGGGGTCATTCAGATTGTGACCTAACAGTATCTCTCTCTTGATATAGAACATGCTTGACATTGTGGAGAAACTTGAATAGTTTGTGCTAAGCTATTTATGATTTTGTGTGAGTATGTACTAGTTTGTACATATACTCATAGGTTAATGAAGAAATTGATATTTCTTGTTTGTGTACCCTCTATAACTTAGTTAAGCATTATCACGCATTGCATTTGCATTGATCATTTAGCATAATGTATGCTTTTTGTTTTTGGTCATAAATTCTTTTTAAACCAAAAAGATTTTTGTGTTTTGTATTTCACATCTTAGATTTATAATCAAGGATTGGCCATATTATCATTACATAACAAGTTTATGTACCTTGTTTAGCTTTGATGAGCTTATTTATTGCACTTGAGTAGTTCAAGCTTTGTAGTGCATGTTGTGTGAGAAAGATGTTTATGGTGTTTATCACTTTGTCTTAATCTTGAAGTCACATGTTATTTGACTGTCAGACTTGATCCTTTTGAGAAATGTATAAATAACCATCTCACTACTGTTCACTAGCCAGTCATGAACACCTTAGTGCATATCGTAAGATTTTATGCTCGAGAAAGTGTAGCACATGAACAAAAAGAACATAAGGTGTAGCCTCGGTTTAATTGCTTAATGCTTAAAATTTGTGTGTACTATTAGGCTTGATGCCAAACCACATAATTAAAACTGGTGTGTACATTATCTTGGCTTTTTAATAAGTTTCTAAATAAATTAAAATTTGTGTGTATATTATGAGGCAAAATTCAAGAAATTTACATGATTGCAAGCTTATGTTCTAGGAGATGTGGGAGTTATATGATGTAACTCTTTAGGTGATAATCTCTTTTAAATTCTATGTGATGAATTTTGTAGACTTTGTGGTTGATTGCTATTCACATATCACCTCACATATATCTCAAGTTTTTGCTAGTTGTACACACTACACAAGTTACTCTTTGCTAAACTTGGTACATTATATTGTGTGTGTTTTTGTTGTGGCCATCTAAGATTAAAAGTTCCTTGATTTTAATGCAAAATGTGTTTAATGTTTGTGTTTTGAGGACAAATTGATTGAGAATCTTGATTTTGGAAGATCTGGGTTGAATTCAAGTGTTTTTGAAAAACTTTTCGTCTCATACTCATGCATTTTTTTATAAAACAATGTGTTTTGAGGAGTTTCTACATTAAAATGCTCTGTTTTTCAAAAATCTAATTTTTCTAGACTTTTGATTGATCGAACTTGTTTTTCAATCAATCGAAATTGCGATTAAAATTTTTGGTTTCAGTCTGCCTGGCTCGATTGATGTTCGATCGCAACTGAAAAATTTTTAGTTTCTATGTTTTTGACCAAATTTTTTTTCATGCATCATTTGTGTTTAGGATTCATATGCATTGCATTGTTTTTGTATCCATCTTGCAGTTTTGCAATCATATCTCTCATTATTTTCACACATAACATGCATACACTTTGCTACATTGGGTACTCAACTTGATCAAAAAATTGATTGATTAATTTTTGAGCTATGTACTTTCTAGTATATGTCTTTTTTATGTGTGGACTGTAGAAAATATTTTTCTTAAGAGATATGATGAATAATCAATGTGCAAATATTTTCTCTACTCATGCAACTGTTTATGGGTCACATAGTGCCATGTTTGCATTTTATTGAAAGAGAGAATATTTTTTCTTCATGTGTATCCTCAACTTAGTTTTTTTTAAAACTTGGTTTGTGTCTTTTTATTTATCCCCACCCTTTTATTTTTTCCTAAAACTGTTTTTCCCAAAACTTGTTTTGTTTTTCCTATTTTTATAGGGGGAGAAATTTTTTTTAACCTTTGTGGTTCTTAGGGGGAGTTGTTGCTCTTCATAGGGGGAGTTGTCTCTATTTTCTCTTACTCTGTTGCGTATGTTTTCTATCTACTGATTAGGTAGTCATTGTCAATACGTGACAAAAAGAGAGAGACATAGATGACCTATTTGTTTTGTTTAGGGGGAGAATATAAAATACAAGAATGTTCTGTTTAGGGGGAGTTAACAGTTAACATTGTTTTTTATGTATCTAACTTAGGGGGAGAGTTAGTTTGCATATTTGTTGATTTACTATTTTTCTGTCACACATGCGTTTATGCGTTTTGTTTAGTGTTTCAGGAAATATACAAGTTGATTCAATTAAACTGTTATCTACACTTGCAACTGATAGATGGTAGTTAGGTTGAATTTGTTGTAATGGGCATTTTATTATATTGAGTTGTTCTTGTATTTGAGCATTTCATTTTGTATGAAAGTTTTGTCACGAATTGCCAAAGGGGGAGTTTGCTAAATTCTAAATATTTAGAACAATTGGCAAATCATGAACACAAACTTGCTTAGATATAGATCTTAGAGTCTATAGATTTTATTAGACAATGCTCAAGATGATTCAAGTCAAGATTCAAGAACATACAAGCTGCAAGAAGAAGACTTCATATTCTGCCTAGTTCAATCGATCGAAGAACAGGCTCGATCAATCAAAAATCGTATCTGCAGAATTTTAAATCGGCCCAAACAGCAGCTTAAGCCTATTAAGGATTAGGGTTTCAAATCTACTTCTCCCACTATATAAAGGAAACCCTAAGCCACGTTTTTTAGACTGAAGAGAGAGAGATTAGAGTGCCTATTGTGCCTCTTTTGGTTTTAGGGTTTTGTACCCAAACCTCTCTAAAGTCTTGGTTGCTTGAGAGTTGTATTATTGCTCATATTGCTGTTTTGTGTAAATCTATTGTGAAATCTAAAGGAGTTTTCCTTTACACAAAGCTTAGGGTTTTCAAGGAGGAGATGTTATCTACACCTTGATGATCAACTCAGTTGCTGCCACTGAAGCTTAAAGAAAAACAAGCGTGGGTATTTGTACTTGCTGGAGAATCCAAGAAAGAAGGAGTCTGTGGTCTCAAAGCTTGCACGTGGTCGTGTCAGTAAGTTCTACTGGTGGGTAGCAATAAGAAGTCGAGCATGGGGGCTTGTAAATCTTATTGTATGAACTTCGATTCTTTCAAGATAGTGGATTCAAGTTTACCTTGAAGATAGTTAGGTCAAATCCTCCCCAGGTTTTTATTGTGTGGTTTCCTGAATCATCATATCATTGTGTTATTTACTTTTCTGCTGCTATTTACTTGATATGATTGTTTGATTGTGATAACCTAGATTTGCATAATTTGACTAAGTTAATCACTTGGCTAACTAGGTTAATCTGGTTGGGTTAAGGGGTCTAAAAACCATTCAAACTTAACAAAATAAAATGATCATAGGCTCATAGCTAGCCACATTGGCAATAGATACTTATACTGAACTAACATATAACAATTTAAAATTTGAAAATTTGTAGAAAAAATTGTATAACTTTATGTATTAATTTTTTTTTTTTTGGTCGATAACTCGATATATTCAAGTTTTTTTTTTTTATTAAAATTTTTTAATGACTCTCCTAAACAAAATTCATGGAGCCGCCACTGTTGTTAAGGTATTACTTTGCTTAATTGATCATCTTTATTGAAAATGCCAAAAAGAGAATAAGATAAAATATAATTTACTCTATAGCATCATTATGCTATTAATGTTTTTATGTATAGATACTTAATGAATTTTTTCCTTTTCTTTTTGCATTTTATTTTATTTTATATTTCCACTTTATGATATATGATTTATTGATAATGATCTATTGCATAGTTATCTTTAATAACTTTTTCACTTAGTTTCAATTATGAGGAAGAAAGAGATGTGGATCTATGTTTTGGAGAAAAATATACTTATAAGAGTTGAATCCCATACATCTATATAGTAATAAACAAAGTATACATAGTTAGTTCTCACACTATTAATTTAAAAAAAAAAAAAATTATTGTATTGTATTTTCATACATATCTCATTATATATAATACCTGACTACAAAAAACTTCTAATTTAAAACATAATTTCAAATAACACAGATTGAACTTTTAAAAATATACAATCTAATATATTAATTCAATAATTATCCAATAAAAAAAAAATCATATCAAATTTTCCTATGCATCGTGCGGGTTTGCAACTAGTAATATATTAATTCTCAATGGATAATTTACACATAAATGCCCAACTACTAATTTTCAGATAAATGTCCAACATTTGTTTTTCCCATAAATGCACAGCAGCTGGAAAAGAGAGAAAATTAAAAGTGTTTGGAACATACACCCATACCAAATGTAGGATGAAGGATAATAGTGACAAGTGGGTTCCAGTTAGCTCAACTGGTAAAGTTTCTGATAACTTAATAGGAGATCTGAGGTTCAATTCTGTCTGCACCAAAAACCGATTGATGTCTTGGTCTGATGATAAAGAACTATCATCAAGAGCAGATGTTATAGCTTGAAACTTTCTCAAAAAAAAAAAAAAAAAAAAAAAAAAAAAAAAAAAAAGAAGAAGAAGAAGAAGAAGAAGAAGAAGGATAATGGTGACAATGTACTATGCTGTGGGAGACTATCCTACAAACACTCATAGTTTGTTTATTTGTTTTTGGGTGAAATGATATAGGATATTATTTGAGTTGGATTCCCATTGACCCACACCCACAATTATTGGGGCCGTTTTCTCTGGGAAAATGCTAGCGCAACTCTTTTCCATGGGTTCACGTAACTTTGTTTGGTTTTTTAGTAAAATCAATTATTGTCTTCACTATTGATAATTCACGTTTTTTATTTTTTTTCATAAGCAACAATGTAAAGATTTGGTGGTATTTTAAAGGACCTAAACTTATGTCTGTATTGTCAAAGCTTGAATCTCATGTTAGAAGAACTCATCGATGAGGACAAAGATGAAATATTGATATGTAAATTAAAAAAATTAAATTACATAATTAGAGAAAACCATGAATCGCTGCTTATCAAAAAAAAAAAAAAAATGAAGCATTGGATCCTAAGATGGTGTGAACTTCGTGATCATTTTATTTTATTTAATCCCCGCTCCAATAACAGAATACAATAAAGAAGTGAATCAGGTGATGGATTTCAAGTTGTTCGAATATCAAGGCGCAAGGTGCAAGGCCAAGGTCCATTGTGTTATATTAGAAGTTAGAACTACCCTTGCACTGTGGTGTATTAGACATATAGGATAACTAGTATGTAACCCGTGCGGTTAATTATAGTAATACTATTGGTCAATTTCCTTTATGTCTTTTTGGGTTTATCAAAAGGAGGATAGAATTAGATAAAACAATAAAAATATATATTGCATTTTATTATTTAAGTGATGCTATTGGACCTTTTTAAATCAAACTAAATGTAAAACTTAAAGCAATGGGAAAAAAACTGTTTTCCCTAAGTTAATTTTTTCAATCCTCATAAATATTTAGATTCATGATTTTTTTAAATTTGTACTTTCATCAAGCCACTAAACAGCATGATGAAAAAGAAACAGGAATAATAATGAAGTCTATACTGTCATCAATCAAATACAATTAGTTCATATTAATCTTCTCCAAAAATTGCTAAATCCATCAACTCCTTTGGCTTTGGAACTGAACAATGTAGTCAGTGAACCATCCAAAACCCCATGAACCATGGCTACCCCTTCCCTTTTTCTTGCTAGCAAACTCAAAGCAAAGTCTCTAGCAAAAGCAAAACTCAAATCTCTGGCTATATCTTATGCCCTTTCTACTGGAAGCCCATACACCGTCCGAAAATCAATGTTATCATGAGTAGGAGTACAAAGGGAGTCATCATAAGCATATTCAAAGGGATTTTGAAGTGAAACTTCAATTAAAATATCCTAAACTGATTATCATAATATAATAACATGATATAGAGATTCTATATTAATTTGAAGAAGGCAATAAGACTTATAGCAAAACAATGAATTTTCTATCACTAAGACCCTTTCCCATCTTTATTGCAACAGTTGTTGCTACATCAAATGAAATCCCTACCTGAAACAAACATGCTCTCACATTCAACACAAAATTTGAAAACCAAAAAGTCCAACCAGTAGCAGCTAAGAACTTTAGAAATTATGTTTTTAACCAATAAAATGAGTAAGGAATTTTTTTAGATGAGGATTGGAAAAAGGGGCAACTATGGCTACCAAAACTTTTGGAATAAAACCTGAACATAATTAAATCAATGAGTTTAGCATAAAACTCCTAAAAACAAAGAAAATAATACTATTGATTATTCGATTCTAACTCTTTATTTAATATCATGGTGTTACCAAATGTGGTTGGTGTATTGGAATCTATTGGAGTCATTGAAATATTCACCTCTAACACACAAGTTTTTACACAGTTGCATCATCAAATCTTGTACCTTGAAAAATTACAAAATCCATTACTAAATCTCCTTCATATCATGTTCTATTTTTTATGCATTCTATTAGAGGTAGAAAGAGACTTGCCAAATTTTGTCATAAGTAGAAGAATTGTTAGTGTATTGTGCTGTAAGATAGATTGGTAAACAGCCTATTGGGAAGATTTCTGTGACAACTACTTGGGTATCACCATAACCAATTACCCTATGGAACAATAATGGAGAATTAGGAATCAATAATCATAACAATTCATTTTGCAAGGAAAATAAAAAGGATTTTTTTTTTTTTTTTGCCTAATAATACTTACTGTAACAACATATATTTCATTCCCTCCAATTTCTCCAATCATGAATATGGCTAAATTAAGTTTCTAAGCACAATCTATCAAACACTAAAGAAACAATAAAGAAAAAAAGAAAAAATGTAAATAATAAATTTAACTTTGTATTAAAAGCTTAATTCAAATGATAGGCTAACCATCAACATTGTGATAGATCCCATTGAAATATGTGAACATCCAATCCAATTGAACATTGAGAGAGCTTCTAGTAGCTAGCTATGAAATATTCTTTTTTGCAAGAAATATGTCAGTTATATTTGTTGTTTGTGCAATACAATTTATATTTTAGGCATATTTGTTGATAGATCAATTAGGTATTTGTCAGTTATATTATAGGCATGTAGTTTATACAATACAATTAAATTTTAGTAATGGCATATTACAAACCTTAATGAAACTAACAACACCTTAAATCCGCTAGGTTTAAAATGGTCTAAAGGAATGTATATGACACTGATAGAGTTACTGGTTAATAAGAGAAATCATGCTGATAGCTCAAAAGAACTTTAATCTACTTATAAGTAGAGTATAAGATCTTTTATATACTTAGCAGTGATCAGTAGAATCACTTACACACCTGCTAGGGAAGCCTTCAATTGGATGTGGATGCCAAAGATTGATGTACTAATCTAAATAGATAAAAATTACATAGAATGTTGTTAACAATTGTATTTGCCAATTAGTTATACGTAATAGAACTTTTTAAGAACACTGGTAACAAACACGCATAACAGAATGAACAACACATATTCATTACAGAACAAACAGCATCAAAACTAAATTGCTAAGAACAGAAACTTAAATATCAACACAATGTTCAATATTATATTGATTTGATCCCAACAACATCTTAAGATTAGTTACATATAACTGTTTTAATTCCGTTCATTTACAGTGAAGACCCAAAACTGTAACCAATCTTTTTGTAATTTTCATAATCTATAAAAATGTCTACGTCTAGCGAGGGAATGGACAGTGGTCTATATCTGTGTCGTAAGGTTTTTTTTTTCCTCCTGTATTGCAAGCCTTTGCTATATATTTCAAGCAGTTAGTTTTCTTTTTATTGAAAGAACTATAAAACAAAACGGTGTTTTAACATTGTGAAATAGTATAATTTATTGTTTTTTAATATAAGCCTATGCACCATAGAACTATGTTAACCACAATATCAAATTACAGTAGTTACAATACAACTTAAGAGATGAATGCAATAGAAAGTAAAGTACACCAAATATCAGCTACAAATCAAGAAGGTGATCAAGAATATATATGTACATCTCAAAGTGGCTAGGATCAAAACATGTGCATATCTCTAATTTAAGCTTCTATTAAGGTTATCTCAATTGGTAACACCGTGGAAAAAAATATATAGTATCTTCCAAACTTAAGACTGTCACCATTCATCTCTTAAGAAAAAGGAAAAGAAAGGCATGATTGTGTTTCTTGTTCTCTATTTTAAAAACATCATTGGCAAATACCCAAAACCAATTAACCCAAATACTCTAAACAAAAGCAAACCAAATGTGACACAAATATCCTAAACAAAGCAGTGATAAATCTACAATAGCACATGAGAATAAAAATATCATTGAAAACACAAAACATGGCAGGTTTATTTGAAGTGAACAGCAAGAAATCTGAATGTCTAATAAAACTAAATTGAAGTTTAATAACACTAAAATAATTCTATGTCCTATTTCGTATATAAGTACTCAATAAGGGATAGTAAAAATAGGAGAATAGTGCAAAGGGATACTACAGAAAGAAAGTCAAAAATAGTCATTAAAAGGAAGTTGATAATAGTTTCTAATTTCGACAGCAAGAATCAATATTAATTACACAAAGGTTCCTCAAAGCAAGTAGACACTTGGAAGTGATATGGGCTCTCTATATAGTATACCCACGTCAGGTTCCCATCAAACATGTCCTAATAGCTCAATCAGTAAAAGTGCGGGTCATCTTGAGAAGCAATGATTTTTATCCTCCAAGTAATAATTTGCAATTGGAAAATGACAATGATAATTATTGCAATCCAACTAACTTCTCTTTCAAGACCAACTACACAAGCATTTCTCATTCGCATAACATTAAGGGTGTAACCACATAAAATATGAAGAAGCTGATACAGAAAGAGTCAAGTTCAGACTATACCCTCAATCTGTCGGACAAGATGGAAGGTGTGATAAACTTGTACTTTGGAGCTTCCACAAGGAGCTTGTCATAGGTTCCCTGATCAAACAAAACCATGTTGTTCACCTTCTCCTTTTGCTTTCCCTTGCTCCATTTCTGTATATATCACCAAATAGTATTAGTATTCAAAGCCAAACCCACATCACCTATTCCTACAATCTATAATTTGAACCACCAAACAAAGTTTAAAATTGAAAAAATCAAATTCTGTATCCAAAAACATTACCAAACCTTCTTCTTCTGCTTTCCTCCGCCAGATTTGGCTGGCTTCGAGGACGGAGGAGGAGCCTTTTCCTTCTTGGGTGCCTATTAGAATAACAAACAAACAAACAAATAAATAAATCTTCATAGCACAAAAATCATATTAACTCTGCACTAAACATTGCATGTATTATCCCTTGTTTGGAATCTAAACAAATAAATTGGTGAAAAAAAATAAAAAATAACCAATACTTTCAATCTTGAAATTGAGACAGCCTAATAAGACAATTCAGCTTCATTAAATATCACATTAGATAAATCTGTGTTTGGCTCTTGAGAATACGTACAAAAAGAAAACATAGCATAAACTCTGGATTTCAACTTAAGTTCACTAATATCAGATCTAGCAAGAATAAAGAAGAAAAGCAAAACCTAGAAATCCATATGCAACAAAATGTTGAGATATTCACATCACGGATCTTCCATTAACATAAAAAATCCAATAATTTTACTTAAAAAAATTATAAATAACTGTACTTTCAGTAATCAACAGTTTTTTTTTTTTTTTTTTTTTTTTTTGAGAATGATTCAACAAAACATATATCTCCACAAAAGCATAAATCAATTCAAATTTTAGGGGCTGACCAAAAAAAGCACAAACCTAAGAAAAATCTGCCAAACAAAAACAAAAATTGAAAGCTCGAAAATGTGTCAAAAACACACGAGCTGTTTAGACCTCCAAATTAAAGTTACGGCTTGGTTGATTTTACACGTGCGGAATAGTGTAAACATAAGCGTATAAGCAAGACAACTACTCTAATCCATATTTAAAGCAACACAGCAATAAAAATGAAATGAACAAGAGTAGAGAAGAGAGATGCAAACACAGATAACACCGAGATGTGTTATTAAAGAGGAAATCGAAGAACTCGAAGAACTCTGCAATTTTTGCTACTAGGTCAGTATTGGCATATGAGGTATTTGCAACAGCCTCTTCCTTGGCATCATACTCAATTGTGCTTTTGATTATGCATGAATCATTGTCCTTCTCTATGATTTCGAAGCGAACACAAAAAAGAGTAAAGCCTAAATCAAGATATCCTCCTTCAATCACCTCTAGCTCTTTCATGCGTTTCTCATTGTCAAGCTTTGTGAACTTCTCTTTGTACACAGTAAACCCATGTGAGCCTAATTCAATGGAAAGGAAGTTTAATTAACAATAATAAAAAAAAGAGATGGAAGCAACTATTAAAATTGAAACTTTAAAGAAAACATAGTAGCATAAAACTAAAAATTGTGAAATCGTGAAATCCTATTTTTAAAACAAGATTTTAAAAGAGAATGTGTACAAGTGTGTAATGGCTAGTATGTAATAAAATTTTCCATAATGGAATTAGTAGCACTGACACTACCAATTTGTAAAGGCAATATCTTACTAAAAACTTTTATATATATACTAGCTATACACAGTTCATGTGTGTGAATATATAATTATTTAAAAAAAAAAAAAAAAAAAAAAAAAAAAACATTGACAAGTTTGTAACCTGGCATAAATGTTTTCTTGAGAATAGTCCCATTCCCTCCATCGCCTTCTAAGACCTCAATTTTCTCAAAGGCGCTTCCATCTTCTACAAGAAGTTTTGATATCCCAAGCGTGCCATAAATCTCCCACGCTTCACTAGCCGGCACGTTTACCTCCAGCTCGTGTGAGAGTTGCCCAAACATCTTCTTTTTTCCTCTTTTATTCTTTATGTTATCTTGCTTCAGAACACTAATAATATATGCTGGAATGTTCTTGACTTCTTTACTTGTGAGTGATATATGTATAAGGATATTGAAGGAGGATATCTTGATTTAGGCTTTACTCTTTTTCGTGTTCGCTTCGAAATCATAGAGAGAAGGACAATGATTCATGCATAATCAAAAGCACAATTGAGTATGATGTCAAGGAAGAGGCTGTTGCAAATACCTCATATGCCAATACTGACCTAGTAGCAAAAGTTGCAGAAGTCGCCAAAAATGATCTCATATATGTATAAGGATGTATTTGCCAATTTAGGCATATATATTGGGCTTGTCCCTCGTCTTCTTATTTCCCCTTACAGAGCTGTCCCCTTGGAAGCATTGTCCCTCTTGTCTTCTTATTTCCCCTTATTGAGCTGTCCCTCTTGCAACCAATGTCCCTCGTCTTCTCAGGACACGAAAGTCAGCTTTTGGTTTAATGCAAAGCCAACCAAAGTGTGTCCTACACAGTTACGTACATGCTGACGTAAAAGAAAAGAGGAGTTGAAAGAATATCTTAGAGATTGCATGAGAGCTCCACAAAAGCCATTCGGCCATTGTGTGGTGGAAATACACAGAGATAGAGAGCTCTACAACCATAGAATGTTTTTTTGACAAACTACAACCACATAATGTTAGTGTTTAAAAGAAGATATTAATTATTACTGGGTTTTGTGGTGAGAGGCTTAGAGCACTCACAGTAGTTGTGCTATATAGGTATAATGCTAAAATTTAGCTCCACAAATACAAAAAGGTTGCTGCAGCAGTGGAGCTAAATCTAAAAATTTTAGCTCCACTGCTACAGTGCACATCTATAAATAGATGTGCACTGTTCATGAGAGCAAAAAATAAATAATATTATTTTATTCTTCTCGCCCATTAAAAAAAATTTTCTTCCTCTCTCTCAGTTCGTGCCTCTCTCTCTCCCCTAAATCACTCAGCCTCCTCTCCCAAATCACAATCACTCAGCTCTCACTCCATGCCTCTCTTTCTCTCCTAAATCACTCAGCCTCCTCTCCAAAATCACTCAAGCTCTCATCCTCTCAGAGTCACTCCCGACCCAGCCATCCCTCTCACTCTCCCAAAACTCTCTCAAGCTCTCGTCCTCTCTCAGTCACTCCCAACCTAGCCGTCCCAAGGCCCCAAATCACTCACCGTCACTCCTCTCTCATCGTCACACTCTCAATCTCCCTCATTCACCGCCGTCGACCCGACCCAGCCGTCCCAAGCCGCCGATAAACTCACCGTCACTCTCCTCTCTCACCGTCACTTTCCAATGAAGCGTAATCGGAAACCAAAGCATTGACGAGGATGTTAACAGCGTAGGCAGCATCGAGGCATGGGTTTGTCAACGATTTGTGCTGGGTTTGTCTCCGGTTGGTGATTTTGTTTGGTCTAGATTGAGGATTTAGGTTTTTTTTTTTTTTTTTCCTGCTGTGGACTGCTAGTGGTAGTGGTGGTGGTGGTGGTGGATATTTGTGCTGTGTGGTGGTGGTGATATATTATTTTATTGTAGTGATTATATTATTTTATTGTGATGTTTATATTATTTTATTGTGTTCAAAGCTAAAATAGATCCACTGCTGCAGCATGTGTGTAGGTAAATAGATAAAGTGATTTTTTGTGTAGCTAAATAGCTAAAATTTTGCCTTCACTGCTGTGAATGCTCTTAGGGCCAATTTGGATTTGCTGTTTTCACTTACTCATAACTCAAAACTCATTACTCATCACTCAAAATCGATGGGTCCCACGCATGAGAAGCTTGTTTGGATGTGTTTTCATTTTCTGTTTCCATCACCCAAAACTCACCAAATTGAGTTATGAGTTAGTGAGAATGAAAAAAAAAAAAAAAAAAAAAAATTGGTGTTTTTGAGTTATGGTGGCAAATTCATAAATTTCCTCATGTAATGGGCCCTATGGATAGAGTCTTGTCACTTCACAAATCAGCCTTTACTCCCCCACCAACAAATCAGCCTTTACTCCCCCACCAACGGCTCTCCTTCACCACCACGGCAAATCCATGGCAACAACACACCCACCACCAACATGGATAGAAACCCACAAAAAAAATCAAAGAAAAATGCACATAGAACCCATCAGAACCCACGCCGGAAACCCACATCAAACCCACGCTAGAAATCCACATCAGGACCCACGCCAGAAACCCACATTAGACCCACATCGGAAATCCATATCAGATCTTGCCACGCCGTGACCACGCCGAATCCAACTCAGCTCCGGTGGCAAGCTTTGAGAGAGAGAGAGAGAGAGAGAGAGAGAGAGAGAGGGAGCGAGGACTAAGAATTGAAGAAAGAGAAAGAATCAGAGAAAAAAAGAAAAAAGAAAGAAAGAAAGGAAGAAGTAGAACTGAGTGAGAATTAGAGAAAAAAAGAAAGAAAAAAGAAGCAGAACTGAGGATGAAGTTGAACTGAGTGAGAATCAGAGGAAAAAAAGAAAGAAAAGAAAGGGAGAAGTAGAACTGAGTGAGAATCAGAGTAAAAAAAAAAAGTAAGGAAGAAGTACAACTGAGTGGGTGAGAGATAGAAAAAAGTAATATAATATTATATACAAGATGCTACAGTACCGTCATAAAAGTAAGACAGTATTGTAGCACTATTGTAAAAATTTATACAATTAAGAGACCAGGGGATGAGGGGTTTTGGGGCTCTGATGCTAAATATTACCAATATATGGAATTTGCAAGACCCAATGTGAACGCTCACAAAGCACATGCATGTGCTACACGAGAATTGCCTTTTCCTAACTTCTTCTTCTTCTTTTTTTTTTTTTTTTTTTTTTTGCTGGGATCCTTTTTCTAACTAATACCATGTGAACTTGGGTCACGAGTAACTTTTTACCACATGCTCCGGTGCTGCATTGAAGTCCAAATCGTTGCATTGTCTCGTCATCATGTCATGGAACATGACATGGTCATATGTGATGGAATTATGTTAGGGACATAACTTTTGGCACAATTTTGTGCCATAACTCGCCACATGACAAGTTGTGATTGGTAAGGGTATATCAGTGGGCCATGTAGGGACACACCCTTACCAATCACAACCCGCTATGTAGAGAATTATGGCACAAAGTTGTGCCAAAAGTTATGTCCCTAGCATAATTCTATGTGATGACATGAAACGTGACGGGCATAATAATGTGGCCTTAAAGTGATGACATTGTTACGTGGCATAGATGAGATCAATTGAAGCTAGCATTTGGCCAAAATTGTTATTATTGCTCCATGGCCGAATTTAGCTCGTGCTTATTTGGCGTTGGAGCTCCATGGTTGATTGGAAAAAGTTTCTCTCAAGCTTGATTGGAAGTTTGGAGAGAAACTCTCTTAACTCGAATGATATCATTTTTGTGGATATAAATTTTGAAAATCTAATTATTGGATTGTATGTTTTTATTATGTCCTCCATGCTTACAAAATTTTAAGAAGATTAAAAATTAATAACTATGTCATCAATCAAGCGTTTAAATTTCAAGTTTTTGTGATTCAAAATTATGCATAAAAAATAAGTTTAATGGTTGAATAGTAAAGAACATCCAATTTGAACGAAATTTGACATATGTGTTAAGAACATAAAGAACATGTAATCTAACAGTTAGATTTTCAAAATTCACATTCAATAAAAATGTATAGGAGTTTGAAGGGTTTTTGCCAAACTAGTTTGGAGAGAAACCTTGCCCATGGTTGATTATAGCAAGTTCTTGATTTGAACAAGGATTTCCTTAACACCTCTCTCTCTCTCTCTCCCCAACACAAACTGAAATTAAGATAATAGCAATGTTATGACAACTTTTTACACAATTATAGGCTATGTTTTGGTTTGATAATAAAGAACAACTATCAGGAGTGGACGACATAAGTTGGAATTCTCTAAAATAAGTACTTATGATAATTATGTGATATGTTGTGATTAGAGGATTTATAAAAAAAAAAAAGTTAAGCTTAAAAAATTATTTTTACATGGACCCATTACTGATACTATCTTTATTTTGTGCCAATCACCACAATTATGAAAAAAATTGTTAAAATTTGTGTGTCCCTAAACTTAAATTCTCACTAGTTTATCTTTTTGTAGACTTCTTTGGGGGATTGACCACTTAAATCATCATTTGTTGAGTAGCCCATTTAAATTCAAACTACCACCTCCAAAATAAAGAAGCCATTCATCTTTATTGCTTTAAAATTAGGAAGATACATCAAGATGCAACAAGTGTTGGATGAAAGATGGAATTTCTTCCATCCAAACCACCATCCCCTAAATGCAATTTTTATATCCACCATCTTCGAAAACTTCATCACACACTTAAGTACATATAAAGATAAGAAATACCATGAATTTGTTATTTTATTCCACAATGTGGTATATAAAGACCATTATTTTATGCTTCCTCATTCTTGCAAAGATCTTATCAATTCCTACAGTTTCACTTGCCTACTAACTATGGTTTGCTTGTTGTTAAGACCCCCATAACTTGATCAAATGGGTGTAAAAGTGAATTAGAAAAGCTAAAACATTCATAGCCTTAAGTGAGCATGCACCAACTCTGAATGAAGATGTCAAAAACACTTACAATTGGGAATCTTTGAGTTCATTTATTTCCTACTTGACAGAAAGATATCACTTAATTTCACCCATATGGGTAACATCATCTCAACTTTGCATAGATATGACTAAAGGACGGCAATATGTTCTCAAGATGGTTTTTCTACCCCTTTAATAAATGCCCACAGTTGAATTCAAAATAGTATTCTTAAGAGAAACGCACCACTTGGAGGGCACCATTTTTGGTTCCACCCATGCCAATTGACCATTGAAAATCATCCCCGTTTTCTTCTCCTCACTGGCTCCTTGACTGGTCTCACCTTGCCTGAAAAGAACACAAGCAAATACTAATATGCAAATCATTTAACTATAAAGAGATGTATATGTAATCGGTATTGAATCGAAGTATAGGACTATGTCCAGTCCCATAGTTAGGAGGATGTGTTCGTGTCCATTGTGGCCTTCGTGGCCGATCCTCACAGTGTGAAGCCTCAATGTGCTAAGCGAGCAACACACGATAGGCGCTTAGCCCCTTTCCATCTAGCAAACAACGTAGACATAACCTTCATTTTAGTTACTTACATAATTCCCATGCGAAAAAGTTAATGCAGAAATGTAAAATGGTAACTATCTAAGGTCCTACATACCTGATAGCAAGTGGACCTGGGGCAGTGCCTGGTGTGGATGCCTCATCACAGGACATATGTGTGGAAACCTCGCCCACGCCCACAACTGCACCAATAGCATTGCATTGCCAATCTGCTTGGCTGTCTTCTCTAATGCCTCACAGACGTGTCTATATAGCCAACTTAATGTTGCACTACCCCAACTATAATTCTTTCCGTTGCTGATTGGATTGAAAAATTGCAGATACATAATTGAGAGTCGTTCACTAGACTTGCCCATAAACAGCATACCACCCAACATCCCCAGTATGTAAAACCGAGCATATTGCTGCATAAGCACCTCAGTGGCGTCAGCAAGGAGAGGGTTGCTAAACTGCTCCTCGAGCCAATGCGCTTTTACCCTCGGCCCTTCCATCACTACAGTGTTCTTTCCAGCACCGGCTTGTTTGTTCGACGGCCTATGCCCTAGCAATTCGGCGCAGAGGTCGTCCCAATCTTTCATATGGGAAAATCTCACCATCAGCAAGCCATTTATAGGTACCCCCATTATAACCTCTATGTCTTGTAGCATGATGGCCATCTCAACGTAGGGCAAGTGGAATGAGTGCCTCTCCGGCCATCATCTCTCCACCAACGCCGTGATCAATGCATGGTCAAGGTCTATATTTGGTACCGGAAGTAGCCCTTCTAACCCCGCATCTGTGATATAAGCGACAATCCGTGGATTTAACCCACCTTTTGTCACACTTATAAATCGATGACGACAAGTCAGTACACCTAGCACTTCCTACAAACAGAGCAGCATTGTATTAATAATAGTATTCATTAAGCATGCAATAAATATGCTTTAAACTTAAATGCCAATTCTAGGGACAAGTGCATAGTAAGAAAAATCTTTCTACTACACTATGATTTTGGACAAGTGCATACCTCGCCTGCCGAAGGAGCATCCCAAAGTGAACTTGACTGATGCACAGACTGCCTCGTCAACAAAGGTTGGACAGAGGGTCCCGCTCCATGTGGGTCCATATCTGGCATAAATTAAAGGTGATTAATGACCCATTGTACTTAAAAAATAATCAAATACAACAATATGCATCCTAGAAGCCAACCCAAACACAGGATAAACATGGAAACCAAAAGGATTAAAAGGAGACACTGATGCATATCTAAAAGTTTAAAATCCCAACAAATTTCCCAAACTATAATTTTTTTTTTCTAAATATACAAAACTGACCATTCCCTCTCTTCCCCTAGCAGTGGACAATGAATTTTGCCAACAAAATTTCAACAAACAAATTAGAGCAACCATCACTGAAGAAAGTGCAAACCTATCATGTTATCAAAATCACAACAACTGAATAAAATATAGAAATTGTTAATTAGAACAAAAACATAATATAATGCATCAATATGATGAAGCCCTAACAAGTTTTCATACCCGCAAATTACACAAAAATTAATCCCAATACCAATTACCAACATATACCCACAAATAACCCTAACCCCCAAATGCTCAAACAAATATTGAGATAAGGAGAATGTACCTTGTGATTCCAAACTGAAGATGTAGACTGAGAGTGAGAGTACAGAGTATGAGCGAGAGGGAGAGTATAGAGCGAGAGCAAGAGCAAGATTGAGAGGGAGACTGAGAGTGAGAGGAAGAGTGAGAGCGAGAGCGAGAGTGAGAGGGAGATTGAGAGTGAGATGATAGCGAGATTGAGAGTGTGTGGGAGAGTGAGAGCAAGATGATAGCGAGATTGAGAAAGTGAGAGTGATGAGAGAGTAAGACTGAGTGGAAGTAAGATTGAAAAAGTGTTTTGAGTAGTACTGGGTTGAACTCGGTCATACCCGAGTTCAGTGAACGCGAGTATAAGTCTGCATCGTATCAACCCGAGCCATACTTGAGTTTAGAGGACTCGGGTACCACACTAACACAGTACTCGAGTTTAATAAGCTACAGTATTAGGTGGCATTTTTTAACGCCCAAATGCCAGCTCAGCCAGGGCCATAGTGGAATGCGCACTAGGAACTCAAGTTTACTAAACTCGAGTACCATTTAGAACTTAAGTTTAGTAAACTCGAGTACCTAAAAAGTGGTACATTGCTAATTAGTTCCGAAATAGTGCTAGATTGCCACAAATTTTGTTAAAATGTGGTATTTGGCTATTTTCACCCTAAATTTATATATCTTGTAAAATCTTTTATGATTGGGTGCATTGCACACAGACTTGTGGCACTGGCATAGCTCGTTTCAGCTGACACTTAACGTAATAAATTAATTTTAGTACTACAATTTTGTCACAACTTTGCCACATGGTGACTCGTGAATGGTGAATCATGGACCTATCATTTTATTTTCATTATTTACATCTCGTTACATAAGTAAGTTGCAACAAAAGTAGTGAAAATTGATGTGGTACTAAACTTACTCAACCAATAATAACTCATTTATTGAGTTTGTCCCTCTTGTCTTCTTATTTCCACTTTGGAGCTGTCCTCTTGCAAGCATTATCCTTCTTGTCTTCCCACCACAAAAATCAGCTTTTGGTTTAATGCAAAGCCAACCAAAGTGTGTCCTACACAGTTACAAGCTGAAGAAAATGAAAAGAAGAGTTGAAAGAACTGTTTGTTACACTGTTTGGTACTGTTGTTTGTCCTACACTGTTTAGTTAGAGATTGAGAGCTCCACAAAAGCCATTCGGCCATTGTGTGATGGAAAAACACACAGAGAACTCGACAACCACAGAATGTTTTTTTGACAAACTACAACCACAGAATGTTGGTGTTTAAAAGAAGATATTAATTATTACTGGGTTTTGTGGTGAGAGGATTCTGACAGTATTCTAACAATCCCTTCAAACTCAACTTGAGTTTAGAACTCAAAATACAAAAAAAGGTCCTCGTAGAAGAGTTCTAATAGTATTCTAACACAAGACACCAACAACGTTTTACAAGACTAGGCATTCACATAGGTAAAGCTATAACATAAAAAAGTAAAGCCAAACTTAAGACATCCTCCTTCATCAATCACCTCTACTATTTTCATGCGTTTCTCATTGTTATGCTCTGCGAACTTCTCTACATGCTCACACTACAAGAAAAGAGTCTACTAGCAAGGGCCATATTCCCTCGCAAAAATTCAAATATTGTCGCAAAAGGTTATTAGCGAGGGCATATGGCCCTCGAAGGCCGTCGTATTTGCACTTGTCACTAAAAGAGATTTTGCAACCATACCTTCGCAAATAGATAATTTACGAGGGTCATCCACTATCGTTACTAAACAAATCCGCCTTCACAAATATATTACCAAACGACGAGAAAAGTCGACAACTTATTTTTAGTGAGAGAAAGTAGTCGTCGTTAACAACTATTTGTGAGAACCTTTATACCCTCGAAATTAGTTATTAGTGAATTTCAAATTGACGACATACTTTTAGAGACAAATAATTACGTCGCTAAAATTTATTTGTGAGAGTTTTTAACCCCTCGCAACTTATTTTTAGTGAGGGAAAGTAGTCGTTAAACAACTATTTGTGAGGACCTTTATAACCTCGCAATTAGTTATTTGCAAATTTCAAATTAACAAGACAAATAATAACGTCGCTAAAATTTATTTGTGAGGGATTTTAACCCCTCGCAATTAGTTAGGAATAATAGTGATGAAATTAAGCTATCACTTAAAACATTTTTGCAAGGGATAAAAGATCATCGCTATTCTATAAATTGCGAAGAACTTTGTCGTCACTATAAAGTTATTTATGACCAAATTTTTATGTCATCAGTGATAATATTTTATATGATTTTTGAAATATTTTATTATTTATTTATTTTTAATTTATTTTATATCATTTTTGTTTAACTATCATATTACAATAGTACAATAATTACTAAAAATTGATACAATAGTATAATAATTACTAAAAATTGATCCATCAAAAAATAAAAATTCATATAAGTTCAAACTTTAAAATATAGAATATACAAAAAAAAAAATCTTGAAATTAACCCTTGTTTTAAACTTAAACAACTAGAATTATGACAAGATCTATATTAGTCTTCCTTTGAGTCACCATCCAAGCTATTTTCAACCTCCTTGTTATTGTTTGAGTTGTCCTCTTCATCCCTGCTAGTACCATCCTAAAAATAAATAAATAAATAAAAAAGCATTAAACATGAGTTAAAATGAAACAATTAAAGTGAATTTGTATTTGTATCAATGCTTCAATAAACAAGTACACATATTACTATATCAAATCTAATCATATAATAATATATCATAAACAATAGTAATATCTTCTTTTTTTAACAACGATAATAACTTAATTTGATTACTTAAACCACTATCAAAATTAAATATAAATTAAAATAATATAACAATTCTGGATTTATGTGTAATAGCCAACAAGGCCCTCCACACAATCCAAAGCTTGAAGTCAAGAAAAATATATCTTGGCCCTTTAAGTTAACAAAGTGAAACTTCAAGTCCAAACCTAGCCACTGGTTACAACAAGTTCACCCAATGCAAACCTTGGCCAATACTATTAATTATTGTCAGAGGTAATTTTGTCCTAAGACTAAAAGATAGGATAGGCCAAACTATCAAACAAGGATGCTTCTATGATGGTCTTGCAAGAGAAAAAAAACACCAAGGCACTTCATGAACATCAGGGAGAGACCCTTAATAGTGCATTAAGACAAGGGTTCAGAGCTGTGGTTTTACTAGTAGAAACAAAACAAGAAGCAATCAATGTAAACATAACTAATTGCGAGGGTATACCATGTAAACATAACTCATGCCAACATGAGTAATATGCTTTTATATATATAAAAGTTGGGTTGGAGTTATTACAAAAGAAAAAAAAAGTTGGGTTAGAGTTATACCATGTGTACTTAGAACCCAAACCATATATATTGTGTCCTTAAGAGTTATTATATTGTTGACTTTTATGTTTCAAGTTTTATAACTGATATCTAAGATAAATTCATGTATAGGCATGAAAATCTCAAAAGCATAGTATCTCCATAAGATTGATTGGTGAAAAATTTAACTTGGAGACCTTCACTTATCATCTAACACCAATACATGCATCTTACTATATTAAACCTCTATGGAGCACATAGCATACTCTAGTTCCTGCATATGTACCTTATATACAATTCATAAGCCATGCAAAACCAAGCACATGTTCATGACAAGTAATGAAGATGCACATGGTCATATGTTATAGCACCTGTAATGGTTAATATGAACCAGCAGCTTCAATCTCAAATAGTTCTCCGCCAGCAAAGAACTTCTTTCCAACTCAAAATATAATACATTCAAAATACTAATATAACTTGTTACAAACTTACCATGTTCGCTTCCGCAGTTTCATTCATAGCGGTACCATCACGGTGAGAATACGCCACTTCATACATCTCACCTCTCTCTATTTGCTTGCCATTCTTGTTTGCCTACAACATGGTCAGTACATTCGGCATATTAAAGCAAGGGTGTCGATTCAATAGTGTCGAATCACATTTATTTCTACTTTAGAATGCAAAATAATTCTCTCTATCCTAAGTAAAAGCCACTGCCCTAGTGAGTAATGTGACTTCCATGGCTAGATAATCATATTAAACAATAAGACTTAGCATATATTTTTAATTTTTTGTTTCAAAAAGTAATTTGAGGGGTGCAGGAAAAGCATTAGGAAAATCATTACCAGAAGCATCAAAATGCCAATCATAAATGAGAAGAAGAATGGAGCAAAGGCTTTAAAACACTGCACCAAAACATCTAAACCACAAGCAAGATAGTTCATTTTAAATCCAAAATGTAATTATAACACCTTCAATCTTCAAAGCAAGTTAAAGAATTGACCATCCTATGTGGCTAATGGTTCCATAATATTGATCCAAGTAAACTTACATTAAGTTCATATAATTGGATTTAAAATCAAAGAGCCTTAAAACTACTTTGACATCAAGACAGAAATATAAGTAAAAGGTAATAGTTGAGGATATTTAACCTCAATGAAGTAAATAGATGCAAGCAGAAGGTGCAGATAATCAATGTCTAGAGCCTTCTTGATGTGGAAGGTAATTGTATTTGGAAAGCTCTTGCTTATATAAGCTCTTAAAGGATTTCTAGTCAAACTTATCAAGCTGAAAGAGAAAAGCATAAAAAAGCAATTAGGTATGAATCTGGATATCTTACATGTCATATACATAATAAACATCATACTGAAACAAAAATTTTCAATCTCAGGCAGCCGACGCATAGAATTTTTTTATTACCTTGTGATTGATGTAAAAAAGTAATCATCTCTTCCATAATTGTAGTGCTTATGGATTAAAATATGTTGCTTAGGAAGGTATTGACTTACAAGCACATATGGCAGCAGCTAGGAAACTAGAAGCACATGACCTCACAATCCTACCTTCTTTTTTTTTTTTCCTCCCTTTTGCTGCTAATGGAAAAGAGAAGGGAGAGGGAGGGTTGGTTCTTCAATTGAAAGGACCCCCTTTAAATGGTGCAGATGCCTAAATTTTTAAGTTAATAAAGTGTATGCAAAATGCAACGCCCGTCAATCACAACCAGTGACCAAAAGGAGTAGTTTTAGTCTAACTATGGGGTCTCCTAATTCAAATGTAGCTGACTAGACCTAAAATCATCAACATGGCCCCATTTTGACATAAACCTCTATTCGAATCTTACTGCAATCTATTGGCTAATTTGCTTTACAGAAAATCTTCTAAGAATTTTTATGGACCAGAATTACAAACAAAAGAAACAATCAGAGAACACTTTCACATAGCTAAAAGGGTATCCAATTTGTTGAGAGAAGAGGTGCAAGTTGTCGATGTATACCAATACAACACCTTGTTCTACACTATTAATCCAATAAACGTTTTTGTTCCACAATATTTCAGAACTACTAGTATCATTTTTGATTGACACTGACACCCAAAAAACAGCATCCAAGCATTTTTAACTTTAATTTAGCATCATAGAAAATATGCTATTCCCAAAATGGATTAAAAATATTAAAACTTTAAAATTTCCTAAACGTCCAAGAATCTATCATGCCCCTTTGGAATACCCCAAAGGCTGAACCAAAAAAACCATCTTAATCAGCAAAAATTGATAAATATTAGTATTACCCAAATATCAATTCTAAGAGTAAATAGTGGAATCATAAACAACTTATGAAATGAATCAAAAGTCAGATATAAATATAAATATTTTCTTTTTTTGCAATTGGGTACCTGGCAAATTGCTTGTTTCGTGTAAAGAATAAAGGCTAATGAACATAGAGTATTACCTAAACCTCATTCGTGCTTGTCATGCAAGCCATTGATAGTGCGGGATTCGATTACACCTAGACAAAGAGGCCGAGCTTTCAAACATCCACTTTCTAGTTCATATCATCTGTGGTCAAGAACCAACAACATACAAAAGACAAAGAAAAAGAATATCAACAACAAGAGCAAATAAGAAATTGCAAAAAAGAATTAAACTATCATAATTGAATGTAATACTAAAATAAAGTACTTATCAAAAAATACTAAAATAAAGTGATACCTGAAATCTACCACCTCCTACCCTTTACAATCTCCACACTTGATGGTCCTCAAGTTTTTGGAGAAAAAAAAAGGGTATGATTATTGCTAAAAAGTGCAATTAAGAACTTTAAATAAACAAATACTAATAATGGTATTTTAGGAACAGAACCAAAGAAGAGAACCCATATTACGTCTAGGTGCAATTGCAAATCCATTATTTGCATCTACATTCTTAAAAACAAAAGGCAATTCACAAAACTTCAACATACAAACAAAACAAAATCCCTCGAAATACAATATCATAGCAACCCCAGGTTCTAAAAATCCAATCCCTAAAGAACCCAAAACAACAAATTTAGCCTCACTACTCAACATCTTAATACAAGATTACAAAACACCCTTTTTTCCCCCTCAAAAAATAGGGATATTGAATTTATGGTAAAACCTTAGGCTTTACAGCATCAAGAACCAAAGAGAATTAAAATCAAAATCAAATTTGAAAATTAAATAAATAACCTAATGTTAAGTATCCAAATCCAAACCTGAAATTTCACAATAATCAAAACAAAAAATCAAATAAATAACTTACCAAGCAAAATCAGAATGGATATGGTGAGGAAAAATGAATGGGTATGGGTATGGTGAGGGGAGAGAGGGAGAAAGGGAGAAAGGATCTTGTGGTGAGGGAGAGAGAGCCGATGGGTATGGGTTGACAGTAGAGAGATCGAGGAGGAGAGGAGTCGATGGCTGGGCTCGGCCTTGTCGGCGTCGTCGCTGGGCTGGGCTGGGCTCTACTCGTCGGCGCCGGCGGGGTTATGTGTGTGTGAATGTGAGAGGCCGTGTGAGAGATAGAGAGAAAATGAGAGAGTTTTGTGAGTAAAAACTGTGTGAGAAATGAAACTTTTGTGTGGGAAATGAAAATGTAAGTGGGAAAATGTTTTTGGAGAATTTTGTGGGGGGAAAGGAAAAAAAAAAATTTGGGGGGAAAATTTTCTTCCTAGCACCTCTGTTCATTTATCTTTTCATTTTTGCCGCTCAAATACCACCCAAATCCTCATATCTATATCTTGAGCAGGGAACTAGTAATAGCATTTGGTTAAGTGTGCCCTTGACAAGTGACAACAATACATCACTACACTCGTGTGAATTACTGAAGTTTAATGGAGTGTCTATTCAACTTTTTTAAATTTTTTACCATCCGTCAAATTGATAACATGTTGTGCACCACAAATACTATTATTATTATTATTATTATTATTATTATTTATTAAATAAATCGGCTAAAAAAACTATCTGTTGAGTATTTATTAAATAGATAAACTATCTATTATTATTAAAATGAGCTAACATTTTAAGTTTTTAACTAAAGTTTAGCACATTAATTAAGATATAGACTTATAATTGTAAATATTTTTAATAAATTATATAGATTTTGACTAATGAACTTATAAATAGTTATATATTTATTTTTATATATAAATATATTAAATTAGAGGTAATCCCAAAACGGTACATTGGTATTAATTGATACCGAAATATTTCATTTATTTGACCAAACCAAAACAGTCTCCAGTACGGTATTGATTCCTTTATTTTTGGTCCCTAAAATGAAAAATGTGTTCCATTTTAGTTATTACTGTCATCTCACTGACGAAAATTGCTTACATGACAAATGGAGTGTATTATTTGCATATTAAATGCTAACATGATCATTAAAAAAATGGTCCTGAGACCATTGGACTTGGTGAAATTCATAATCAAATCTTGATCAATAGGATTGAAGAGTATGGTGACATACTGGTGTTGGTGAAATTTGAGACAAATTGGATAGTCAAATTGAGTAAACATAACCATACAAGCACACAGCATATGTCCATCATACGCCATACTTAGATTTGAAATCTATTCGTTAGATTTGAAGAGTATAATGAAATGTTAATTCTAGTAAATTATGGTCACAATCAAACGATTGGATTAGAGAAATGCGTAGTCAAAGTTTAGTCAAAGTTGGTCAAACCTAATCAAACTTAATATATGGTCCCGATACCACTGGACATGGTGAAATTCATATTCAAATCTTGATCATTAGGATTGAAAAGTATGGTGACATACTGATGTTGGTGAAATTTGAGACCAATTGGATGGTTAGATTGAGATAATATATATAGCAATATAGGTACACAACACATGTTCATTGCGTGTCATACTTAGATTTGAAATCTAACCATTGAATTTGAAGAGTGTAATGAAGGGTTGATTCTGCTAAATTATAGTCACAATTAAATGGTTGAATTTAGAGAAAGACGCAGTCAAAGTTTAGTCAAAGTTGGTCAAACCCGGTTAAAGTTGATCTTTAAACTCATCTTTTATGCGTTATTTTAAATTATAAAAACTTGAATTTAGACAATTAATTAATGACATGCCTATTAATGTTTGATCACCAAGAAATTTTGTAAACATGAAAAATATATGAAGAAAATGTAATCTAACGGTAGATTTGTCAATATTCACATCGAATTAAGAAATATAGGATTAGATTCAAGTTACACTTGATGTAACTGAAAAAAATGTTACACCACCCAATAACTTATTATTGAATTCATATTTTGAAAATCTAATCATTGGATTACATGTTCTATATGGTCTTAAATTTTCATGCCAATTGGATGTAATTTACCATTTGATAGACAATTGATTAAAGGCATGACTATTGATCTTTGATCATCTTGAAATTTTGTAGGCATGAAAAACATATGAAGATAATGTAATCAAACGGTAGATTTGTCAAAATTCATATCGAATTAAGAAATATAGGGTTAGGTTGGGTTCGAGTTACAATTGACGTAACTTTAAAAAATGTTACACCACCTAATAACTTATTACTGAATTCATATTTTGAAAATCCAACCGTTGATTACATGTTCTATATGGTCTTAACAAACATTCCAATTTTCATGTCAATCGGATGTAATTTACCATTTGATCTATAAACTCATCTTTTATGCATTATTTTAAACTACTAAAACTTGAATCTAGATAATTGATTGATGACATCACTCTTGATATTTGATCACTTTTAAATTTTGTAAGCATGAAAAATATATGAAGATAATGTAATCTAACGGTAGATTTGTCAAAATTCACATTGAATTAATAAATATAGGATTGGGTTGGGTTCGAGTTACAATTGACGTAACTTTAAAAAATGTTACACCACCTAATAACTTATTACTAAATTCATATTTTGAAAATCCAACCGTTGATTACATGTTCTATATGGTCTTAACAAACATTCCAATTTTCATGCCAATCGGATGTAATTTACCATTTGATCTATAAACTCATCTTTTATGCATTATTTTAAACTACTAAAACTTGAATCTAGATAATTGATTGATGACATCACTCTTGATATTTGATCACTTTTAAATTTTGTAAGCATGAAAAATATACAAAGATAATGTAATCTAACGGTAGATTTGTCAAAATTCACATCGAATTAAAAAATATAGGGTTGGGTTCAAGTTATACCTGACGTAATTCTAAAAAATGTTACACCACAAAATAACTTATTATTGAATTAATAGTTTGAAAATCCAACCGTTGGATTACATTTTCTATATAGTCTTAACATGCATGCCAATTTTCATGCCAATCGGATGTAATTTACCATTTGATCTATAAACTCATCTTTTATGCATGATTTTAAACTACTAAAACTTGAATCTAGACAATTGATTGATGACATGACTATTGATCTTTGATTACCTTGAAATTTTGTATGCATAAAAAACATATGAAGATAATGCAATCAAACGGTAGATTTGTCAAAATTCATATCGAATTAAGAAATATAGGGTTGTGTTCAAGTTACACCTGACATAATTCTAAAAAACGTTACACCACCCAATAACTTATTATTGAATTCATATTTTGAAACTCCAACCGTTGGATTACATGCTCTATATGTTCTTAACATTCATGCCAATTTTCATGTCAATCGGATGTAATTTACCATTTAATCTATAAACTCATATTTTATGCATTATTTTAAACCACTAAAACTTTGAATCTAGACAATTGATTGATGACATGGCTATTAATCTTTGATCACCTTGAAATTTTGTAAGAATGAAAAATATATAAAGATAATGTAATCTAACGGTAGATTTGTCAAAATTCACATCGAATTAAGAAATATAGGGTTAGGTTGGGTTCGAGTTACACTTGACGTAACTCTAAAAAATGTTACACCACCCAATAACTTATTACTGAATTCATATTTTGAAAATCCAACTGTTGGATTATATGTTCTGTATGGTGTTAACATGCATTCCAATTTTCATGCCAATCGGATGTAATTTACCATTTAATCTAGAAACACATCTTTAATGCATTATTTTAAACTACTAAAACTTGAATCTAGACAATTGATCGATGACATCAATATTGATATTTGATCACTTTTAAATTTTGTAAGCATGAAAAATATACAAAGATAATGTAATCTAACGGTAGATTTGTCAAAATTCACATTGAATTAAGAAATATAGGGTTGGGTTCAAGTTACACCTGACGTAAATTAAAAAAATGTTACACCACCCAATAACTTATTGTTGAATTCATATTTTAAAAATCCAACCGTTGATTTAACATTTTTTTTTCTAATGCAATAAACATGTTAATTATTGTTGTTAAATAAAACTTTAATTATTATTACTTAGAATATTTTAATTTATTAGTTTATGTCTTTTAGTCTTTACCGTTCTTTTATTGAACTCAGAAGAAATTTTATGCCTAAATGTTTACAATTATTTAATTTTTTATTAGTTTACAATTCTTCAATTCGTTTTCAATTCTTTAATTCTTTAGTTTACTATTTTTTGCTAATATTAATTTATTAGTTTACAATTCTTTAATTGTTTCATTTTCTTAGTGTTAATGCTCCTATTGTACTGATTGATCCACTCAACTAGCCAACAACCACCCCCACTCACAAGTAGGGGTGGCAAAAATTATCCATATCCATGAACCCGCCCATTACCCACCTTATTTGGATAAGTCTTAACCCAACCCATTTAAATATTTGGGTTAAATGGGTAAAGACCCGTTTGTTTATTTAATTAGATGGGTCTAAATGGATAAAACCACTAATACCCACTAAACCCATCTAAAATTTCTTAAATATGAACTTACAATAAATTTTGCTCACAAAGCAATCAGAAAATTACTTCCAGAAATGCTAACCAAACAATTCCTTACTGAATTCTAAAGCAAATCAAAGTACAAAAATCGAACCAGATTTTTCACTATTCCTAAAACACATACACACAAAGAAATCGAACCAGAAACGTCGAAAATTTTCCAAAACAATGAAATCAAAAGCGCTTATTCACCATTCGATTTACAAATTAGACACTTCGAAAGCAACGGTATCCAAACAAAACCTAAAAGAACAAATTACGATTAGAGAGAGGTGCGAAATTACGATTTGGATCGGAGGAGTGAGCGTGGGGCGGAGGGGGCACCAACCATGGAGGAGGGGCGATTCCGTCAATGAGGAGTTTGGAAGTGAGGTTTTGGTCGAAGATAAGGGTTTGGTGCTTGGCTTGGTCGATGATCGACCGTTTCCTATCGAAGATCTGCGCCAATAGCTTCTCTATCGTCGACATTCTTCTTCTTCTTCGTTCTTCGTTCTTCAGAGAATGGCCATGGAGATTCACTGAGAGAGAGAGAGAGAGAGAGGTTTGGGATGAACAGTGAGGATCAGATGGTCGTTGGAGGCCGGTGACATTGATATCGCCATGGATCTCCTATGCTCCCATGCGCCTTTCATTCTCAATGATCATCGCCTTCTCTTCCGCTTACACAAAAATGTGAGTGTCTTATGCTCTGCTTGGTTGCCGAGAAAATGCTGGAGGCATATATACAATTTGAATTCTATTTAATATTCTTGTTTTTTTCCTTCCTTTTCCGGGCAACCAAACGCTGCGTTTTGTTATTTGTTTTAAATATTTGATTCATAAATTTCTGAATTTTGTTTGGCTTGGGAAGAGAGGCAAGGTGCGCTCTTTATCCAAATTCTCTCTGTGTCTCTGTAATTTTTCTTCCACCTATTGGGTTAAATGGGTTAAATGGGTAGATTACTAATTAAATGGGTTGGGTTGGTAATGGATAATTTATTTATATATAAATGGGTCATAAATGGATAAATGGATAATTACACACCCAACTCATTTATGACCCAACCCATTTATGACCCAACCCGCCCATTTGCCACCCCTACTCACATGTCACAAATTTGGTCAGAGACTCAAAAGTACAAAAACTCAAAAATTTTACAGTGTGGAAAATTTTTAATTTATCAAAATCACTATTGCAAATTCTCTTAACAATGTAATTGCCCATTGAACTCAACTTGCAAAAACAAAAACAAATTCATCACATAACTCAATGAAATGATATTAACCAAACCTGAATCAATTTTATTTAGAGAACCAAATATCGGGATTCAAGTGTAAGATTTAAAAAAATAGATGAAAATTAATTAATAATTTTAAATGTTTTAATTCACCTCTGGTACCATAAGGTGATGGATGATGAGAGAGAGAGAGAAAGAGAGAATTTAGCATGTGATCAGTGTGACAGATAGAATGATTAATGGTCACAATATATTGCGTGGAAGACATTCCTAAGAGATTTTTTTTTTTTTTTTTGGGTGTATTTTTCCTCGTGTAAAACATTTTAATTGAGTTGGATTCTCATTCACCCACAAAATTTTGGGGCCTTTTTCTATTGGTTCCACTCATTTGTTTGGACGGTGAGTGCAATTATTGTCTTCACAATACCTATGAATATATTATCACATGTTAGAGGAACTCAACGATGAGGACAATAATGATACGTAACCTTCAACATTGATCTTGACAATAAAAACAATGAAAAATTCTAGTACCACAAAAGTTTTCACAACTTCTTGCCATAATTGTGATGTGGCAAAGTGTGATTGGTGAAAAAAAAATTGTGGGTCCATGTATAAGTGATGATTAATCACTCATAATCTAATACGTCACAATTGTGACAAAAAGTTGTGGAATAATTTATAGTCCTAGAACTACACATAAATAAAACTTCAGGTACTTCAAGACTGGGTGTAAGTACCATTAGGTGATACTGTTGGAAATATAATAGTAAATAAACAAGTTTGATTCAACAAATACCATCCCAATGAATTAACAAGAATATGAATTAGCAAGAATGTAAATTAGCAAGAATAGAAAATAAGGAGAAGAATTGAAGAACAGACTTGCAGTGCTATAGAATTATGCATAGAGCGTTACTTTTAAAAGTAAACTTTTTTCATCCAGAGTAAAACTCAGTGTGACTAGTTCTCTTGGCCAAATAATCCCTCGTGATTAGACTAGTGTCAACTTTCGTGATGGGCGTACTTCCACTCACAGAGGTTCATGAACAATCTTCTAATGCCTTTATGTAGAACAAGTATAAATTGTCAAAAAATATGTGATATAGAATGAAAACCATATCTGATGGAGAATAAGAGCAAAAGAAAAAAAAAAGGTTAGGGGAAAAAGCATTCCCCCCCCCCCCTCTCTTTTCTATGTTTGCGGTAACTCTCAATTTCCCTCATTATATTTGAAACCAACCAATTTCCCTTTCTATGTTTTGAAAATACTTTAAATTCGTTACTTTTTCAATTAAATCCAGTGAAATTATAAATTATAATTATTACAAATGCAATCTATGAAAACAATAGTACAATCTTCAACTTTTTCTCTTCCTTGTGGTGTACAACTAATAATTTCTTTAAAATTTTTTGTTAGATTTAACTGAGAAAATAACAAGGAAAATGTTTTTTTCCCTTCAAAGTTGGATTAAGGTCTTTTAGAGTTCCTAAGGTACTCTACTAAATAAATTTCTTTTAATCTTGACTCTTCATTTTATAATAAATGGTTCTAATAATTCCATATCATTAATTTAATAACAAAACCTTAAAATAATGATGTCATGTCAACTAATTAAGCATGCTTGATGCAAAACAAATGGGCTTAGCCTAACTTGCACCCAAACAATTTTGTCACATTGTTTTGACTTTGCTCCCCAAGGTTGTTTGGATGATTGGGACTGGGCCTTTGAAAGGCTGCCTACATACCTCTTTCGTAGAGGATTAGGTCAAGACGTAGTTCAAGAGAACTAGATTTGAAAAAGAATGATTAGTACTATTATTATTATTTTTTTTTTTTTGCGGAAATGGGATTTCCCTTTCTTTCTTCTTTTTATTTTTTATTTTTTATGAACAAGAAGTGACCCTTTGAACAACCATTTTGGCAAATCAAAGTATTTAAGAATCAAACAAATCTTTTTGATTAGGAAGGATCAAGATCATTAAACTCATATAATCAAATTTGTTTCTTCCTTTTGAACATCATTAGATTAAGTCTCCAAAGGCAATGGAATGTGACAATATTTAGAAATCACATTGTTGGGAGCAAACAAGGAGAGTGCTCCAAGTTTGAAAGTTCTTTTGAGTCATTTAAGGATTTAAGAATATGATTTTTTTTTTTGGGGTTCGGACATATCATCCAGTGGGGTTTGACAATTTTAAGTATTTTTCCTTTTTAATTCAAGAGAAAATAATATTAGAGTTTAAGATGCACCTACAACTAGCAAGACTTCAAGGAGGTCTTTACTCATGGGTTGTAATGTAGGCTGGGTTTGGGTTATGAAATGAAAGATATAAAAGGCTCAAAATTCTCTATGATGTTTTCCCCAAGTATGCATTACTCAAAAATCAAGTATTAGAGGAGTCTTCATTAGTCACTTGTATCAACATTTGTTTTTAAGCTCATTCCTCTTGAATCATAACTCTAGACTTTCATCTTGCAAAATCCTTTTCTTTTTAGATTACATCTTCAAGTTTTCAATTTGCTAGGATTTTACCCTTTTTTCTTCTTCTTTTCTTTGACCCTAACTTTTGCCTAGGCCGGCCTTTTGGGTTTTCAGCCTAGCAAGCTTTCTTTCTTTTCTTTCCTTTTTGGCCTAGCTTTTGCCTAGACTGCCCTTTTAGGTTTTCAGCCTAGCGGGATTTTTTTTTTCCTATGTCTTTCATCTCTAATTGAATGAACTAATGGAGATCTTTTGCCTTCCTTGTTTTTCTCAGCTAAGTCATTTTGATGCACTCTCTAGACTACTTTCTTGCATTGATGCACTTGCACCTTTCTGTGTTTGATGAATCTTTTCCTTTTTTGATGAACTCTCTTTTAGATGAAACTTGTATTCCTCTTGCTATGATGAATTTTGGGCTCTTCAAACTTGATGCACACTTTTTTTCTCTCACATTGATGAAATTTCATTTATCTTTCCTTGATTGAGTGAAACCTCATTTTTCTTTGATGATCTCTTATCTTTAGCTTAATGAATTCTACACTTATCTTTCATGTCTTCTAGGAGAGCTTTACCAATTACCTTCAAAGCTACAAGGTCGATTCCTCCTCAACATGAGATTTAAGCATGCATACTTTGATTTTTCCCACCCTAGGTTTAGATTTTAGTGGGTTCATGCGAAAAAGAGACTAAGTGTTTAAAGGCTCATATGGGCTAGCAATAGATAATGAATATTCTAGGTAATAGGAAATAATTTAGTTTAACCAAAGATGACCTCCTATTCCTAGTAATGCTTGCTTGTAGGCAAAGTGATTCAAGCTCTTTTAATAAATTCATCTTAAAAGAAAAAGTATGAATGCTCTAATGATGTGAAACAAAAGACTTTTGAAAATTGGATCGAGTGCATGGATTATTGGGATTTTCCAATGGATGGATTATTTTTTATTGCCTTTTAAGACCATTTCTTCTTATATTCTAAGTCAAGTAGCAAAAGTCTTTTCATGGATCAAATGAAATTAATCATTCCTTGGTACAAGTTGATTTCTCAAGCCTTTAAACATCAAGATTTAGAAAATGTTGTCCAAGAGATCCTCATGTACCATGTTTAAAAGGAGACTTCTTCTTTTCTTTTTTCTTTTTTTAACTCTTGAAGAAAAAAATTGGGTCTTTTTGAAAAAGTCACTAGGAAGTTCAATGGCCCTAGTTCAAATATTTTTTTTAAATGACTCAAAGGCCCAATGCCCCTAGTCCAAATACTTTCTCACTTGAATTTTTTTTTCTTCTTTTTTGAAAAGATTTGGGAATCATGATTTTTTTTTTTTTTTGAATTTTTTAAAAATATATACATGAACAAAGTACATCAAATGCTACATGGATTTTTAGAATTCAAAGAAACATAAAAACATGCAATAAACAAACAAACTTTAAGTTTAACCATGATGTTACAAACCAAATGTGGAGTGAGGCAAAGTTGGGCCACTTGCTTCTTCTTGGTCCATTTAGGATGCTTGAGACTTGGTATACTTGAACCTTGATTATGATAAAATGGCTTGGGCTTGCACTTGGGAGGTTTGAACCTTGATTATGATCTTTTGGTGTTTGCTTGAAATGGCTTGCGCTTACACTTGGAAGGCATGCATCTTGTGAGCTTTTGGCCTTTGATATTGATCATGCGTATACACCTTTGATGGTCTCAAGTGTTGGGCTTAGAATGATTCAAGAAACAATTTTCAATTTCCATACCAAGTAAAGTTCAATCATAGGCTTTTGGGCTTGAGTTAATTCATAGCATACAAGGTTCAAACAATTATGATGGGCTCAAGTGTTGGACTTGGGCTCACCATGGTTCTAACAACGGCCAAACACATGCATAATGCAATGCAATTTACATGGACCGACCTAAAGGTAGGTTCTATGGGTCATTACAACATGGGTAGAAGGTACCCCACAAGCTAGGACATCGTACCTCCCAACTTGTGACGCCAGGAGTGCCGTGTTAGTCCAAACGATACAGTTTGTCCATATGAACTACCATGGCATAATCATGATGATCCTTGTCGCGGTGGGTGGTAGGTTCACCGCTGGGTATGTGAGTCTCAGGAAGACCACAATCTACGGCTAATACTATCGGGCTTTCGGGCTAGCACACAAATAAAATAAATTTCATTCAAGCAAATGATGAATGACATGCAATATAATGACACATTAGACATATTATATATATAAAAATCAATTAACAAATAATGACATGGTTGGCCACCACAACCTAATTGAAGCTTAGCCTTCAATATCCCCAGCAGAGTCACCACTATGAGAGACTGCGCCCCCGGCCCATTTTTTATGGAATGTTGGGCCAAACCCACGTAAATGGGTGGAATCGTGTTATTATCCCTCAAAATGGAGGTTCGATTGATTATATTTCCCCCTCTAGATTAAGGGTTTTACAATAAAATCGCCACTTATTTAATTATTGGAAAACATAAGAAAACCAAAATTGAAAAAGTCCTCATTTTATTAATTTGAAATTGAATGTACATTGATCATAGGAAATTACATGACTTCAGTCCTAGATACAATCTAAGATAAAGTATATGGCTTTGTTTCCTAGTTACAATCTAGAAATTGAAATTAAATTACATGGATAAGCATTTGATCTACTAACCCTTGATCTAAGCTCGGAGGCTATGTTACAAGGTGGAAAAGTGTTAGACACTCACCTTGGCCAGTGAAACCGGTCTTCTAGACTATGGTGGCCAACATTCATATCATATCATCCAATATGTCAATCAATTTATATGTTTAATTTAATGTGTGTGCATGTGATAAACCCTAATTCAATTTATAAAGCATTGTATTTGGATTGAAAAATAAATTCTAGTGAATGTGTGTGGATGGTGATATCCTAGATTCAAGGATTTGAAAGAATTATGAAACAAACATGTTTTTCATATTTTTTATGTGGATTTAAGATTAAAATTAGTGTTATGCATGAACATGTGAAGAACAACTAAGAACATGTGAAGAACACATAAGAACATTTAAGAACGTTCAAACATATTCAAGGGAATTTAAATAATTACTATTATGCTTTAATTCTAAATTCTCATCGTGGCAACACAAAAAACAAATTAGGGAAAGAGATTATACCTTCATGCAATATCCATACAGTGGAGGAGGAGACTTTTAGTAGAGGTCTTAAGGGTAGAGGAAAATAAGAGTTAGAAGATGGAGAGTGAGTCTCACTCAATACCTTGAGTCTCAAGAAGACCAAGATATGACAAGACTACTCTACTTCACTAGAACTCAAGAGAGGAGAAGAGATGAGGTTTTTGTGTGCTTTGGAATGTAGGAGAGGGAGGTTTTATATAGTAGTGGTGGAGAAAATATGAATGGAATGTCATTTAATGAGCGTTGACAAAGAATCATGAACCTAGACCTTATTTTAGCTTTTGGGGAAATCTGGTGCATTAAATGTAGAGATTGGTGGGAGTGAGGAGCAAGCAAAATTTGGTTTTCCCTTAGCTACTATAACAACATGTAGAGTCAACTTCAAAAAATCATATCTTACTCAAATTTGATCGGAATTGTCTTGTTCTTGTACTCAAATTGAAGCCCCGGATGTCTAGTTTCTGGGAAAATTAACCCCATTCATAGATTTAAAATATTATGAGAGATATCAACGAAATAGTGAGCAGGGGTCATTTGTTAGAAAATAATTTCAGCACAATTTACATTAATAGGTTCCAAATTAGTTCCCAATTAACATTAATAAGCTCCAATCACTCCCATTTTAGACTTAATTAGTTCCAAATTTTCCCTAATTAAAATATAATTACACAAATTACTCATTGAATAATTAATGTTTAACTATCTAATTAATTAAATGTGTGCAACCTTACCATAAAATGTAATCCTAGCCAATCAAATTATGACACGTCTTTAATTTCAAATTGATTATAATTATAACCAATTGGAATCAATTGTTCATAATCACATATAGTTGGACTCAATTTGAGATAGTGCATCTCGGCCATTAAAACTTGATTTGATGATAACTTTCAATCTAATGGTCCGATTAGGGCTTATGACCAGTCGGTTTGATCGTTATAACATCAAGATCTCTTTGGTGAAATAAGATTAAGGATCTAATGAATATAATCAAGATACATATTTCCAAGGAGAAATTACCCTTTTACCCTACTGTGAGGTTAAATGCAGATTGCAAAATGGGGTGTCAAAAGAAAGTATCATTTTATTTGCAACACTAAACACTTTTAATGTTGTTGACAAGATTTGGCGGAAACTATATTATAATATGTCCATATTTTGTGTTATTGTTAGGTTTTAGTTTATTTGGAAAATAGCAAGATAGTTTGGATAGTATGATGAAGAAAAGTTACTACAATTGAAGAATTAAGATGGTCTTTGTGCAGTTTTCTTTTACTATTTATAAATATATTGTTTAACAGATTAGCACCAAATTGTTATATCTTAATTATATGATGTTTTTAGATGCATGAGTAATTGTTTTTAAGCATTTACGAATATTTTGTATTGCTCATCTTCCTTATCTCATTAGTGTATTTTTTGATATTTTTAAGAAAACAAATTCAATTTTGAGTTTAAAATTATTTATTTATCTATTTATTTTTCGCATGTTGGATTAGATGTTAGATTAGATTATAACAATATTAACACAATATTTGGCCTTATTATAATCATTATGTATAATAGAGTAAAATTTTTAAATTTGATTATGCATTGAATATTTGGCTTGATCACGTCACATTTGATATGTTTTACACATTTGGGAGAATGAATTTGACTTTGATGTGAGTTTTATATTTTACCTTTCTTTTTTATTTGAATTGTAGTTTTGTTGAATTTTATAAATTTTTTCTTATATGTTTCTCGGTGATTTTGATTGTATGGTAGAAAAAATTGGATTTGAAAAAGTTTTTTTAAAACTAAAAAATAATTTCCAAATTTTAGTTACTTTCTAATGATACACAAAATGTTATAAATAATTTTTAGTATAAAAATTAATATTTTTTCAACCTTGTGAATTCCTGAGAAAAATTATATTGTTTTCATTTTGGTATAAAAAATTATATATTATATTTGTAATTGTCACTATAACAAATGAAAATATGATTATGAAATACATTACTATTTATTAAATTAGTCCAAACTGCAAAAATAAATTTAATGAGACCACACTAAAAATACTATCACGCGCAACGCGCGGGATCCGCGACTAATTTAATCATAATTTGGGTAATTTGTTGATTAATGCTGATTTACTAAACCCTTTTGAGCCAAAACGGCAACTAGGGATTCTACTAAATTTGCCAAAGTTCGTTAACGACCATGCTTTTTATGGGTAAATGTGGTCAGGCCAAATTTTTAGTCACATAAAGCAGCTCAGGTATCCTTTTGGGTGTAACTAGCCAGCACTATTTAGGGTCAAACAAAAGTATCTTGGTGGGTAGGATTTATATTTAAACGGAAAAACTAGCTCACAACTTATTTCACTATACTAGTGGACTACTCATGGGTTTCAATAGTACCAGGCTGTGGGTCATGGGTTATTTGTTTATGCATATAAATTTACTAACCCTTTTTAATCCAAATGAATTGCATAAATATGAGACATTTTATATTTTATTTATTAATTAATATTAAAATGCATCGGCAGAAATACATCACACACTTTTTTTTCCCTATTTTTTTTTTCTGAATTGAAAACTTCTTCACACACTTTTTTTTTAATGTTTATTTATTTTATAAATAAGTCATTCGTCTTTGTTGCTATAAAATTAGGAAGATACATCATGATGCAACAGGTGTTGGATGAAAGATGGAATTTCTTCCATCCAAACTATCATCTCCTAAATACATTATTTATATCTACCATCTTTGAAAACTTCATCACATACTTAAGTACATATAAAGATAAGATATACCGTTTTCCTTAACGTGGTATATTATTGTTCATAATCAAGCTGCATTTTTAGTAGCTTTGTTTTTATGAGATAATTTTTGGCGACTTCCGCAATTTTTGCTACTAGGTCAGTAGTGACATACGAGGTATTTGCAATGGCCTCTTCCTTGACAACATACTTAATCATGCTTTTGATTATGCATGAATCATTGTCCTTCTCTATGATTTGAAGCGAGCACGAAAAAGAGTAAGGCCTAAATCAAGATATCCTCCTTCCATCACCTCTAGTTCTTTCATGCATTTCTCCTTGTCATACTTTGTGAACTTCTCTCTTTGCACAGAAAACCCATGTGAGCCTAATTCATTAGAAAGGAAGTTTAATTAATGAAAAAAAAAAGATGGAAGTAACTATTCAAATTGAAACTTTAAAGAGAACATAGAAGCATAAATAGTCTACAACCACTTACTTGCCCTACAACCACTCCCACTCACTGATTGACTCGACCCACTCACTTAGCCTATAACCACTCCCACTCATAAGTCACAAATTTGGTCAAAGGCTCAAAAGTGTAAAAAGACAAAAACTTAAAAACACTACAAACAATAAACACACAGAGAGAGAGACGGTCAAAGACTCAAAACTCAAAAAAAAATTAAAAATTATATCAAAAGACTATAACCACACACACGGTGAAAGAGAGTTTATCGAAAGACTATAAAACAGAGAGAGAGAGAGAGAGAGAGAGAGAGTCGACATCCCAGATCAAGCAGCGGTGGTGGCGATGCAACCTTACTTGGTTAGACTTGGACTTGCTAATTTTTTTTTTCTTGAAGTTTAGAAGCTAAATTTAGCTGTGCTTAAAAAAATTAGGTTCAAGGTCAAGTTGTGCAAATTTTTATTGTAGGAGGGTCAAAAAAAAAATTAAAAAGATATTATATAATTTTTTTTTTCCAGGGAGTTCGTTTGAATCCCTTGCCTTCAACATAGCGCCACCCTTGAATCCTTGATACCAAGGTCATATTAAATTTTCTACATTGTAGATAAAAATATTAATGACACTATTTATCATTTTTATTTTTTTTGGTTGTTGATAATTTGATAGTTGGGAGATGAGAGATTTGAACCTTATACATTTTGGTTGAAAACTCCTAGAAAAGCTAATTGAGTTAAAAGGCTCTAGGAAACATTACTCATCGACTTACAAAGCTATTTTCAAATATAAATGTTTTCAGTGTCAAATATAGCTAACATTGAGTGTTTTATTTCATAAATGCATTACAGATTTTCTTATGAGTCATTTACTTTATTATGTAACATGTTTTGTTTTATTTTTGTTAAAATTGTATATATTGTATGAGTTTAAATTGACTCATTTATTTTGATCTTTAAGTTTATTTGCTTATGTACAACTTTTTACAAGTATACACTTTTTATGCTAATGTAAACTTTTTTGAAAGCCTCATTTTTTTTTTAAAGTACAAATATACTTTTGCGAACTTTTAACATGTTGTTAAGCCTCATTTTCTTTGCCATTTACTTTTTTCTTTAGCATGTTATATATATATATATATATATATATATATATTTGGTTAAAATTATATATATTGTATGAGTTTAAATTGACTCATTTCTTTTTGCTTTTTAGTTTATTTGCTTATGTACAACTTTTTACAAGTCTTAGTTTTTTATGCTATTGTAAACCATTTTGAAAGTCTCATTTTTTTTTTTTTTGGTTAGGACATATGTGATTTGATGTTAAGAACATATGTCAATTTAGAATTAGCTTATCCTTTGACAAAACGCACTTTACTTGTAATTTGGTAGATCTAGGATGTGTTTAATACTTCAAGGAACAAGGTTTCAAGTTCTAGTGTTAAACCCATGCAAATCTATCCAAGAAACAAGTGAAAAAGTGCTGGTTTTTAAAGCTTGACAGCTAGTATCTATCGAGGTTTAAAAAGCTGCTGACGCTCGATTCTCGACAACTAGCTCAATAGATACCGTATCTGTCGAGGTTTATTAAATTCAGTTTTTCAAAACTGATTTTCATCCAATACATGTGTATATGTTTGGGCTTTCTTTTCTAATAACCTTAAACATATATGAGGATTATTTTAAGGGCTGTAAAAAGGCGTGCAAGTGTGAAGCAAAGTTTCGTTTATGCAAATTGTGACCGGAGACAGAATTTGCCCTAGTTCATCTTTCGCTTGAAGAAGCTTTTGTGTTTATACACCGTAGGGTTTTGTGACCAAAGAGCTTTATGATCTTCATCGTGTTGATAAACTAAAGGACTTTGCAGCCAACATCTTTGTCAAGTTGGTGATTAAGTCACGTACTAGGATCTGCGCATCTATTGGTTAGTTACGTACTGGGAGTCGTGCATTGAAAATGAGAGATTGTCACGACAAAACAAGTCCAATTGGGTATTGGGGTAAGGGTTCAAATGTAAGTTGGTATAAGGTACTGAGATTCCTTTACTTGTAATCGATTGTTGTGATAATAGTGAATTCTCGAGAATGGTGACCTTAAAATCACCCGGTAAAGTTTTTACCGTGTAGGTTTTTCCCATTTGTAAACAAATCACTGTGTCAATTTAATTTCCGTTACATTTAGTTAATTGGTGATTTGTTTGTGCTACCACGCATTTTGCATGTTAATTGAATTAATTAATTAACTTAGCTAAATCAATTGGTTAATTTATTACAGTGGGTCAATACATTCTTGGTCTGTCAAGTGGTATTAGAGCAGGCTCACTCTGATTAGGTGTTAATCTTTGCTGTGTGATCCATTGACCCCTGTTGTCATGGCTGCAACCGGCTTGAAGAGATATTTGTTTTCAAATACATCTTGTTTTTCTAATCTCTACTTGTTTCAGTGTATCAGAAAATGCAAGTCTAAAAGTTATTTGAATTCTATTATAATGACTATTGGAAAAGATCTTAACTTGACAAAGAAGAAACTAGACTGTCTCAAAATGAAAATGTGCAAAGGAGTTCGTCTGAGAAGAGTGAAAGTTAAAAGTTTTGTTCATAAAAAGCAGATGAGAGAAAACACCATTCCCACTGATCTGTCATCTAAGCACAAAGTGTGCTTTATGATGAAGTCCGCATTTAAGGTTATGGACACGAGCTTGTGGTACCTTGACAGTGGCTGCTCAAGACACATGACTGGAGACCGATCTCTTTTCAAGGTTTTCGAGTCTAAGAAAGGTTGTAATGTCACTTTTGGTGATGGGAGCAAATCACAAATTAAAGGAAAGGGAGTCATCTCTCTACCTAGACTGCCAAACATTGCAAATGTTCTATATGTAGAAGGTCTGAGAGTGAACTTGTTAAGCATAAGTCAGATATGTGATCAAGACTTCATGGTACTATTCTCAAAGGGAAAATGCCTTGTCATGGATGAGTCTGGAAAGAAACTTATAAGTGGTGTCCGCACTCTAGACAACTGTTGTGGTTTAGTTTCAGATGTTGATATTATATGCAATAGCATTCGTTCACCAAATGAAGATCTATGGCACCAAAGGATGGGACATGCTAGTTACAAACATCTTTCAATTATATCTAAGCATGAGTCAATTTTGGGGATACCAAAGCTCAGTAGAGTGAGTAATGTGGTGTGTGGACCATGTCAGGTTGGAAAACAGACGAAAGCCAAACATTCGGGCACTCAAACATCCGCTATATCCAAACCATTAGAGTTACTACATCTGAATCTTATGGGTCCAACTAGAACTGAGTCTCTTGGTGGAAAGAGATACATCATGGTTGTGGTAGACGACTTCACTATGTACACTTAGGTTATACTCCTATGATCTAAGTCTGATGCTCCTGAGCACATTGAAGCCTTGTGCACAAGATTACAGAATGAGAAGAGCTTGAAGATTGATCGAATTCGAAGTGATCATGGTAAGGAATTGTCACAGGTACACTCAGATGCTCAAAGTTCAGCTTGAATAAGTTTCCTTGCGGTTGTTGCGATACCTGACTTGCTAAAACATGAACTGTCACAGGTACACTCAGATTCTCTTGTGCTTCATGAAATTCACTCAAATAATCCAAAGCTCACTGATATGACCGAGATGGATGTTGAAAAACACCCTTATGCAAGACCGTGTTTCACTGAAGCCAGATTTGCCAACATATCACCCAAAATAAATCCAACTCCTCAAGTGACAACCTTGGCATAAGACTAGCAACCAGCTACCCAAAATCCACTTGCACAGTACCGACCTTTTGAAACCTGATTGCACTGCCAGCCCAAACGTCCTATGCTGTCCCATACTCCCAAAGCACATGTAGCACTGATTCATTAACTCTATGACAGAAACAGCATCGAGCATCCTCCAACACCCTCCTTCGCACCAGGTTGTCGTTCATAGGCAATATATTATGGCATGCTCTCCATGAAAAAATTCTAAACTTATTTGGAACCTTAGCCTTCCAGATCCGTGACCACAAGGAAATATTTGATCTTTGCACCGAAGCCTCCCTATAATTACTCTCTGCCAATCTCAATTGCTTAGCCACATGGTACCCGAACTTGACATTGTACCTACCATTCTTTGTATAGGACAAAGCCAAGAAATCCTACACCACCCGCCTGCTCAATGGAACTTGGAGAATAGCTTCAGCATCATACAAGTGGAACAAAGCAAGGATCCGATCTCTATCCCACTGGTGGTTCTGCCAATCAATCAAATCCAAAACTCTCCACTCCCAAATTTCCTCCTTAGGTTGGAAAAGAACACTCTTTGTTGGCTGATTAGGTAACCAACAATCCTTCAAAACATAGATAGAAGCACCATTCCCCACTCTCCAATAACACCCTTTCCTCAATACCAGTTGAGCAGCTAATAAATTCTTCCAAACATAGGAGCTGTTTTGACAATCTTTCACCTCAAGGAACTCACACCATGGAAAGTACTTTGCCTTAAAGTAGCTATACAAAAGAGAGTTTTTGTCCTACAACAATCGCCATCCTTGTTTAGCTAGCATAGCTAGATTCAAAGATCAAATATCTCTGAATCCCATCCCTCCTTCCTTCTTCGACTGCGTCAGAAAACTCCAACTCTTCCAGTGAATTTTCCTTTCCTCACCAATTTGGCCCCACCAAAATCTAGCACACATGGCATCCAATTCATCACATAATTTTCTAAGTAATTGAAACACCCCCATTGTATAAGTGGGAATAGAGTGAGCCACTGCTTTTATCAAAACCTCATTTCCAGCCCCTGAAAGCAACTTCCTCTTCCAACCTTGAATCTTTTTCCAAACCCTTTCCTTAATGAAAGAAAAAGTGTCATATTTCCTTCTTCCAATCAAAGTAGGCAACCCCAGATAAGAATCAAACTTCGCTACCTCCTTCACCTTCAATTGGTCAACAATCCATGCTTTTTGCTCCACCTTCACATTGCTACTGAAATAAGGCTGAAGACTTCTCAAGATTGATGCATTGGCTAGAAGCATCAGCATATAGCTGTAGAGTATCTGATACAACTTGCACTTCATCATTATTAGTTTGACAAAAAATCAAAAAGTCATTAGCAAAAAACAGATTAGTTATACGAGGAGCATTCCTATAGATTGCCACTCTATGCAACCTCCCATCTAATTCTGCCTTAGTAAGAAGCGAGGTAAAGCCTTCTGCACAAATCAAAAACAAATAAGGGGACAGCAGATCTCCTTGACGAATACCTCTAGAAGGCATGATATTCCCATAGGCTTTTCCATTAATCCTAACTGAAAGGGAAGATGTAGAAACACATTTCATAACCCTATACACCCAAACCTCTGAAAAACCCAATTTTATCATCTTACCCTTAAGAAAGCCCCATTCCACCCTGTCATAAGCCTTACTCACATCCAATTTAAGAGCTAATACCCCATTTTTGCCCTTTTTTCCTAATATGCATGGCATGCAAAGTCTCATAGGCTAGTAGCACATTATCAGTAATAAGGTGGCTAAGTACAAAAGCACTTTGAGAAGTAGAAATAATCTGTGGCAATATCAGCTTCAATCTGTTCGCCAAAACTTTTGAAATAATTTTATAAACCACATTACAGAGGCTAATCGGTCTAAAGTCTACCATTTTTTCTGGTTTCCTTACTTTAGGAATTAGCCCTATATGAGTATAATTAATATCAGGCTTCATATTACCAGAATTTAAAATATTTAACACAGCATCAATCACCTTATTGCCCACAATATGCCAAAAATTTTATAGAAAAGTGCATTCATACCATCGAGTCCAAGAGCCTTTGTTGGTCCCATCTGAAATAACGCTGTTTTAACTTCTTCACTATTAAACAGCCTGGAAAGCACCTCCAACATATCCTCTGTAATTTTGTGATTTACTGTGCTGAGACATTCCTCAATTCCGTCACGAGTGCCTGCATTAAAAATATTCATGAAATAATCAGACACCACCTCAACCACATCCTCAACTTCCTCCACCCAAACCCCATTAGCATTTTTAATTCCCTTAATAAAATTTTACCGCCTTCTTTGGGAAGCTTTGGAGTGAAAAAATTTAGTATTCCTATCTCCATGTTTTAGCCATGACACTCGGGATCTCTAACGCCAAAATATCTCTTGCTTCAACAATAGGTCATCAAGTTGCTTGCTTACATGCAGAAACTCACTTTTGCTCTCTTCGGTCAGCTCACATTCATTCATCACCTCTATTTTTTTTTTTTTAAGCCTTTCAATCTCTTCTGTTTCAGGTTTGGTCTTAGAGGAACCCCATGCATGTAGTTCAGCCCCACAAGCTTGGATTTGATCCCGTACACCACTCAAACCCGAGTTACCACAACCACCCTTTGTCCAAGCTTCAGTCACGGCTTCCTCACAATCTGCCCACAACAACCAATTCTCTTCAAACTTGAAACCACTAGCCCTCCTTCCCCTTACCCGCCTATCAATCTTAGTTTTCAAAAGAATAGGAATGTGATCAGAAGCATGGCTGAACAGATGAGAGACCGAACTTGCAGGAAATTTGTCAATCCCTAGTCTCCTATTAGTCCATGTAAATTTATGCCCAATGAACCATAAGTCAGTCAACCCACAATCCTCCAAGGCAACCCGGAAGTCCTCCATCTAATTATAATAAGGTGCACGGACACTTTGCTTCTCAGATGCATGAAAAATGGCATTGAAATCACCTATACAACACCAAGGGCGCTCAATGAAAGACTGTAAATGAGATAAAAGAGCCCAGGACTTAAGCTTTTCATTCGCCTCTGGCCACCCATAGAATCTTGTGAGATACCACACAAAACCATCATCTTCCACTACCTTTGCTAAAATATGATTATCAGTAAAATTAATAACATCTAATGTCATCTCCTCCCTCCATAGTAAAGCCAACCCGCCACCTAAATTTGGCTTTTTTACTATCAATTTATTTTTAAACGATAAATCACCACAATGCTTCTCAAACCCACCTCTATCCAACCTTGTTTTCTTCAAAAAGCATACATCGGGAGCTTGTTCCCACACTAACTTGTGAAGGCTTTGAACTGTCCAAAGGTTCCCAAGCCCTTGGCAGTTCCAACTTAAAAGCCTCATTGCTCTCGGCAAGGGTGATTCAACACCCCTGCTGCTTCATTCATGTTTGAATCATCACTAACCTTCCCCCTTTTTCCTTTACACTTTTCATCCTCTATCTCCCCAATAGAAAACACTTCCAACATATTTCTTTTACCCAAGATGGACTTAGCTCCTTCCTTTAATATTCCCATAGGCCCAACATCCATACGTGTAGGCCTAGTCCAAGTACTTTTCTTTTTAATACTATTCAGCCCAGCCCCTTTTTTAGTATTGTACACGTGCTCTTTGTGACTAGCTGGCTCCAAATCAGTCTCCACATCAAGGCTTGAATTGTGAACACCTAAATCAGCTGAGCATGATACTCTATTTTCCTTATCCACTTCCTCAAGCCATGATTCTCGACCCAATCCTTGTGACCTGTGAATTCTGCTCCCACCAATCCGGTTGCATCTCTACTACTTTCCATAGCCGTTTTGTTAGGGAAACTATCCTTGTCGTCGCCATTCTCATTCACCTCCGGCATGCTTTGTGAACCATCACAATGCTTTGTGAACCATTCTCATTCACCTCCATCATCGCTACCCTCCTTCACAAATCCCCATTTCAATGGTGAACGTACGTTTCCACCTACCTTCAACCAATCCCTATAGCCATAGTCCACATCAATCCCAGTTTTTGTTATATTGAAGTACTTCGCACAATATCGTAAGTCATGCCCTAAGAATCCACAATAATGACAAAATATTGACAACCGTTCATACTTAAAGTTCACCCAGTGTTTCTCCCCATCCGAACCTGCCAAAAAGCCCCTTGCTGTATTTCTTTGTCTAAAGGAATAGCAATCTTGACCTTCATAAAGAAATTTTCGCTGTCATTGAAGCGCCGCTTCTCCACCTCCAAAACCTTGCCCAACCGGTTCCCCACCTCCTCTGCTACCTAAGAAGATCTCATATCAAAAGGAGCCCCCCAGATTTGCACCCATAAAGGAACTGAGTCAAACTTGACATTCATTGTTGTCATCCCCAATTTCCTTCTGGTTAGCAACAGAGCTTGATTATCAAAACACCAAAGGCCTTTCGTATATACTCTGTCCAACTCGAATTCAGATCTAAACTTGAACTGGAACAGGTTTGATCCCACCTCAACGACTTGCACTCCATCTTCCAATCCCTACACCTTTTTTAGTGTAACCAGAGCAGCTCTTTTATTAAAGGATTTGCATGTTAAAATTTTTCCAATAAGAATCAAAGCACAGCTCTCTAATTCCTCTCTTCAGCCTTCATCTAAAATAGTAATAGTTTCTTCTTCCTCCAAAGTTAAAGTCATCTTCTCTAAAATCTATGAGACGTCGTCTGCCATGTGCCATGATTAAAGAGTCCGCAATGTGAAAGAAAAAAGAAAGCAGCCCCATAGGAAACCCTAAGGGAGAGAGATCTCGTAGTCCACAAGAGAGAGAACTCCTACAAAAGAGGAGAAAAGTTTACTGGGCTTTTTTTATGGCATGTTACAAAAAAGAGGTTATATAGTATATTAAATGTTTTTGTTAAGAGCCTTATAATTCAACTAACACTTAAAAAAAAAAAAAAAAAAACTCCGAGTTTCAAATCCCTTTGCCCCTAATTATTATTTTTTTTATTTTATAAAGTACACTAAAATGTAAAATACACCCTTGAAGTTTGGATGTTATTTTGATTTCATTCCCTAATGTTATATACTGGTTTGATTGTTAGCCTACTTGTCCTTTTTTTGTGGACTAACTTGCCATGTGTGTATATTTTGTCCAATGAAAAGATGCCAAGTCAATTAGTGATGCCGCATCACATAAATAATACCAAAATCATTATAAAATTATTATCTAAATATAAAAAACCTACATAAATTAAAATTTAAAATAAAATCCCAGCTAATTTGGCTCACAACAACAACCCAGCCAACCACATGAACCATCGTTACAACTTACAACCATCAAACCCAAGCCCAAACTTCAAACAAACCTAGCCACCATTTCTTTCACGCGCTGCCATACCAATTTCACTCATCCTCCGTTTATGACCTTTTGGAACTCCTCATTTCACACGCCCTTTAAAGTCTCGTTCGTTAAGCTTTGATCAAAGAGAGACAATTGAATTGAGAGCTTAGGCTTTAGGATTTTAGAGAGAATGAATCAAAAAGAGAGCAAGATTGATTCAGTCTGAGATGGTTGATGAGAGACTAGCCACCAAGAGGTGGTGGCAACGAGCAGCAAGAGACGATGGCTGGGTTGAGATGGTGAGAATTGGCCATGGTCGGATCGGATTAGAGAGAGAGGTTGCAAAGTCTCTTTTAATAATAATAATGTTACTTACAATTTGAAAAAAGTCTCTTTCAATAATATTAATATTTTCTAATAGCTATTTATAATTCAAAATTACAAAAAAGTACTATTTACAATATAAAATTATGGTATAACAAGAATAAGAATAAATTTTACAGTGTGTAAAAATTTTAATTCATCGAAATCACTATTGCAAATTCATTTAACAATATAATTGCCCATTGACCTTAACTTGCAAAAACAAAAATAAATTCAACACATTACTCAATGAATTGATATAAACCATACCATGATCAATTTTATTTAGAGAATCAAATATTGTAATATCAATTGAAAGATTTAACAAAATAGATGAAAATTAATTAATAATTTTAAATATGTTAATTTAAGGTGATGCATGATGATGGATAGTTGAAATCTAATTTCAATTTTATATTGGTTGAGAGAGAGATTGTTTAGTGTGTGAATGTGACAGATTGAATGGTTAATGGTGACAATATGCTCTGTGGGAGACAATCCTATAAACACAGTTTTTTTCTTTTTCTTTTTTCCCTTTTGTAAAACATTTTATTTGAGTTTTTTTTTTTTTTTAGAGAGTTTCAACTTATGGCATCTGCTCCTGATAATAGCTCTTCATCATCAGACCAAGACATCAATCAATTTTTGGTGTAGGCAGGGATTGAATCCCAAATCTCTTATACAATCATCAGAGACTTTACAATTTAAGTTTAGTTCTCATTCACCCACAAATTTTTGTGACCTTTTTCTATTGGGTTCATTCATATTTTGGGGGTGAGTTCAATTATTGCCTTCACAATTTTTATTTTTATTTCTATTTCTAATGGGCCCCTAGGTCATGGCCTAAATTACTTAGTCCTAGGCCGGTCTAACAACCTTTTTTCCCCATAAGAAACAACGCATGATTTTTTATCAAAAGAAGAAACAATGCATGATTTTATCATGCACCCTTGGTGTGGTGGTCACTCCACAAGTATAAATACTTGTAGGGGGTAAGGGCTAGAGTTCAAGTCTCCAAGAGGAAGCTTCACACATATATACACTTAGATTAAGCTAGAGTAAAAATTCTATCTTCTATCCAAAAAAAAAAAAGATCTGGTGGTTTTTTTTTTTTATCTCCTTTTTTTTTTTTTTTTTGGTTGAAGAGAAGATAGAAAAAATTTTACTAAAGAAAAGAAGATAATTACAAAGTGATAATAAACAAGGGGTGGATCCCCTATCCATAATTGAGAAACTCAGTACAAAAAGAGCTGGAGAAAGACCTAAACCTATCAATCTTGAATCACATGTTAGAGGAACTCATCGATGAGGACAATAATGATATGAAACCTTCAAGATTGATCTTAACAATATAAACAAAACTTCAGGTACTTGAAGATAGGGCATAATCTAGGCTTAGGTTGCACAATGTTACACACTAGTAAAAATAAACTTTAAAGCGTGAAACAATTTTAATTTATCAAAATCACTCTTGCAACTTCACTTAACAATATAATTTCCCATTCACCTCAACTTGCAAAATCAAAGATGGATTCAACACATACCTCAATAAATTGATATTAACCAAACCAAGATCAATTTCATTTAGAGAATTTCAATTATCATGATTCAGGTTTAATATTTTTTTTTTTAAAAAGATGAAAAAATAATTATTAATTTTAAACGTTTTAATTTACCTTTGGTAAGGGCCATTAGGTGATACTGTTGGAAATATAATAGTAAAAAAACAAGTTTGAGTCAACAAATATCATCCCAAATAATTAACAAGAATATAAATTAGCAAGAATGTAAATTAGTATAGAGTTGTTTAAATGTTTTTAGGCATGTTTTTAGTAAATTTTGTTAATGTTTACCATTTTAATACATTTATTTGTATTTTATTACTATTAAATTAATTATGACGTCATTACGGTTCTCGGTTGAGCCTAGGTTGAACCTTAAAAACCTTAAACCTTTCCCTTTTCTGGTTCTTTGAACGGTCCGCATTGAAAACCATGGAGCCAATTAAATTACAAGACTTTTGGAAAATTTCAGGACTCAATAAGTAACTTGTGACTGACATCCTCAAAAAAAAAAAAAAATGGTAAATTGTAAATGTATATATAGGTAAAGCTTTCTCCTGAAGACTTGAACCTCAACCCTATAAAATCATGTATAGAATGTTGTTTTTAAAGGTTGTTTATACTTTATTATTTTCTATCAACATTATAAAAATGGTGAAAATTCATGTGAAAGTTGTTTAAATGTTTTTAGACATGTTTCTAGTAAAATTTTGTTAATGTTTACCATTTTAATACATTTATTTGTATTTTATTACTATTGAATTAATTATGACATTATTACGGTTCGACCTTGATTAAACCTTGGTTCAACCTTAAAAATCTTGAACCTCTCCTTTTTTCAGTTCTTTGAACAGTTCGCATTGAAAATCATGGAGCCAATCAAGTTACAAGACACTTGGAAAATTTTCGGACTCAAGTAACTTGTAACTGACATCCTCCAAAAAAAAAAAAGTAACTTGTAAATGTATATGTGTATAAAACTCTCTCCTGACAACTTGAACCTCAACCCACAAGAACTTATATTTGTAAAGTGACCATTATGCTAAGGGTGTGCAGTGGTACTCTATATGTCTAATAAAGGTTAATGGTTCACAACAAAGAATTAGTCCGAAGACATGAAGGAAAAATAGGTGAAACAATACTTTCAATATTTATGAATCACAAATACAGCAAAATGAGGAAAATAAAGAAAATTGAGAGAGAGAGAGAGAGAGAGAGAGAGAGAGGCACTACTGGGTATATACCCTTAGACATGGATGGAGTCATCCATGGAGCCCCCCCTTAATTTTTATAAAATAATATAATTATATAACTATATATTTAGGTATTAATTTTAGCAACTTTGTTCAATAAAATTACATTTTGTCCCCCTTATTGATCATTATAAGAGAAATGCTACAATTACAAACTTTTTTACAACATTTTTACAGACTATTGAGGTAGCAAATTCTTATTGATTTGCATCTGGGTCCACCACTTACATCACTTTTTTACTTATTAATAACCACTAATCACAACAAAAATTTGTAGATCTAGTATTTTCCTCCTTTTAAAGTCCATAAAAAAATTTATAGATCTAAAATCTAAAAGAAAAATATACAAGTCCAAAATATTAGCCCAACAACAAGAATTACCAATAGGCAATAGCAAAGCTTAAAAAAAAAAAAAAAAGACTAATCAACCAATTTTACCAAAAATAAACAACTTAGCCCTTTAGAAAACTTTAGAAAATAATTTTGTTCTTACCAACAAAAGACACTCTACACACACATAAAAAAAAAAATTAATAAAAGAAAACCCTTGTTGGCTAAGCAATAGAACCAAAAGCCGAAACCACTGCATATAGCTAGCAATAAAACTGCCCCATAACTCCAAGTCCTGACTCCGTCTCTGCCCTTAGAGCTACTACTTCAAATGCTTTTAATTGTTGCAGTAAGATAAGTGTGTTTGGTAAGATAGGTTTTAATGGCTGATTAATGCAGGGCTTGGCACCAAGGTTTTTTTTTTTTTTTTTTTAAAGAGAGTTTCAACTTATAGTGTCCACTCCTAATAATTGGTCTTTATTATCAAACCAAGACACCAATTAGTTTTTGGTGTATACGAGGATTGAATCCCTTACTAGTTGAGCTAACTAGAACCCACAACAACAAAACTTTTTAGTAGGTCTAAGATGCTCCTAGGATCCATCTTTGAATATGTATTAGAGCTTTTATCTGTTGTATTCCTTATGGGATGGAAAACTTTTGATTTCTTTTTTCTTTTTTCCTTAGATATTAGGGTGAATTGATTTAATCATAATTTGGGTAATTTGTTGATTAGTCCTAATTTACTAAAACCCTTTTGGGCCAAAATGGCAACTAGGGATCCTACTAAATTTGCCAAAGTTCGTTAACGAGCATTAAATGAAGTTGGCATGCTTCTTATGGGTACATGTGGTCAGGCTAAATTTTTAGTCACATAGAGCAGCTCAGGTATCCTTTTGGGTGTAACTTGCTAGCACTTGGGCTTATTCATGGGCCTTTTGATTTTGCAAGTAAAACTAACCAGGTTTGCAAACTTAATATCTTGTGCCCATGTTAAACCAAAAATAAGCTATAACACCCCATAATTTTATTACTAATTTCTTTCTTATACATAAATTAAAAAGGAGGCCCACAATTAAATGGATTTAATTGATTTGGGCCTAAAATATTTAAATAAGATAATTATTGTGGAATAAGAGGCCCAAGTAAGATGACATAAGTAAATATATGGGTCTTGATAAGTTTTGAAAACCTTAGTCTTTTACCTCTTAAGTTACACGTGTATATGTATAAGAGGTTTCTTTTTGTTTCAGCCGCAACACATGATTGAGCTCTTCTTTTCTTCTCTACAGCTGTGCGTGAGAATTTCAGGTATGGTTTTCTCCTGCTCTAAATTTAGAAAGTTGGAATATTCAATTGCTAGCAATTGTTCTCACGCTTATAGGAAGATATGAGTCTGTGCATCTATTATTTTTGGTGCCTAGTAGAATATAATTGGGAAAGCTGTCCTATCATTATATTAATGGGAAAGCTGACTTATGATTGTTACAATATTAAAATAGGCATGGAACATAGCCGTATGGCCCTCCGTAGGCTTTAAGATTGATTAGATAAAAATAGTATATATACCCATATGTCTTGGAATGGAGCTAATAGGACTTAGTTTCATGAATATCTATGATTATATTATGGTTATTAGATACCTTCCTCAGCATCGTTCTAGTGACATTAGTTATCATCTCTAAGCCACTGCAATATGCAGCAATGATTTTAAGCCAAAAATCTGATTATGCAGCAATGGTTTTAAGCCCAAAATCTGAATCTATTTAGCCACTGTAACATAGATATTATAAGGAAGTCATATACTGGCTAACTAAGTTCACCAATCTGTCATGCATCTACGCACCTATCATTGTTCAAATACTAGTCCAGCCTTATCATTTATGTTTTGCGGCATGAAGGGAATAATGGGCTATTGGATTGATCAATTCAGATTATAATATGAGACTTCTAAAGAAAAGTAGTAGATTATATGATGGTTAGACGTATAATGAAATGCTAGAGTTCTATAGAATTGTTGTACTTTCATGTCAATTTATAGATAGTGAAAATATGTGAAATAGAACAATCTGATCAAAGCCGAAAGTGAACAGTAAGTAAATAAACGGAAAATTTTGGAAATAATAGTGTTGTTCAGGATTAAACTGTTTAAGTGTGAAAATAGATTTTTAAGTGGGAAATTGCGTATTGATGAACCTATTTTTGGTGTTACTAGGTTCTAATTCTACTGATATATTGTGACTCAAGGGTAATTGGTTTCATTTTTGCAAATAAGAGGTAAGTGGTATTTACTAATTTGGGGATTTTCCCAAAAATAGCTTTGATTATGAAACTATTCTTATATCAAAGAAATATGTTGATATTCTATAAATATATTGATATTCTATAAATGTTTGATGTGCACATTGTATGGAAACATTGACTATTTGTAATATGAAAAACTTGTGAGACAACGTACCTTAACTTATTTAAACTTGTATGTGTGGATAAATCTTTGTATTTTTTTGAGTATTATGACTGGATTATTTGTTGTGAGCACTTGGATTTGTTTTGAATCCTATGGCAAGTTGTGATTAAAAGCTCGGTGTTGTATTTAGTTCTTAGCAAGAGACAATCATACTGTAGCTAATCCTTTGCAAGGGACAGTCCCAGAGAAGAGGATAGTGCACATTTGGTAACTTCTTAGTAAGGGAGTGCACATTTAGGTTCTAAAGGAGCCACCCTTAAGAAAGGGATGAAAAGGGGGCTCCAGTCCTAAAAAGGGGATAGCACAACTTTGTCAACAGGGTGTAAATGCTGACTACAAGAAATTTCTAGGAAATTGTTTGTATAATGGTATTGGTAAATCATAATGGCTCACAATATAATGATATTCTTTTATATGAAATATTTGATGTTAAAATATTGATGGGTTACAAGTTAAAACTTTGTTGTATGAATTATTTATTTAAAAGGTTTTTTCCCACACCCCAATGTTAGTGAATTCCACTTATTGAGTTATCTCACCTCCCCTTTTATTCCCCTTTACAGATATATTAGAGGGATCATTGGAGTAGAGATTCTTGGAAGACAACAGTTACAAATTATATTGTGGAATTGAAGATTTTATTATTATTTTAATGGTATTAAATATTGTACTAAAGAATTATTTTGAGGCTATTTTATCTTTGGTGGGATTAGAGCTCTCACAATTGGGATGAGATTTTAGGTTACTGGTTGCAAAAAAAAAAAAAAAAAATGGTTTCTCTCCCTTCTTTTATTAAATTAATCTTTTCTCTCTCTTTCTCTCTTTTCTCTTTCTTCTTCACCGAACCCAAACCCAGCACTTCTCTTCCTTTTCCTTTTTTTTTTTCCTTCCTCAACCATTTTTTCTCTATTTTTTTCTTTCTTCTTCACCTTTCTTCTACACTAAACTCAGCCCTTCTCTTCTCCCCTTCATTTTTTTATTTCTTTCTTCCTCCAACTCCTCGCCACACATCAGCCCCTACCCACCAAGCCGCCACCGACCCAAAACAATATTTTTTGGCGAGCTACTACAAGCTATAATATAAGAATAATGACTTTTTTTTTGGCTTTATGAATGATTTGTAAACATAAATGAAAGCTCAAAGATGTATTGAAAACACGAGCTATTTAGACCCCCAAATTAAAGTTACGGCTCAATTCATTTTACTATAACTTAATACTAAGTGCGGAATAGTGTAAAAGCGAGCGGATAAACAAACAAGCTACTCTAATCCATTATCAAATCAACACAACAGTAAAATGGAATGTAAAATAGTAGGGAAGAAAGATGCAAACACAAGATAACACGCCGATGTGTTATCGAAGAGGAAACTAAAGAACTCAGCGAAAAACCTCTCCGCCACCCTCAAAGCGGAAATCGATCTACTAGACAATCAATTGGGATACATGGGTTAGCAAGAGACCCTCCAAGCCTAATCTACCCGATGTACCTAAGCCCTCCAAGCTCCTACTCCAACAAGGCTTCTAGGAACCATGTCTTGTCTAGTTCTCCGAATCCCGCAACAAGCTCCATGTTGCATCTGCTATCATTGGCTTCTTTCAATGCTTCCCAGCAGCACCAAAATTTCACTTGACACTCTGAAAGGGTGTGATAAGTGTTTGGGTTATCAACCTCTCAATAGTATGGAAATGGAGAGGTAGGAGTTGAGGAAATTCCACAAGCAAATGTGTAGAGGATTGTGGGTATGACAATCTCTAACTCTCAAGATGTTTGGTTAGGGTTTTCTCTCAGAAGCACTCTACAACATTTGTGGGTAATGTGGGTATATATAGTGTAGGCACAAAAAGTGTGTATTAGAATGGAGTGTCTTGGGGGAAGGTTTTACCCGCGAGATACTCGCGAGACACAACTGTCTCCATCCTGCCATGTCTCTTCACATTATAGCATGTGCAAGGCACATGAGTCACTTCACGGGGTGCTTAGTCGCGAGCTACCCGCGAAAACTCTTCAGTCTTCAATTGCTTGAGTCTTCACACTCTCTCTCTATCACACAACCCTTACAATCAAATTCCATAATAAATACAGGGTACAAAAGATTGAATAAATTTACAATCAAATTTGGCACGGAATAAAAGCCAACAAAAACACATAGTTGTAAATAACAACTTTACAATAAATTTTAAGATACTGTAATTATAAAAGACAGGTATACCGGTGCTAGAAAAAGTAATGTTCACATGAAAGTGTATGTGAGAAAAAAATGGATGTAAGAGCAATTGCATTAGTCCTTATAAAAAGTTTTGTCTCTTTTACAAAAAGAACCTACTTTTTCTATTTTACACCATCATTTTTACAAAGTACCTATATCAGTTTATTTATTTTACACTCTCTTTTATTTAAATAATATTTTTCTCACATTTTTTTACTATTTCACACCTACCCATATGACCCCACCAACTTTTAACCCACACCACTCACATTTTTTTTAATTATTTATTTTTCTTTCTGAACACTATCTTTCTTTTTCTCATTCTTCTTTCTTTTCTTTCTTCTTTCATCTTTTTCTTCTTCTCCTTCTCATTCTTCTTCTTTTTCTTCTTCTCATTCTTCTTCTTCTTTTTCAATTTGGGTTTCACTATGGGTGGTGATTTTGCGTTTGCAATTTAGGTTTGATTTTGGGCGGATTTCACCGCTATTGTGAGCGGTGATTTGGGCAAATTTCAGGTGGATTTTTACGTTGTTGCTGCTGCTTCTTCTTCTTCCTCTTTGGCATTCTCTTCTTCTTCACTTTTGCGATTTGGGTTTGATTAGTTATATGGGTTTGATGGGGTTTTTTTTTTTTTTTTTTTTTTTTTTTTTTTTGAGCAGAGGGTTTGATGAATTTGGGATCTAGATTTAGAATAAATTTGAAGAATTTGATGATTTGTATAAATTTTTTGTTGGATTCAAGAAGATAGAGGAGAAAGAGAGTAGAGGGAGAGCGAGAATCAGATGAGAGAGGAGAGAGAATCAGATGAGAGAGAAAAACAATTAAAAAATCAAATAGAAAGCTACAGTAACTGTTAAAATTTGAATGTATATACCACCGTAATTCTAAGCAATATCATAAGGATGGGATCATGCTATAAGGATGATTTTGTTGCAAATTTGGTGGATTTAGGTTGTGGTAATGGTGGAGGTGGCTGTGGGTCGTGGGTGGTAGTGGAGGTGGCTAGGATTTTGGGTATCTTCAGATGAGAGAGGGAGAGACAAATGAAGTGAGGTGTGAAAAAAATAATATTTAAATGAAGAGGTAAAAAAATAGAATCACTGATGTTGGATATTTTGTAAAGTGAGAAGGTAAAATAAATAAAGTAGCTTTTTGTGGTGCTAAATAACTAAAAAAAATAGCTCCACCAATGTGGATGCTCAAAAGGCAGATATTAACTACTAGAGGGCAGAGACTTAAAAAAGGAAGTTAAGAAAAGGTGAAAACATTCACTAGAGAACAGTCCCCTTTCTTCCATCACCTTCTTTTATCTCAACTTTCCCAATGAGACTTAGCTCTTCGTTAATAAGTTTTGCCAACCCATGTGTGTCATAAATTAAAGCCCCCATGCTTCACTTGCGGCCACATTTACCTCCAGTTTGTGTGAGAGTTAATTTGCCCAAACATCTTTAAAGTCTCTTGCTTTTGAGCAGCTATCTACATATACTCCTTTGAAATCATATTTTGAAATCGCGAAAACACAATTTCAAAGAGAGTGTACTTGGAATGTGCAACAATGAGTGTATAACAAGATTTTTTCTAGATATAGAATCAAAATTGTTTGGTTGATATTATAATATTGTGCCACCTAAGATTTTGAAACTTTACAATTTTATATTTAATTATTTTAATGTATAGTATTTTTTTGGAAAAAATTGGCAAATGCCCTTTTTGAGCAAAAAAAAAAGCATTTTGCCTCTTTCCCAAACTAATTAGGGAAATGCCATTCTTTTGTAACTCCATTTACTCAAAATCGAGTTTAAAAAAAAAAATCTGAAGCCCTATAGTGACATTTTAAGGACCTATAGTAATGTTTTGTAACTCGACCTCCATGAAATCGAGTTACAAGTAATTTTTTTTCATTTTTTTACCTATAACTCGATTTCATGGAGGTCGAGTTACAAAACCTCACTATAGGTCCTTAAAAGATCATTATAGGCTCCTTAAAAACGCCATTATAGGGCCTAACTCAATTTTGAGCAAATCAAATTTTAAAAGATGTGCATTTCCCTAATTAGTTTGGAAAATGGGACAGACTGCTACTTTTTTTGCTCAAAAAGGGCATTGGCCAATTTTTCCCTATTTTCTTAACAAAATTTTATTTTAGTGATTAGGATATATATTTAATAGAAAAAACTAGCCCATAGCTTATTCTATTAGACTTGTGGGCTACTCATGGGCCTCAACAGTAAAAGTTCGGGTTGTGAGTCATGGGTTATTTGGTGATGCATATATATTTAATTACCAACCCTTTTTAATCCAAATAAATTGCATAATTATATGACATTTTATATTTTATTTATTAATTAATATTAAAATGCACAGGCCGAAACACTTTTTTTTTTTTTTTACAAAGAAGTCATTTATCTTTATTGTTTTAAAATTAGGAAGATATATATATCAAGATTCAAGTATTCAACTCTACTTTATTCTCTTTACTCCCTCACAATCCAAATGGACCATAAATGTAATCAATAGTTGCCCATTAACAAATCATGGTTTGTTTTTATAAGCAAACAATTCATGGTTTTATCTAATCGTGCATTTAAAGAGTCGGTAGTAACCTGAAGGACCTGAAATTATGTTTATGTTGTCAAGATCAATCTTTAATCAAATGTTGCATGAATTTTTCCTCCAAAAAAAAAAAAAAAAAATCACTTGTTGGATTTATAATAAGAACTCATCGATGAAGACAATGATGATACGTCGCTATCAGGATTCATCTTGACAACATACACATAAGTTTAGGCCCTTCAGGATACCACCAACTCTTTACATGATTAAATTAAAAAAAATAAAAATAAATTGAAGCATTGGATCCTAAGGTTTTTGTCTTCTTTATACAAAAATATTTCATTCCATAAACAGAATACAATAAATACCAAGTCGGCAAGACCCAAACATTGTATTACTATATATAACTGTAGTGTACTAGACATATGGGTTAATGTGGCTATATCAATGTTCCCAATTCCAGACCATTATATATATATTACTAATTTACTGTAAAATTTATGAGTAATGCTACAACCATAAACTATTTTACATACATTTTTACAAATTGTTGATGTGACCAGTTTCTTATTAGTTTTCATCTAGGTCTACCATTAACATCACTTTTTCATTTACCAATAGCCACTCACCACATCAGCAGTTTGTAAATTTTTTTTATAAAAAAGTTTGTATCTCTAGCATTACTCAAATTTTATTAGAAAAAGGTTTGCAAATTGATGTAGTATTGGACGTGATTAGTGTCACTTCAATAACATAATAAATAAATATTGAAATAGTTTTTGTGAGTGGTGAAACATAAATTTATAAAACTAATTTAGTAAAATTTGTAGCATTTCTAACAAGTTGAAACACACTATTACTCTAACTAATTTCCGATAAAAAAAGAAAGAAAAAGAAAGAAAGAAAGAAAAAGTAGAAAGAAATACACTCTATCTATAACTTTACACATTTAACACATGACAAAATTAATTGAAGCACGTGTAGGGAATAATATACAAAGTAATAAAAGAAGAACAAGGATAACATAAAAGACAAAATAGAAATAGATAACTTGGAGATACAAAATTGTTATCCTTAGACAATATTTGACCCCACACTAATGTTGCTAAAGGGTTATCGCAAACTTGTCCCTAGGATACAACTAAGTTGTTGGGTTCTACAAATAGCAATTCCGGAGAATAACCACAAAATTTCTTATGTTTCTCTCTAACTTACTATTTTGTGGAATTATTTTCGAGTGAACATAAGCCTCTATTTATACTCATAGGGTTAAATTTCATCAAAAGACACGTATGGAGAGTTAAAATATTTCATAAAACCGTTCATAAGGCTTAAATACACATATTATTGCACACATATTATTTTTTAAACAAAAATTGTAAGTTGAATACACTCTTTTTATTGGAAAAGGTTTCTCTCAAGCTTGATTGGAAAATGTTTCTCTACAAATTAGTTTGGAGAGAAACCCTTTAAACTCTATTAATATCTTTTTATTTTATGTAAATTTTGAAATTCTAATCGTTAGATTGTATGTTTTTATTATGTCCTCCATGCTTGCAAAATTTTAAGAAGATCAAATTTCAATCGCTATGTCATCTGAATGTTCAAATAGTGTATAAAACACTATGAACGTTTAGACCCCCAATTACAAAATTATCAATTCAAGCTTAATGTCAAACAATATATGTGTGGAAAATGAACATAAGCAAATAATGGAATTGATAAACAATCTAAACCAATTAAAATCACATTCACAGCAAAAATTAAATGGCAAAGATTAAGGAAAGAGAGATGTAAACATAAGGACAACACAATGATGTATTATCGAAGAGGAAATCGAAACCCTCAACGTAAAACCTCTTCGCCGCTCTCTAAGCGGTCAAAAATCCACTAGAAAATGTAGTTGGGATACATGAACAGCAATAAACCCTCCAAGCATAATCTACCCAGTGTACCTAAGACCTCTAAACTTCTTGCTCCAATGAGGTTACGCTGAACCTTTTTCTTTTCTAGCTTACCAAATTTTGCTATAGCCCATAGCATCAACCAATAACCATTGGTTCCTTCCTAACTACTTCTTAAAGCACCAAAAAGCCTTCTCACAGATATGGGTATGGTGAAAAAAGATTTGGGTAATGAACCTCTCAAGGATGTAACAATGGAGAGGGTGAGAGTAGATGAATTTGAAGAGTCTCTATGAAAAGATTGTGGATGAGTCAATCTTGTTTTTCTCTAGAGTTTTTCTCTCAAAATCCTCTCTAGAAGCTCTCTACATTTCATGGGTATAAGGGTCTATATATACTAGTGGGTGTTTGGAATGCGAAGAGTCAATTTTCCAAAACAGAGCTGGCTGGCGACTTGGCCTCGCAACTTGACTGAGTCGCGAGTTCAAGCCGCGAGCTAATAGAATGGCTAGTCTGGACTTTTTGTCCTGTAGTGCTACAGCTGGCACGACAGCTCAGCTTCTCTGCATGCTTCACTTGTGTGCATTTTCTGGTGGCTTGCCAGTCACGAGCCACCCACGAGATCCAGTCGCGAGTCCCTACTTCACTACACAATTTTCAGCATTTCTTTACACTTTCTCACACACTACTCTTACATGATTTCCACCTAAATATAGGGTTTCTAAATGTTGAATTACAAGCAAATTTGGCACGAAATAAAGCCAACAGAATGGTTGATTAAATTCAACCTTACATCATCAATCAAAAGTTTAAATTTCAAGTTTTTGTGATCCAAAATTATGTATAAAAAATAAGTTTAATGATCAAATAGTAAATAACATCCAATTTGAATGAAATTTGGGATGTGTGTTAGGAACATACGAAACATGCAATCCAATAGTTAGATTTTCAATTAGAAGTGAATGTCATAAGTTGAAACTCTCTAAAAAGAGTACTTAAAATAATTATGTGATAAGTTGTGGTTAAAATATTTTTAAAAAATAAGTTGAGCTTAGAAAACCACTTTTACATGGCCCTATTACTGATACTATTTTTATTTTGTGCCAATCACAACAATTATGAAAAAAATTGTGAAAAGTTTTGTATCCCTAAACTAAAACTCTCACTAGTTTATTGTTTTACAGACTTCTTATTTAAATTCAAAACTTTTGAAACAAAAGTGGTTCATGTAGCATAAAGTAGTCAGTATTTTTATAAAAAAGTTGGTTAGTGTTAAGAATATCCAAAAGCTTAAGTTAAGAGGTCTAATATACAACTTTTTACCTAACTTAGAGCATTCACATCAGTCCGTCCAAAGTTTCCATCTATTTTAGCATAACAACCAACTTTTTCTATTTTACATAACCACTTTATAAAAAAACACACATCAGATTATCTATTATACATCATTTTTTTATTTAAATAATATTTTTTCACTATTTTATTTTATTATTTCACACCTCACCCACCTTCACACACTCCAAACACTTTTCTCTAAACACAATCTTTCTTTTTTTCTTTTTTTCTTTCTCCTTCTTTTTCTTCTTTCTTCTTTCTTTTTCCCTTCTCCTTCTTAGTCTCCTCCTTCCTCTTCTTCTTCTTTTGCAATTTGGGTTTGATTATTTATATAGGTTTAATTTTTTTTTTAGGAGAGGTTTTGATAAATTTGGAATCTAGATTTAGAATAAGTTTAAAGAATTTAATGATTTGTATAGATTTGTTAATACATTCAAGAGAAGATAGAAGAGAAAGAGAGTAGAGGAAGAGAGAGAGTCAGATGAGAGAGGAGAAGAGAAGGATGAGAGAGGAAAGAAAAAAATAAATTAAAAAATCAAATAGAAAGTTACTATAACCTTGTAAATATGCATGGTTACTATAGTAAAAATGGAAATGCACAGTAATATAGAGGCACCAATATGGGTAGATTTTGAGTAAAAATGTGTAAAATTATGCACTTTTTCTATTTTGCACTGACTAGTGCAAGTACTTAATGTGATGAGTTGTGATTAAAAAATTCTAAAAAAAATAAGTTGAGTTAAGAAATCAATATCACACGGGCCATTACTTACCATTTTTATTTTGTATCAATCACAATAATTATGAAAAAAGTTGTGAAAATTTTGTGTCCCTAAACTTATTGGAAATAAACAGGTCCATAACCCAACGAAAACCAAAACAAAGACTAATTCGCCTGACAAGTTGAGTCTAAGAATTAATGGATTCGGACTTTGATATCATGTTAGAGCATCCAATCAAAAAGACTAAGTTAGTAGATGGAGTGATCTGACAAATACATGTTTCTATAATCAAGAACACGCTCAACTAGAATTTTCTTATCAATTAATCCTCCATGAGTTCTTTTTGCTGCAAAAGCAATTGATTTTTAAGAGGCATTGAAACTTTTAAGTACATAGAAAGATAAGGACTACCACAAGTTTGTTATCTCATAAGGTGGTTTTTCACTGACAAATTCCAAAGATACATAATTAGTGTTCATCTTTAGCAGCTTTGTTTTTGGTGAGATAATTTTTGGAGAGTTCTGCAATATTTGCCACTGCGTCAATAGTAACATACGAGGCATTAGCAGCAGCCTCTTCCTTGACATCATACTCTATTGTGCTTTCGATTATGCATGATTCATTGTCTTTCTCTATGACTTCGAATCGAATAAGAAAAAGAGTAAAGCCTAACTCAAGATATCCTCCTTCGATCACTTCTGTTTCTTTCAGGCGTTTCTCATTGTCAAGCTTTGTGAACTTCTCTTTGTAAACAGTAAACAAAGGTGGGCCTAATTCAATAAAAATAAAGTTGAATGAGGAAGATAAAGTAACGATGCAAATTGAAATTAACTTCAAATAAATAAATAAAATAGTTGCATAATCAGTCATTCATTGATTTATCAACCAAAAAAAAAAAAAAAAAAAATCAGTAATTCATTTCTTTATTTTTCCAAGCAATAAAAGAACCTTAACCCCTTGAGTCTGGATCTCATTTACATCAAAAATCAACTGATATATTAGTCCCATGATAAAAAAAAAACAATCATTATACGGTGGACATTATAGGTTCAAATCTTTACTTAATTGAGATAGAACATGAAATTGATTGCATATTTTTAATATCGACCCAAGATTGACCTAAAAATTAGTCTTGCTCTAAATAAGTGATTAATTGACATTATAAAAACAACATTTTAATTCTGCACAAACGGATCTTATCTAAATGTCTTTAAGGTTCCAAGAAGTGGTATCTAACAATTTTTGCAGAATAAATCTAGAAACATACCCAAATTCACAATATACCGAAGTGGTCGTCTAAGACTCTAAACGATGGACACTTTTTGCCCCCCACTTTTGACATAAACATACCTTTTTGTTTTGCTCCATTACTCACAATGGGTCACTCCATTGAGTTGAAAAAATTGGGTTTGTTCATAGTATTGTTGATTTTCGCAATTGTAAACATCCTCATGACACTTTTTGTATCAAGGCCTATGAACAAATTTTCCTTTTCTTCTTTTAGACTTCTCTTTTGATACCAACTAAAAAAGATCTATTTGGATATCAAGAAAAAAAAAGTTTAAAGGAATTACATTTGCTTCAATGTTTTTGTACAATGTTAATTAATTTTTGCAATAACTGATGGAAGGTTTTCGATGTAGGCTTAATGGAATTAGTGGCACTATTTATTATACTTACTATTAAAGCCAAACATGCACCACTAGAATTAAAACAGAAAATTAAAAATGGTAAAAACATTCACCAGCTTCAATTGCTTTGCAATACCTGCAAATGTTAGCTTGAGAATAGTCTCAGCCCCTCCATCACCTTCTATGACATCAATTTTCTCAATGCCACTTGCAGGTCTTCTTCAACAAGTTTTGCCAACCGAAGCGTGCTGTAAAGCTCCCACCCCTCACTCGCCGGCACATTCACCTCTAGCTCGTGTGAGAGCTGCCCAAACATCTTTAACTTCTCTTGCTTCTGAACAGAACCCATCTAACTGTTATGATGTATTAGGCATGCTCTTTCCTTGTGATATATATATATTCTCAAAATTTATCTATGGACAAAGTGAAAATGCTTAAGAATTTTGGGCAAGTCGGCTTCCAAAGATTCTTTTGCTGCTCGCATATTGGTTTGTCATATGAGCTAACAGGAAGTGAACAATGCTAAATGCAATTAGTAGTCCAATAAACAATTTATGGTTTTATTTATCTAATCATGTGAAGAGTTTGTATCCTAGGCCATTGTTTATGTTGTCAACATCACTCTCGAACGCTTGTAGAATGACTCGAATCTTTTCACGCCAGCTATCTTCTTCTTTTTTCCCTTGTAGATCATAGCATTTAGTAATATTATGGTTGAATATTTAGAAGAACTCATTAGTGACGTCGAAAGTGGCATTGGATTCTAAGGTTGTGAGAGCGTGATGATTTGAAAATTGTTAGAATTGCTAGGCAGAAGCTCAAGCTTATTGTATTAAATTGTGATTATGCTATTGAATTAGAGTTAGGTGTGGCTAATTTTTCAAAAGAGTTAGGTGTGACTGGCTGTTCGTCAAACTATTGAATTAGAGTTAGGTGTGGCTATTCGTCAAAAAAGAGTTAGGTGTGGCTATATAAACATCTCTGTTATGTTGGTGCCTAGAATAAGAGTAGGCATAATTGTTGGAATCTCAAATCACTTATTTGAGAATAATAGATTTTATTAGTTGAGCTTACAACATGCTACTAACCACGCAGCTTAACCCCCCCCCCCCCCCCAAAGACCTTTAAACACTCTTTGTACATGGGGAAATGCCAATCACTTACAAGGCCCTTGACCAATTTGAAACATTTAAATACATAAAAAGTTATTCAATACCACAATTCGCAAGTTTGTTATTTAATAAGGTTGTATTTCACCAATAAATTGCAAAGATTCATAATTAATGTGTATCTTTAGAAGCTTTGTTTTTGATGAGATGATTTTTGGCGTGCTCTGCAAGTTTTGCCACTGCATCGATGGTGGCATATGATGCATTAGCAGCAGCCTCTTCCTTGACATCATACTCAATTGTGGTTCTCAGTATGCATGTATCACTGTCCTTCTCGATGACTTCAATGCGAGTGTGATGAAAAGTAAAGCCTAATTCAAGATATCCTCCTTCAATCACCTCTGCTTCTTTCAAGCGTTTCTCATTGTCAAGCTTTGTGAACTTCTCTTTGTAATAAGTAAATCCAGGTGTGCCTAATTCAAGGAAGGAAAGTTCAATGAAGAGAGATGAAGTAACTATTCAAATAACAGTTTAAAGAAAACATGGTAGCCTAATCAGTATTTCATTTTTAACTAGCATGAATCGTGCAACTTTCCACTCTTTTTTCTTTCTTTTTTAAATCCATTTTATCCTTCAAATTAAATAAGACAAATTTTAAAGTATAATATTAATAGGGTCCTTGCTACTAATGTATTGGATTTTCAATTGGTGTAATTAATGCTTAAAATTTTCGATTCATTTTCTAATTGTCATCTCTCAACACTCATTTATACTTTGAGAGTATCTAATAATTATCCTGACCTATATGACTAGATAAGGCTATTGGGGATCCATAATTAATTCAGTATCTTTACTTAATTGAGTTATACACCTTAGCATTAATAAGAATCTTAGAATAAAGGGTCCTGTATTAGACTATTACGTATGCAGTTGTAACCATGGACCAAAAAATCAGTCTTGCTCTAAATATGCAATTGATTGACACTGTAAAAACATCATTTACATGCCACACACATCTCATATGAATATATTCTAAGGTTGCAGGAATTGGAATCTATCAATTTTCGCAATTGAAAACATCCTCATGACAATTTTGATTTCAAATCCTGTCAACAATTTTACATTTTCTTCTTTTCTTTTCTTTTTTTGGATATCTACGTCTGCTTCTATGTTTTTGTAGAATATTAATTACTTTTTGCAATAATTGATGGAAGGTTTTCGCGGTAGGCTGGATAAAATTGGTGGAAATATTAATTATTAGTATTATTTAACTAGTAAAGGGAATCATTCACCAGATACTATAAACTTAAAAAGAAATTTTTTAAAAAAAAGGGTAAAAACATTGATTAACTTCTATGACTTTGAGGTACCTGGTGGAAATGTTAACTTGAGAATGGTCCCAATCCCTCCATCACCTTCTGTGAGCTCAGTTTTCTGAATGAGAGTTCCGTCTTCTTCAAGAAGTTTTGCCAACCGAAGCGTGCCAAAAAGCTCCCAGGCTTCACTAGCGGGCACGTTTATCTCCAGCTAGTGTGAGAGTTGCCCAAACATCTTTAACTTCTCAGCAGAACCCAGCTATGTTTTGGGATGTATGAAGTGTTGATGCACAGCACCACTGTTGGATAAGCTTTGTGGATGTGTGGTTATAACTTATAATCCACTAACACACAGACGCACCTAAAAAAAAAAAAAAAGGAAGTGTTGATGCACAGCACCACTGTTGGATAAGCTTTGTGGATGTTTGGTTATAACTTATAATCCACTAACACACAGACGCACCCAAAGAAAAAGAATAGTCACGTCTCACGTAGGGGGAAAGCCAGGCAGCGCAAGGCAAGATAAAAAAATAATAATAATAATAAAAAATGGTAAAAACTCTAGTACATACTGTGTTACAATCACTTTCATATTTCATTTGAGCGTAGTATTTTTAGAGTTTATTTAAATACCGCTTCTTTTACTGAAAATTGAAAATATTGTAGCAAATAATTTTAAAATAAGACTAAACGGTGCACATGTGGGTCCCAGCAAAAATAGAGAGTGGCTGAACTACATGAATGGACAAACACGTGCACAGTGCACAGTGGCTGAACTGCATGAATAGACAAACTGCACAGTACACGTGGGTCCCAGCAAGGATGGACAAACGCAGAAATGCATACGTGAGGGCGAGACACTATATCCAAACGTTACCTTAGTCTGCTTTAGTCTTATTTGGTCTACTTTGGTCTCATTTTGTTCACTTCGGTCGATTTGGTCTATTTAGTCTACTTCGGTCTCATTCAATCCATTTTAATTCACTTTAGTCCTATTTGGTCCATTTTGGACTAATTAGGCCTTAAATTAATTTTTTTCTATAGGTTGTCTTTTAGTTTTGGGCTAAAAATTACAAAAAAATATATTATAAATTAGAGATATGGGCCCTAAAAAAGCAATAAAATTGATAAATATTTAAAAGATTATCTTATCTTAAAATTCAAGTTTCAATAATATAGACATTATACTTCTATATATCAATATATATTATTATTGAATGCAAATTACATTATATATTCCATTACATAAAACTTATAAAAATATATAGAAAATAGTTTTAAATAATACATGCATGATTTAATCTTCAAATTTTATATTATATTATTTAAAATAATACTTATTACATTTTTCCATGTATTGTGTGGGTTTGCTAGTCACATTTTCAATTTATGAAAACACACAATGTGTAGTACCCATTAGGTTGGCACAATTGTGGTACCCATCAGGAAATCGTGCCCTTGCCATATTGGGGGGTTTTGTCCATCTTCACTCGTACATTTTCCTGATGGACAATTGTCTTTTGTCCATCGCAATGACAAGTTAGATTTGAAGAGCGGAACCCATTATAGAGAATTTTTATTAGCTCAAGAGTCACATGGGAAGATAATTTAGGGGGTTTCATTTTTCACTATGAGGTATTTTTTATTGCTGCAACTACATAAAGTTGAAGTTTCCAGATTGAAGATCTTACTCTTGTACTGGTTTCGCAGGGTCCTAGTATTTTGTGGTGAGATTTTAATTACTCTTAAAAATTTATTATTATTATTTTTTTTAATTTATTGTGAACTCAAGTTTTGAGCATAAACTTGAGTATTGAAAATTTGTAATCTCTATTTTATTGTAGGTTTTATTTACTCTATGAATTTTTTTCCTATACATTGGACGATTTTTCACATAAATTTGGAGTTCTTATTTTGCTCTATTCATATGTAGTTTTTGTTACATAATTTTTTTTAATGAGTTGTATGATTTTTTTTTTTTTTTAAATAATACACATGAATAGTCTTACAATTTGCCACATAATGAATTGGAAAAGATAGATAAGAGATTCCCTTTACTGTTCGCATTTTGGTCTTGTGAGCTATAATGGGAAAAGAACAATACCAAATGCAATTTTTTGTCCCATTAAGTTATTAAGTATCCACATTGGTGGAGCCATAAATTTAGCAATTTGATACCACAAAAAGCTACTTTATCTATTTTACTCAATGAAGTTAATACCGTATCAGAGACCATTTCGATTTGATCAAAGAAACAAAAAATTTCGATACCGGTTAATACCGGTGTACTGTTTCGGAGTTTACGATATAGATATATATATATATATATATAAGTTTTCTTTATATAAATTATAATCTATATAGGTTTAATATATTAGTCATTTTATATTACTAGGGTATATTCAGGAAAAAAAAGTACAATATTTACAATAAACAACAAGGGAAGGGAATTGAAGTTTACCCAAAAACAAAAAGGGTCCTGTTAACAGGTGCTGTGCAGCACCCGTTAAGAAGGAATTTAATAATAATTTTTTTAAACGTGGAGACTTTTATCAAGGAAAGAGAATCCATTACATTTTTTATTTATAAGACAAAAATACCCTTCTTCATCTTTTAACTCTCCTCACCTTTTTACGCTCAAAACTAGTTTAGCTATCTCTCTCTTTTGCCCCCAGAATAAAAAATTTCAAACCAAAACAAACAACAATTTCAATACTCTCAAAAAACAACAAAATCACACTCTTTTACAAAATAAGAACAATTTGATATGAAATTAAAAACTTTTTGGGTGTGAATGAGGGAGGAAATAGACAATATAAAACTGGACCCGGCCTGCTAAGCGGTCAACTTCATCAAATCTGACTAGGCCGAAATGAAGCTCTCTGCAAGCAAATCAAACACATCCAGATCTCGACTACCAAAACTCCACCGTAAATTGAGTTCCATGGATGCGCCACTATGGCAAATGTGAGTGGGTAACTAGTGTGGTTCTCTATGAACACAAGGGAAAATGGAACAGAAATAAGACGAAAAAAGAAACTGGAGATTTGTTGGGGGAAATTTTGGGTCCCTCCACCCAGATCTGTAGCTGTGAAGGAGAAGGAAAGAAATGAAAAAAAAAATATATATATATATATATTTTAAATAAGAATCAAAAGATAAGAATAAACATGAAGCCAAAGGATGGGAAAGAGATCTGAGATCACCAAGAGAAAATGCTATAAATATGGAGATGGTAAAAATGTTTGAGAGGGTATTTACATAAAATGATGCAAAATTTGATGTTTCCAATGCTGCCTGACGCACATCATTCAGATGTTGACGTTTTTCTTGATTTTCCCATTAAAGCAGGGCTATTTCAGTAATAACATGCAGACTAAAGTAAAACTTAACGGGTGCTATACAGCACCCATTAACAAAAGCCAAAAAAAAAAAAAAAAAAGGAATGAATTGAAGCACACAAAAAAAGAAAAAGAAAAAGTGAAGGAATGAAAGAAAAAGAAAAAGAAAGATATACTAATTTAACAAAGTGCATTAAATTGCCACACCACTCCCACCTAGCCATATGATATCATTGACCAAATAGTTAGATAAGAAAATTTGAAAGATACAAAACTGAAAGCACACAGTTGTAGTACATTAGCAGTGAAGAAACCAAAGACGCAGAAGAAAAAAGAGCAACAGAGAAAGAGAATAAAGAAGTTGTAGCGGTAGCTACAATGGAGAGGAATGGGATCTAAATTAGAGAGAGAGAAAAAAAAAAAAAAAAAAAAAAAAAAAAAAAAAAAGAGAAGAAGAAGAAGAAGATTTGGTGCACAGTCTCAGTCATTAGGCACCAAGTTAGTGAGTCACATACCCATTTTTCTTTTTCTTTCTTTCCTTTTCTTTTTATTTTTTCTTCTTGTTTGTACTGGTCCGAAACCGCCTTATTGACCAAAATGCCTGGAATATCTCGAATTGGCTGGAACAAACTGGTACGACTCGGTATCTAAGGTTGTATGAATCACAGCAGTTTCTGTACCGGTGCAGGTTTCAGTACGAAAATTTCCCGTCGTATCGGCTGGTATAGTATGGAATTGACTACCTTGATTTTACTTCTCACTTTACAAAACACCCAACATCAGTGATATTATTTTAGCTTTCAACACAAAAAAAATATATAAATAACACAATAAAATAATATATCCACTACAATAAAATAATATATTCACTACAACAAATACCAATCACAACCACCACCACCATCGCAACCACCACTGCCACCACCACCACCACAACCGCCACAGTATTTATTGTGAAAATAATATAAACAACACAATATTTATTGTAAAAATATTGTGGTAGCATTTCTTAATTTAAATTTCTTATTATTCTTTATTTTATTTTTCCCTTTATCTCTTTATTTGTTTTCATCCATACACATTTCTTTCCTTTCATTTTTTCATTTTTCCTCTTTTTTTCTCCTCCACCCACATATAGTTCATTTTCACTCTCCTCCACATGTATACTTCCTCTTCACTTTATCTTCTTTTTCATTTTTTTTTTTCCCTACTTCATCTATCTCTCTTTCTCTCATAGAGATCGGCAGATAACAAAGGCTACAAAGAGTCAGCCTTTTAAATCGACATTCACGCATTCCGCCTCGTCCACTCCACTGTCGCTTGTTCTCCCCTACCGCGGCTCAGATGGATTAGATTTGTTGTCTTTTTTAAAAAAAATTATGATTTGATTAGTTTTAAGATTGTGATTTGAGTTTGTATTTTGATTGTGATTGAGTTTAGATAGAGATGTTTGAGAGAGAAAAGATCTGGAATGGTTGAGTGGAGAAAGAAAGGAAAAAAAAATGAAAGGGAGAAGATAGATCGGCGATGTTGGCGCTGGGCTAGTGAGATTGGTGAGTGAGACGAGGTGGAGGAAGAGAAAAAATTTGAGTGCAAGACACGAAGAGTGGAGAAGTGAAAGGTGAGGAGAGAGGAGCAACGAGCAAAAATGAGGAAGGAGGAGAAAAAAGAAGAAGAAGAAAATATTATAATATTATGACCAGTGTAAACGCAACATAAAGTTTTTTTTTTTTTTTTACTTGTAGGGTGTGTTTGTTTGGAGGTGAAATAAGGTAGATGGAAAACTTTGGAGAGAAAATGGGAAGGAAATTTTTTTTAAAGTGTGTTTGGTTGGGTGGGGAGGAAGGAAAATAAATGGTGAGGCCTAGGTGTTTTCTCCCCGAGCACACCAAAAAGTTTTCTCTCCAAAATAGAGAGAAAACTGAAGGGAGAAAATGAGGCTGCTTAATAGACAAAAATGCCCATGTACACTTGCACATGGGCAATTCATCCAATTCCTTTTCTTTTTTGTGCTTTCATGGCAGTTGCCTCTTCCTTTTTTTTCTTCTTTTTTTTTTTGGGTTTAACTAGACATGATTTTTTTTTTTTTTTTTGGGACATGATTTTTTTTTTATAATAAATTGGGTGATTGCTTTTTTTTTTTTTTTTGGTTGTTTGTCACTTTTTTGTTATAATTGGACATCATTTTTTAACAAGGGTATATGAGTAAATTTATACAAATTCACTTTTTCCATCCCTCCACTTTTCCACTCCCAACCAAACAAAAATGGGAAAAATTAAAATATTTTCTATCCTCCCACTTTTCCACTCCTCCAACTAAACGAACCCTTAAGCTTTGCAATACAGCCTCAGTTTTGTAATTGGTGATGCTAAAATTAACAATATGACTTTTTAGCACCATCAATAATAATGCTCTTACAATTCATGATTTTATCTAACCACGTGTAGAGTTGGTATGCTAAGCCATTTTTTATGTTTCCAAGATCACATCTTTGATCTCTAGCTCCAAATAAATCTTTGTTGACAACCATGCAAAGAAAAAGTTTTAGGTGTAGGGAGGCTGATTAGTCATAATATTTAGTAATATTATGGATGGATGAAAACTCTTGTATACAGTACTGTGTTACACACAAACTGAAAATGTGAAAATTTTCAGTTTATAAAAACTCAGTGTGCATGTGAACACTGATGATGATATCAAAAACGACGTATTGGACACTGAGGTGATGGTGATGTCAAGGTGGTTTTACCGCGAATGAAAGGAGAAAAATTGATTCATGAAAGTTTAATTCTTGAATCACTTCCGAATGATATGCTTCGGATTCATTTAGATAATTAAGATCAGATTCTAGATTTTTTTTTTTTTTGCTAGGTAAATGCGGGAACTTGAACCCCCAAGTAATCGGTCTCTATACAATTCGGGTACCAACTCACCTACACGAGGCGGTGGTGATCAGATTCTAGGTTTTGGTTCAGGAAGGATTTAACGTAGTCATTATGATTCAATATATGTTTGAATTTTGATAAGACTTAGGACTTTTTTTTTTTTTTTTTTTGGAGAAACCAGTCCTTAAGCCGAACTGGGCTTTTATTAAAATAAAAAAGATAGGGCCCTAAGGGACATCATAAATGACCAAGGGAGCTATATCCCCAGGACAATCTTCCAACCAAACCTGAAAATCTAAACCAACACTAGCACACTTAGCCAAAGCATCGGCTACTTTGTTAAGCTACGATTAACATAACAAAAGTCTGAATGAAATAAAAGGGAAGATTGATCAATAATGTCACCAACAATGTGGCCATATAGGGACTGATTTGCCAAACCATGTTTGATAGCTTGAATCATCACCGCTGCATCACCTTCAAAAATCACATCATAGAGGCCAATCTCGATGGCAAATTGAACTGCACGTCTACAAGCTAGTGCTTCAATTGCTGCTATGGACTGAGGGAGTGGAATGCGCATTGCACAGCAACTTTGTTGTCTCGAATGATCACACCTAAGCTCGCTGAGTTAGTGCGCTTGAAAACAGCTCCATCGAAGTTGGCTTTGTATTGGTTCTGATCTGGAGGGCTCCAGTGAAGCTGGTTCGGGACCTGGACAATCATAGGGTCTTTATCTTGACAGTTGAGGAAGTCCTGCAGCATCCTGGCAGCTACGGCAAAGACTTGGTTCAGTGGGCGAGTCGAATGCTCAAGTCGAATGGCATTCCTACGATTCCATAGAAGCCAAGCAATGAATGCAAAAATCTCCACTCTGTAATCTTCATGTACCTACAAAAACCTTGAGAAAAGGTTAGTAAAATCCCCTGAAGGGGGGGAGGCCAATTGGTGAGCCCAGCTAAGAGTGCTCCACATGCTTGCTACTTCTATACAGGCCCAAACAACATGCAAAATGTCCTTAGGATGGGTTCTGCAGATGTTGCAGCAATTAGATTGGACAATGTGGCGACGAAGCAGGTTGTCCATCATAGGGAGAGAGTTATTGCAGGCACGCCAAATGAAATGCTTTACCTTGTTAGGGGTTCGTAGCATTCAGACACTTCTGCAAAGGGACTTCTAAGGGTGCGGATTAGCGCTACTTGGACTGTTGGCCGAAGCATCACTAGCCAGCAGTTTGTAAGCACTTCGAGTAGTAAAGACACTTGAAGGCGTTTTTGACCAAATTAGGCTGTCAAAGGGCAATCTAATACTTAGGGGAATGCTCAAGATTACCTTAGCATCATGAGGTAAGAACAGATGCCGTATATCATCAGTTTTCCATGCCCCGGATTCAGCATCAATAAGGCTGCTTACCTTTGCATCAGGGGGGAATGGAGGGAAGTGGTGAACTAACCAACCTGTATACTTGGTCAGGGAGCTATTTGTCCTCCGTTATGCATACTAACTTACCATCCCCAATCCTCCACACCATTCCTCTCCTCACCACATCTCGGGCACTAAAAATGCTTTTCCATGTGTATGAGCCATTAGTCAAGTCCGTAGCTTCAAGAATAGAGCTGTTGGGGAAGAATCTAGCTTTAAACACTTTGTGACACAACGACTCCAGATTTTTCAACATTCTCCATACTTGTTTTGCTAACAAAGCCTCACTGAATTTCTCAATCTCCTTAGAACCCATTCCCTCAAACTCCTTAGCTAGACAAAGGCGCTCCCACTTTACCTAGTGAACTTTCCTATTTTCACCACTATAACCCCACCAAAACTTTCAGATCATAAACTCAATTTCTTTAATCAAACCTTTTAGGAGTCTAGAACAACTCATTGAGTATGTTGGAATAGCTTAGATCACAGATTTTATAAGAACCTCTCTGCCTGCTTGTGATAAGAGGTTTTCCTTCCAACCTTGAAGCTTCTTCCAAACACACTCCTTAATATAGACAAAGCTTTGTTTCTTAGCTCTGCCTACAAATGCAAGTAACCCCAAGTACTTCTCATACTGCAAATAGATGGCACCCCTAAAAGTTGTTGAATACTCGCCTGAAGTTCTGGTTGAGTATTAGTGCTGAAGAAAATGTTGGTCTTTTCTCTATTAATTTTCTATCCCGAACCTTTCTCATAGACTAATAAGATGTCAAGTATAACCTGACATTCTAATTCTTTTGCTCGGTAGAAAAGGACACTGTCATCTGCAAAGAAAAGATGAGACACCCAAGGATCATTTTTGCAAATCAACACCCCTTTAAGGGAACCATCATATTCGGCCTTATGAAGTAAGCCTTGAAGCCCCATGGCATAGACTAGGAACAAATATGGTGACAGTGGGTCTCCTTGTTGCAATCCCTTGCTAGGTTTGATGTGACCACCTGGAACTCCTTTGAGTAATACAAAATAAGACACTAATTTAATACAAGACATGATAGTAGCCACAAACCTCCCATGAAACCCCAGGTGCAACATTGCCTTTTCTAGGAAATTTCGTTTAACTCTATCATAAGCTTTGTTCATGTCGAGCTTGAGAGCCATATACCCCAACTTCCCTTGAGTTTTTTGCTTTAGGTAATGGAGTGTTTCAAAAGCCACCAATACATTGTCAGTAATGAGCCTCCCCGAAAGAAAAGCACTCTGTGAATCAGAAACTACATATGGCAAAATTAATTTCAGACGGTTAACCAAGACTTTAGCGATGAGTTTGTGGTGAATCTGAGACGTAGGAAAACAAAGGATCCAATCCACTGTTGCTACCCCATGGTCTAGCCGGATCCATACATTGTGATCTCCCTGTCTTCTTTTACACCAAGTGAATGGGAAGCCATTAAACCAATTGTTTTTGAAACCACAAAAATCCAAAGCATCTCGGAACTCCTGCATCTGTCTCTCAGGTCGATCCAATCATCCTTGTTTCTCTTCTATTTTAAGAATCTCATTGAAATCCCCTACACAAAACCATGGTAGGGTGAGACGTTAGCTTAAATCCCTAAGCAAATTCTAGGAATTTTCCTGGCTGGCTATATCAGGGTCCCCATAGAAACTCGTGAAACGCTAGGCGTCATCCTTTCCTTGATTCACCACGAAGGATCCAATCCACTATTGCTACCCCACGGTCTAGCCGGATCCATACATTGTGATCTCCCGGTCTTTTGTTACACCAAGTGAATGGGAAGCCATTAAACCCAATGTTTTTGAAACCACAAAAATCCAAAGCATCTTGGAACCCTTGCATCTGTCTCTCAGGTCGATCCAACCATCCTTCTCTTCTATTTTAAGAATCTCATTGAAATCCCTCACACAATACCATGGTAGGGTGAGATGTTGGCTCAAATTTATAAGCAAATTCCAGGAATTTTCTCGATTGGCTGTATTAGGGTCCCCATTGAAACCCGTGAAACGTCAGGCGTCATCCATTCCTTGATTCACCACCCTGTCAATATGATTATGAAAAGACGTAAGTACATCCAAGTCTATATCATCTTTCCAAAGTAAAGCTAGCCCTTTATCCCTGTTATGACGGGGTACAACAAAAAAATTAGCAAACTGTATCTTACGGCTAATCCTTGCAATAACCTCTTTTTCAACCTTGGTCTCTATTAGGAAGACCAATTTGGGATCCTTGTTGCTAACTAAAGCAACCAGTTCGGCTTTTGTCTGTGGGTTCCCAAGTCTATGACAGTTCCAGTTAAGGCAACTCATTAGGCTTGGTGGTGCTGGAGACCAGCCACCACCTAAATATTTTCTTTGTTCACACCACTCACTGCAATCACATGTTTCTTTTTTGTGGCCTTAAGATCTAAAAGCTCCAACTCTGGTCTATGACTCTCTTGGTCATCCGTATCAATACTTATACTATCTTCCCTACCTTATCGTGCTAATTTTTTCCATGTTTTCTTGGACCCCAATGGAACAATTGTTTCCACCTGATTTGTTATGTCCACTAGGGGGGTGTTTTTAGAATTGAAAGTGAAAGGACTAGCCAACCCCTTCATATCTACCACCCCCCAACAACATGCTCCAAAGTATGTGGAGTTGTGAGATCAGGTTGCTTACCTCCCAAAATTGCTATCTCCCTATTCAAGTCCACCATATCCATAACAATTGTCTTCGAAAAGACTTTAATGGTATTAGAGAAATTGGAGAAATCCACACATGTTGGCTCGGCATCCATGGTTGTTACATCATCCGAAAAATAGTCCATGCCATCCACATTATCTTCACTATGTGCAAAGCCCCTTCGATCATTCGGTACCTTGGTTGACGCTTGTTTTTTCTCCATAGCTAGCCCTTTTTTCGACTGTGGTGTCCCATGAGAGCTGCTTGAGACCACCACAATAGTTTTTCAAGATTGCCTTATCGAGTCAACAAGTAACCATTCTCCATACTGCTGATCGTCTTTCTTCAATTTCCCCTTTCCTTGAAGCCACACTGCACAATCTCTCTCACTGCGGTTTACCTTTTTGTACCAATAGCAGAAGTTAGGAAGTCGTTCAAATTTGGAAGAGCCTAGCCGACGTGCTCCTCTACGGACCACAACTTGCAACACCTTGGGAGAGGCTTGGTGATATCTATAGTAACGTGAATTCGCAAGAACTCACCACCCTCGCCATCATCCTTCAGATCAGCCACTTGCACTATAGACCCGATGGTATTACCCACTGCTTCACCCTTCTCCAGTGTTAGACATTGTTCCAGAACATTATGGAGTTACACCGAAAACATAGTAGAATCAAAGGCTAGCGATGGAACTGATTCCACATCCACAGCACGTTGAAATACCACCATACTTTTATTATAAGACCATGGTTCAAACTCCAGCACTCTTTCTAAATCCATTGTGTAAAAATAATTTTAAAAAAAAAATTTGTGAGATAGTCAAAATTGTCAAATCATTTAATATTGTACATAAGAGAAATAAGAGAATTTTGAAAACAAAACTTAATGATATTTGTTTCTTATATTATCACAGCCTGAATTCATCCTGGAAAATTGTAATTTGGATCTGTCATTAGGATAAAGTATATCATGGTTAAGTAAGTGGGCCTCTCACAAACGTGTCGGTCCCACACCTATGGGCCCATAGCCGAGTTAAAAGAATTCCACGAAGATTTGAGGAGAAGTGGGTGACACACCCTGATTGTGAAGCTATTATCCAACAAGTTTGGAGTAATATGGTGACCACAGGCAGCCCTATATATTGTTAATTTGAAAAAATTAAACAATGCAAGAGTGCTTTAGTGGGGTGGAGTCGAGTCACTTTTGGTCAATCAAAAAGTAAAATCCAAGAGAAGCAAAGGATATTAGAGGAATTGACTAGGGACATTACAGTAGGGCACTTGGAGGAGATTAGGAGGGTGAATGAGGAAATTAATACAATATTGTGCCATGAGGAGATCCATTGGCGACAAAGATCTAGATCTATCTGGTTACAGGCAGGAGATAAGAATACAAAGTTCTTCCACCAGAAAGCAAGCCAAAGACGCCGGAAAAATAACATTTATGGAATATTTGATAGAGATGGTGTGTGGCAAGAAACAGATCAGGGCATAGTAGTAGCTGCTGAAAATTATTTTTAGGAGTTGTTCACTTCGGCAAGCCCCTCAAAAATGGATAATGTGTTGAGATCGGTGGATAGAGTGGTCACTCCGGAGACGAACCAAAGCTTTCTCCAACCCTATACAGCAGAGGAGGTCCAAAGAGCTCTCTTTTAGATGCATCCGTCAAAATCTCCGGGTCTCGATGGTATGTCCCCTTTTTTCTTCCAAAAATTTTGGCATATTGTTGGAGTTGATGTCACAAATGATGTTCTATCTATCCTCCATTCAGGTCATATGCTACATAAAATGAATTATACACATATTGTATTGATTCCAAAAAATAATGAACCTTTGTATATGACTGATTTTCAACCTATTAGCTTAGAAATTGTGGTAGCTAGAATTATATCAAAGGTTATTGCAAATAGGCTGAAATTGATTTTGCCAAATGTAATATCTGATGCCCAAAGTGCCTTTATACCGGATAGGCTGATTACTGACAGTACCACTATAGCTTTTGAAGTGTTACACAGGATGCGAAATAAGAGGAGTGGAAAAAAGGGACAAATGGCGGTGAAACTAGATATCAGTAAAGCATATGATAGGGTGGAATGGGAGTTCATTAGACAAGTGATGCAAGAATTGGGCTTTGATGAGAAATGGGTTCAATTGGCAATGGAGATGGTGAGTACGGCTTCATACTCAATATTGATAAATGGGGAGCCGAAAGGTTTTATCCGACCATCAAGGGGTATTAAGCAAGGTGATCCCTTATCACCATACCTATTCTTACTTTGTGTTGAAGGTCTATCTGGAATGATTAGAAGAGCTATGGAAAATAGAGAGCTACATAGGGTCTTATCTAGCCCAAATGGAGTGTGCATTTCAGATCTATTGTTTGCTGATGATAGCCTACTATTTTGTGAAGCATCAATAGAGGAATGCCAGCGACTAATGGACATTTTGGGCCTTTATGAAGCAACATCCGGTCAAGCAATAAATAGGCAAAAAACATCATTGTTCTTTAGCAGAAATACAAGGGAAGAGGTCAAGCAAACGATTCGGAAAATGTTGGGGGCGAGAATTATGACGGATTGTGAAAAATACCTCGGTCTTCCAATGGCATGTGGAAGGTCTAAGGTAACTACTTTTAAAGAAATGCAGGAGTGGATTACAAAGAGGGTTATAGGATGGAAGGAAAAATTTATCTCCAAGGCAGGTAGGGAAATATTGATTAAAACTGTTGCACAAGCCATCCCCACATACACTATGGGTCTCTTCAAACTCCCAAAAGCCCTATGTGACTCTATCAACTCTACAATAGCTAGATATTGGTGGGGACAAACAAAAAATGAGAGGAAAATACATTGGATAAATTGGAAGAAACTATGTACAACAAAGAAGGGAGGAATGAGATTTTGAGACATACAAGCTTTTAATTTAGCTATGTTGGCTAAACAGGCTTGGAGATTGTTACACCATACACACTCTTTGTTCTACCGGGCATATAAGGCGAGATATTTTCTGGAGTGTTCTTTTATGGAGGCTGAGTTGGGGCACAACCCATCCTATGTGTGGCGGAGTTTGTTGGCTGCAAGAGAGGTGATACAAGAAGGCTCTAGGTGGAGGGTGGGGAATGGAGTGAATATTATGGTTGATTCAAACAAGTGGCTCTCCCATAAGCCTGTCTTTAAAGGGGATGAGCAACCAAGCCTAAGAGTTGTGGAGCTGATTGACAAACATTCTTGGCAGTGGGATAGAAATAAGGTGGCTGGATGTTTGCCGCAAAAACAAGCGACGAGATAATGTCCATCCCACTCAGTAGAGACCGACAGAGAGACACATTGATATGGAAGGAAAACAGGAAGCACAAGTTCTCTGTTAAGTCGGCCTACCAAGTTGCCCTTCGACTGAAACAAGGGGTGGAAGCAGAACACTCACGAGCTGGGGAGGAAGGCAAGCTGTGGAAGATGATCTGGGACCTCAATGTGCCACCAAAGATCAGAAATTTTATGTGGTGGGCTGTGTCCAATATTCTGCCGACGCGAGATAACTTGTATAGGAGAAGAGTGGCTGTGGAGCGTACCCGCGCGTTTTGCCGCCAACACCCTGAAACCGAAACTCACTTGCTGTGGGAGTGCCCCTTTGCCCGCAATGTGTGGTCGTTGGCTGGAGGAAGAGTGCAGAAATGCAGCAACAATGTGCGAGATTTTTTCCAGCAATTCAAGTTGATGAAACAGAAACTAACACGGGAGGAGATGGAACAGTGGTGCACTACAACTTGGGCGATATGGAATGCAAGGAACAAAGCTTACTTTCAAAATGTTCAGTCACAACCCAAATTGATATATGAAGGGGCCCTTGAGTTGCTTGCTGCATACCAGACCCTCTCGGCTACTCAAGCAACTACGTGACTGGGTGATATGTTTGCTTGTTTGGTGTTTGTTCTCAAGGGTATGGTGGGGTAGTACCTGTTTCAAAATTATTGTCTTTTTAGGCGCAACACTGTGTTAGTGTTTGTTTTCTATTCATTTTTGCTGCTATGGTCCCTCTGTCATGCCTTCAGCAGCTGCTGGTAATGTGCCTCTTTGGTCTGGTGACACACGGCCATACATGTACACGAGTATAGTTTTCTTACATCAAATAAAGTTCTATCTATTACCTCAAAAAAAAAAAAAAAAAATTTTCCTCATCTTCCATTTTAAGGTAACATGATGAAACAACAATTAATTTGCAGTTCGCATCGCAGTCATAATTTATATTAAAGAATTTACCTCCCAATGGGTAAAATTCTTCAATATAATATTCTCTTATAACCAATATTTTTCTTTAAGAAACTCCAAGCTGAATTTTACCAAATTCGGGCACATCTACAAATGGGCAATTTGGATAGATGAGGATTTATTAATTCAACTCAATCTGGCTCTCCTAAAAGAGCTCATTGAAATAGCAATTACACATAGGCACAAAGCTTATATTACTATACCTAACTTTCCCTTAAAAAAACGAAAGGTAGGTTACCTTACCTCGCTAGGATAAATTTCATTATTATCCCAAAATATCAATTCTTGGAAAGTAAAAAACTCTCATCTTAGGGCTTTGTATTGCGGATTTTTTTTTTTTTTTTTTTTTTTTTTTTTTTTTTTGTCTCATGATTACCAATGTAGCAGCTAAGAAATTTTCCTTCCAGTGGACAATATTTGCCATTTCCCAATCCCAAATATAGGCTAACTTTCTGAAAAGTAGAAGTGTTCATCTCAAATTCAATAACTGCCCTATATCGAATTCAATCAACCCTAATCAAATTGTGTAAGAATCTTGACTTTATAAAAAGCAAACAATTTAGCTGTTTGACTTTATATGTACCTATATTCCAAAAAAAAAAAAAAAAAAACGAAACAATATACATCTATATCTACAAATATATTGCTATATCTCTATAGGATTTTAATAATTCTTGGCATTTCTTGGTGTTTTTAATAGAGAAATCTTTGTTCAGATCCCTTCTCCCCTATTGTAACTTTCGAATTATTAAAAAATAAAGAATTAATTAATTAAAAAAAAAACTATATCTCTATAGGATTCTATCTCAAAATCGTTGCATTGTTAAACTTTTTAGATAAGTTGCAACTATCATTTTAGTTATTAAGAGTCTTGTAAGTTGTAACTCAATTGATTAACACTTTTTTTATGCCTCTCACAAAGGCATCATGATTCAAATCCTTCTCTCCCATTGTAACTATATATCGAATTATTAAAAAAATTTATTAAAATAAAATAACCTCAACATTTTTGGACAGTCTCAAAATTGGGCTGGCTGACCCTTGTTCAGTCCAATATCATATTATCATCCAGACTTGCAATTTTGGGCCTCCAATACTATTCATCAGAGTTCAGGCCATGCCAAAATTTAGGTCCATTTTTATCCAAAAATTCACTATCATCAGCATCTTAGCTATTTGCATTAAAACTCAATGGGCTTCATTAAGTTCAAATCATTGTAGTTTGACTAATACACCCATCTACCAAAAAACGCAAATGACATAACAGACCCAGTCATCTTCACCTAATCAAGGGCAATTATACATGTTAACATCCCTAAAAGAGGCTTGCCCCTTACCTTACAGAGTTGAATTTCGATAACCCAAAATGTTACTGCTAGGAAAGTAAACAAACCTTTTAAATTAGGTCATTACGTTACGGAACGGTATTCCTTGAAAGTAAGGGTGTTGTTGTTATGGTACGTTGTTAAGGAGAACATACTCAAAAACATTCTTGAGTACCAGTTACCGCTCTGTTTATTAGATTAAGACTTTAGAGTCCAAGCCACGCTGATTTAAGAGTGCTTCAACTTGTTACTTTATCAAAGACTAAGAAGTAGTTAAACAACTTAATTTGTTTGATTTTTATCAACTCGATTACTCTTTACGCAAGCGGCTTTCTTGCTGGCTTTTCTGACAATTATATCCCATACATGCTACACCTATGTGGAATACAAATTCGATGACTTACTTTTTGTGTTCCATTTTATACTTTACCAATCATAATTTGTCATCTGTTTGTCTGTTTTTTATTTTAAATTTTGGTTATTTTATAAGGAAAGTCAAAGAAATACATGACAAATTGTGATTAGTAAAGTATAAATTGAAACATAAAAAATAAGATAGAGAATTTGTATTCCCCTATATGGGTCTCAAAATGGGAAGGGGGAGTAAAATACTATATGAAAATAGCCATTTTTAAAATAAATAAGGTAAATTATGGGGAGGAGAAGGTGTGGTTTCAATCATAAATTTGAGGCACCACAAAAGATGTCTTTAGACCCATTACCAGTTTACCACTAGCCTATCAAGTATATACTAACCCAAGTACCCAACCATGAAAGGCTTACTAGTACAACATGATTACTTGTATGCAATGTAAAAGTGCCTTTCATTCAAAGTGACTTGTTGCAAAGTCGAGTTTAAAAATCAATCTCTCAAAAAAAAAAAAAAATGGAAGTAAAACTGTTTACCAATCACTTGTTTAAAACCTCATAATTAGAACTTTCTACTTTGGGTACGACTTTAAATAATTGATACATCATGGTCTCTTCATGTTCTTTAGCATGAACATGATATTTAACTCCAACTTCGTTTTCAAAAAAAAAAAAAAAAAACTCCAACTTCAGGAGTTTCAAAGCCAATGAACACTGCATGAATTGAAATAAGATATAATAAGTTTATGGTAAAGACCATTTAATTTATACAAAATGTGAAGGGAAAATTACATTTTAAGCTATGTACAATTTAAATCTTATTGTTTTAAAAGTTTCAATTTAAATCCTAACTTTTAAGATTGACTACTACAAATTATATCCTATAATGTCATTAGTTTTTGTTATTGGTTGTGATGGGTGTTCACACTATAATATGATGCACTCACACGTACAATAATCTTGTTTGGCAGATGGTGTTGCTTTACAAACACAAAATTGCTTCTACATAGAATAGCTGATATTTCAATGAGATTGTAACCCTGATATACTACCCGTATCTACTCCCAAGGGTTGCAAGATTATCTATAAATAATTAGCGCATTCATTTGCAACAAGACATCATTTATTCTCTCTGACAAATTAATATAAGATTGAGTTTTTGATCACCACCCTAACCCTAATAGGAATTTCATCCATGTTCACACACTAATGTTAATGATTAATCGTTAATCGATGGGTATCATAGATGAGAGTTGGCATTGGGCAAAACCATGGGGACCATAGTGCATACTAACTGGAGCTAACACCATTAGTTATGGTGCGAACAAATGGGAAATGTTAGCGTGTGGCTGTGATAGGTGGTCAATTAAACCATAATATTGTGCACCCTCACACATACAATAGCCCCATTTGGTGAATGTTGTTATTTCACAGGCACATGTTTGTTTATGTAGAGAATAATCCGTATTTGGGTAAGGTTCTAACTCTTGGTTTTGATATACCATAGATGTGTCTATTCCCAAGGTATGCAAGCTTCTCTATAAGCATGTATATATTCACAAAACTGAGTCTATGATCACCACCAACCGTTTAAAATTGAACTTTGAACTTTTAAAATCGAATCGATTAAAAACTTTCACATCTTGTTAATTAGATTAATATGAAACCCCTTCTCTTTTAAACTATTTTCTTCTTTGGTAAACACCTTGCAGGGGTAAGTAACTTTTTGACAATATCTTCTAATGATGACATGCATCTGATTTTGAACGGCCATTTAACTAATCTCATGGAAAACACATCCAAGAGTTTGCGTCCTAACCTTCACAGTGCTTTTAAGTAAATTTTTTTGACCAAACTCTTCTAGCAATCACATCGACCCTTGGACAAAATATGTTGGAAATGTTAGATTATAATCACCAAATCTTCTAATAATTCTCATTATAATTATGTTACTTTAACTAGAACAAACTATTTCAGGCAAATTCTATGAAGTGTGGAAATGGAAATGGTGTGTTTACCTGCCCAAGCTACCCTATTCAAGGAAATCATGGTTAATTAAAAAGCATGAAGACGCAAATTTGTTTAAGGTTAAATGAACATTTCTAATTATTACTTTAGTAAATTTTTTAATGGGTTTGTTAAGAGAGAGATATATATTAATGTAGAAATAATATAAGTGGCTTGTGAATGTAGATAATGAGGTAAGGTTAGGAGGAAAAGCTTGGCAAAGCTCTACTATCCCTTTAACCCCCATATTGACTAGTGAAACCCCTATGATGTCACAATGGGGATATAATTATGATATCTAACCAACAAAGACCTTTGTGGGCAAAGGTGAAAGAAACTTGGTATTCATCGATAATCGAACCACTAGAAATAGCTGCTCCTCCGATCCCTTGCAAATCATGCCAAGTATATCAAAGTCAGCTACTCTTAATTACTCTTCAAGCAACATGGAGACGTTACAAAATAGGATTGTAATGGAGCCAACTCGTTTGCTATTTAATTGCTTGAAGCAAGATTCTATTAGATTCTCTTTATTCTTTATATTTGGTATTATTAATAATTATAATAATTAAAAAAATTATTGAAAATGTTAGTGTTTAAAAAGGCTCTTAAACAAGTTAGTGCTATTGAAAATTATTGCAACTCAATTAATTGAGCCTTGTTATTAAAATGTTTAAGAGCCATGTTTAAAAAGTTAAGAGTTGTTTAAGAGCCTTTTTTTTATAATGTTAGGATTGAAAATGTTATTGAAAATTATTGCAACTCAATTAATTTAGCTCTTAAACAAGGCTCTGCAAATGATATTCTTATTAGCTCAAACACATGCTTCACATGGTAATCAATTATCTGTTACTTTTTTGATAATATGTTGCTGACTGAATGCATGCCCTTAATTATAAACTCCAAACTTAGAGCTCAACCTTAAACTCAACTCACTATCCTAATCAAGTGGAAAATTAAGTTTAGCATGATTGTTTAATAACGTTTCAAGCAAGACGCAACTAGAATTTTTTAGCTTAATTAAGGCAAAGATCAACTTGAGCTTAAATATAATTGATCGAATCTTCATTTGGTAGCTAAGATTTTTCTTCCTTACTAAACATGAAGAAAGTAACACTATCATTGAGAGGGCAATTGTGACAATATGTGAAGGAAAATTGAGAAGGTAAAATTCAACACACGAAACTAGAAAGAAAAAGATCGATGACGACCTAGAAGAGATTCTCATTGACTGTCTTTCCCAAGGACATATTTGAGTGTGGTCTCCACTCTCCTAGCTTCTGGACTGTCAATTCCAATTTCTTAGACTTTTTTTTTTAATATTTGGCTGTTTACCGACAATCGTTTTCCAAACCCATATGATGATGATAATGTTCTCTATATGTTATTGCTGTAATTATTATTATTTTTTTCCTAGTACCATTATTATTATACTTTCCTCTAACTTAACACATGCAACATGTTAGAGGGACACTCATTGCAAATTGCAATTAGTCAAAAAAAAAAAAAAAAAAGTGCTTGTTGATTAATAGGGTTAAAATGCATAATTATTTAAATTATGCTTCACAAAGTATGAATTTCAGCTCTCAATCTCACTATTATACATACATTGTTTTTGCTAAGATAGAATTGACATTACTCATTATTATTATTTTTAATCTTTTTAACATGTGAGGAAACAAAAGAATAAAAAAAACCAGTTTGTTTTAAATTATTCCATGTTCCATTATAGACAAGTTAGAATCAATTTATATCTAAATTTGGTTTGTTTTGCTGTAAAATTTTTTATTGAAAATATTTTCAGCATTTTATCTTTAACAACTTCATAAAACATTTTAGAAAAATACATAGTGACACTTCCCCCCTATTTGGTGGCTGGGCTACTAGAGCCAGTGGTCCAACAGCCAATGCTGTTGGTCTAGTGACTAGAGCTGCTAGAGCTAGTGGTGCAGTCACTGAACAAGCAGCTTCAAAGGTTAAGCCGTTGTTTTTGGCGGTTTGTACCTAAAAATATTTTACATAAAATGTTTTCATTGAAAATATTTTACAATGAAACAAACGAAGCTTAGATAATTTCACACAAATTTTCTCTCAATCTTCTTTTGAAAGACAAAGTTTCTCTCAATTATAACTTTATCTTCAAAAATCTCAAACTAACTGATTTTTTTGTAACTTGACTTTGACTATATTTTAATTTTTTTTATATAAAACCTCAAAAAGGTAGGGTTTTTTGGAGCCACCCAACCCTATCAAGTAAACCTGGATGCACAAGCCATCCACACATACCCGTGCTTCAATTGAGTCCGGATGAATCTCCAACTAAGGGTCAAATTTGAGATATTTGAATTTACAACTCATCCTGAGACGAGTAATACTTAAGTACTTCCGGAGAACGGAGAATGATACTTCCTCCTCTCATATTCATGGTAAAGTTCACTCATTAAATTCATAGTGAGATCCAACATGAATGTGAGAGAAAAGAGTACCATTTATTTATATTTTGGGAGTACTTAAGAATTTTCCTCTTGAAACGCTCTTTGACCACTCCTATAATTGCATGCATAGTTAATACAACTGCAAATATAAAAAGGAATGAGAAAATTAATGACCAAAATAACTTGGAAAGTTGCCAATTTTGAATTCAATCCTCGGGACCAAAAATATTAATTAGGTTATATGAATAAATAAAAAATCAGCTTCTGAATTATTATATATCCATATCTTAGTAGAGTAGAAGGTCCATTGTTTAAGCTTTGTGTTGGAAATTTGGAATCCTTGTTCCCTACATATGGAAGATAAGGCCTTTTTCAATCTGTATACTATCTGTCGTACAAAAACATGCAATTACTATATTATCAGCATGCAGCATGCAACATGCAACCAACGATTATGGTTACAACTCACAAGTCACAACATACATGAAGCAGTGACAACATCCATGATATAGTAAAGGATATCTCTCTCTCTCTCTCTCTCTCTCTCTTAAGGACTTGAATGATAACAAGCTTTTCATTTTGAATGATTACTTGAGAATCGAGATTGATGGGGTCCTAATTATTATAAGGTTTGTTTGGTGAGAAGGAGATGAACTATTCAAAGTCGACACTCAAGATTAGTTGAGGTTGCTTCATCTGAAACAAGTTTTTTTTTTTTTTAATATATATATATATATATATATACACGTACACATATATACATCAATAAAAAACGAATAATACTTCCAAAGTTTCTGGTAGATCAGTGATGGTCGATGATGCATAGAGATTGAAATATATTGCAGCTACTGAGGCGGCTGTTTAGACCATTCAGTGTAATGGGATTTCGATTTCACGTAGCAAATCTTTTCAGAAAGAAAATATCGGAATTGTTTGAAGCTATAGTCTACTTGATTTGTGGACCTTGTTCGACTGACTGGTTGATAATTAGTATTTTTTTTTTTTTAGTAAGATTTTTTCTTGATTATTAATTAGTATTATTATTTTAACTATTATTGCATTCAAATTTGGTTATGTTATTGGTCAGGACGTACGCAAGCAACATCATTGGGACTACCTAATGAGATTGAATAAAAGACTCATTAAATAAAAGATGGCCCTAGACTGGACCTCATGGTTTCAAACTTTCAATTGCAGAAATATTAGAACTTTGTTCCTGGTTTTTAATTAAAGAATTTTGGTACGACCTTAAAGAAATAGGCCCTATTTGGTAGGGGTTTTTTTTTTCACGAATTAATATTTCAGGTTTTTTTTTTTTTTTTTTTTTAAAGCTAGCAATATACTCTTATTTTATAATGAACCATATCTTTCCACAAAATTTATAAAACCACTTGTGTTTTATAAGTTACTTACGAGAAACAGTCTTCTCATATATTTTCTAAAGAGATAGGTTCAAGTTACACTTGGTGTAACTCTAAAGAGTTACACCTTTTTAAAAAAAACACTCATTAATGATAATATTTTGATTAAAATTTCATTAATTATCCCTTATTTATTACCTTCCATACCCATCTCTAAACCCCAAAAAAAAGTTTTTTTTTTCTCTCTCTCCTCCATAATTCACGTTTTTCTCTGCCCTCTCTTTCTCCTCCATCACTCAAATCCCTCAAAGATGCAGTTGAAATTTTGGAAAGCTGAGTTGAAGAAGGAAAAGTGACACATACGAATTAAAATCTGTAAAATCTTTCCAAGTCTCAAATGGGAAAAAGGTTACATCAGATCTTATTAGGGATCACATTTTAAACACCAGCGTCCAAGACCAGATTACTTATTCGCTGCAAGACTATGGTGTATTAATATGTACATGATTTAGTTCCTTTTTAGTTCCTTTCATTCAAAAAAAAATTTACAAGATAGAAATGAAGGCAAGCTGTGAAGCTAATAACAACAACGCCGGGACAAGCGTGACATAGATTAAGTTTAATTTGAGAATAATTATTTTTAGGTGATGAAATAAATTTCGGCCAACCCTTTTATAGATCCTTAAAGGCTTGAGTACATGAAAGCATTTGATTTTTCCTTGGTTTTGTGGATGTTATTGGAGTCATCTTTTGGTCTGGATTTTTTTAATTGTTTTATTCTGTGGATGTTGATAAATTTTTGCTTTTGTCCGCTCCTCTTAACAAATTGTCTGGCCTCAAGAATGGGAAAGAAAAAAAATTCAGTAGGAGGATAGATGGGCTGGACACGCAGGATATTAGATCGTACTATTTTTGGACAGAAGAAGACATGATAATGTTCAGGCCGTGGAGGTGAAGAGTGATGGAGGAGAGAGAGAGAAACATATTACATATACAATTTTTTGGGTTTAGAGATAAGTATGAAATGTTATAAATAAGGGATAATAAATGAGATCTTAATCAGAATATTAGCATTAATTAGTATCTTTTTTGACCGTTGGATTTACTCAAATCCAATGGTTTAGAAAATGTGTAATTTTTTAGAATTACACCAGGTGTAATTTGAACACATTTCTTTTTTAAAAGTCTATTATTTATTTCCAAATTGACCCTCACTCCAATCTCACTGAAGAACGTGTGAGGAGGGATATAGATCTAGCAAAATTGAATCTGGACATTTTTTGATTCATGAAAGAATGGATCAATCCCAACCATTGTAAGTTCAGGTTGAGTCGGGTTAATCCGCAGGTCACGCAAATTGCCCATTTTTTAACGTATGAAATATGAATACTTTTTTGTTGTTGTTGTCGTTTTTGTTTTTGTTGTTTTTTTTTTTTTTTTTTTTTTTTTTTTTTTCAATTTCAGAGTAGCTCAAATCCCTACACCTAACACATTAGTAACTTTTTCCCCTAATCTTTTCTTTCGTTTATGCTCACTTTTAGTATTTAAGATAAAATTCTTATTCGGTATCAATATTGCCAAAGAATATAGAATTTTGCACCTGAAGTTGGTTCCATTGATTTGAAAGTAATATTTAATCTATTTGTAAAATATAGTTATAAAATTATATCGTTTACCATGTCCATGTTTAAGCCTTCAAATTATAACACTGAAGAGAAGACAAAACATTATACTAATAATCAATCTAATTTATGAAAAATAAAACCTTGTTCTTTCAGCTAATGAATGAATAGAAAAGATTCTTTCAATTAGGACAAAACAAGTACGTGTAGTTTATAATTATTGTTGACTTGCTTGGCGAATGGAAAAGTAGTACAAATATAATAAATTAACAGATAAAGAAAGCTAAATTAATTAAAAGAAATATTAAAAAACATTTTCCGGTTTAGAGGGTTCAAAATCTTTCTTTCCCATAACACATAACGTACATGTATAATATAACCCGATACTAAGAAATTGGACACCAAGAAGCTGTGGCTACAAGCAATACCAACTCTGGGCCATAGGTGAAGGATGTGTCTTGATGTTGTTAGGACTTATGAGCATTGAGTACCAATAAAAGGAAAAGGGAATACGATTTTTTTTTTAATTGACATTTACATCAAATAGTGGTATATTTATATTATATCACGTGGATCTTTTCTTTCTTTCTTTGTTTTTTTTCTTTTATTTATATTCATAGGAAGAATAACTTATTCTTTGACCCCCAACTCCCAACTCCACGCTTACTCCAACATTTGTGAAAGTTTTCCCAAATGCCAATTGCTTAATTAGAAGCGTCCAACATAATAATGCATCTAGTTAACTAACAAGGATATTTAAGTCGTGGACTTATTAGTCTGGAACGTAAATAACGTAAACTCGAAAGTTTTCGATTCAATTCATTAATTATTATATTATTGATTCAGAGAATTTTCAAATGACGTCTCATCTTATAGATAGAAAGTATAATAATTTAGCCAAAAATTAATACATGCTTCTTTATTAATAAAAAATACATTTAATTTTTTTTTTTCTTTTTAAGAATGGATAATATATACATATAGTTAACATGGATAATTGGATATAAAGGTGGAGAAAACTGACCGACATGATAATAATAATAATAATATAAAAAATAGTCGTTAAAACTTATAAGTGTGTTAGGAGGAGGTGGGTCCCACACCGAAAGACTGAATTGTTTTGCGTGTCTAATATGCTTATCACAAACAGCTTTCTTCTCTATCGCTCCAAGGAAATAGAGTTCTTTGACCCTCTAAAACCCTGCCACGTGGAAAACGACCTTTAGTTATTCGTGTGAGTTCGTTGCTGATGTGTCCCCTCCCCTAGCTCTTTAACGTAACTTGCACAGTAAGTTGTCAATGGCTACAATCTATATACATATATAAACTAAGCCCTCCTTAATTTGCTTTATTCAACAAGTGAAGGTCATATTATAGTTGACAATTTGGAAATAATTAATACCATTTGTTATTACTAATTTACCACTTCCATAATTTGTTCCACATGATTTTTTTTTTTTTTAATTCCATTAATATCTAATTATTTGTCTTGAATTTTAATTAATTCAACTGGTAAAATTTTTCGTCATCAAACAAAACATTTGAAGGTTCAAACCTTACATTTACTAAAAATTAATTAGTGTCTTAATCTAAGTAATAAAGAGCCATTTTCATACTTTAGAGGTCATGTTTGAAATTTTGTCGCATATCTATCAAAAACAAAATTATCCATATCTACTCATGTTGGGATGTACAAAAGCTTGAGTACGTTGACCGCTTGCATGGCACTGCAAATCATAGAGCTGAATCGGGTTAGGTAAAATAATAGAGGCCAACCAGCATGGGTGAAAATAAAAAAGAGCGGCTGAAGAAAATTGATACTGAAACCATTATTTCTTCCTTTTTCATCTTTCCTTCAAAATGATAATAGAGAAGTCATACCATAGTCAAACACTTTATTTCTAAAGAACGATAGTATTTATTGCACGCAGTATGCACGCAAATACATGCCCAAATATACTAGAACGCAACTTTGAGTCTTGTTATCAAAAAACCCTTTTAGTAAATGAGGCATGAGACATGTTGAAGTTCGCTGAGATGAATGACTTCTATGATTAAACTAATGTGAATTAAGACTATTTGATTTTACCGCTGGCTTTTTGTTCCTGTCCTTTACTGTATGCGGGAGGGGGTTGGAATATATGGAATTATTAAAGATTTTTTAAATAGCTAAGATGGCTGATGAGAGAAGAAAGTTGGTAATTTTGATTAAAGTTCTTAAGTAATGTACAGGGAAATAATGATGATAATATGATTGCATTATTAATTTAGAGTAGTCATTGAAGATTATAGCAACCTATGTGTACATATGATCAAATAAACCTACAGAAATGTGGAATAGCTTGGTCCTAGGCTAAATGGCTAATTAAGAAGGTTCGTTAAGGTTACGAACACTTCAACCTGGCCAAAACTTTGCATGAGGAACAGTCAAAAGTTGAATGCTTGGACGGTTGGACTTTGCCTTCAACACGTACAGTCCAAGTTGAACCCAGGCCAGGCTATAGCTTTAGCTACCCAATCAAAAGGACCCTCTTCATTTTCTTTGAAATGGATTAGGGACCATTCATTTAATTAGTTCAAATTTTATTTCTTGAATATGACATAATAGAGAAGTATCGTGTCATTTAAAATTTTAACTAACATATAAACTTCTGAACTATTTACGTTTCATCGGAATTATAAGATTGCTTTATTTCAAATGAAAAAGGATGCTAGATCATTTATAGACTCAGAATTCAATAAGGAGATCTATTAGTTAGTTTACCAAAATGTTTAGCATTTCCCAAATCTCCACTCTCGAAAGGTAATAAGTTCATAATACACTTCCTGCCATTAAAGCCATCACAGTGTTTACATATTCTCCTTTGAAAAAACAAAAATCATATTTCATACATTTTAGTAAAAAATGGTTTTTTTTTTTTTTTTTTTTTGGGAAAAAATACCTGGATAAGAACATATAACTGTCCAAAACAATGGGCCCCAAATTACTTTTAATTATAATGGTGAAAAAGATGAGTAAACTCTCCGACGCCTCTCAAAGTTGTAGTATTCCAAAGGCATGACCATGTGAATTAAATAAGGACAAAACTTGGAACTTGTTAGTTATATTAGATAAATTACATGTCAAAATGTCATCTCAAGGAAAAGAATGCTTCTACTTTACACTATGCCTAAACTATGCTATTTCCAAACATCCCACACACACTATATAACTAGGACTTCCCTGTTATATTTCCAACATTACTGATCCAACACCTTTATGCCCCAGCTGCTCACAAAACTCCAAGGTCTGCTTCTTTTGCTCTTTTTTTTTTTTGGTTATCTCAATTCCAAGGCAGCCTAAGGACAAAATTACTCAATAGGATTAATCCAATGACTCATAGAAAAAGCATTTAATGGAAAATAATTCTTCATCCTCAAAATATTTTTGTCTTTCTCTGCAGAAATGATGGGGAGATCACCAAGCAGTGATGAGAATATCTTAAAGAAGGGGCCATGGACACCAGAGGAGGATCAAAAGCTGGTAGATTACATTCAGAAACATGGTCATGGGAGTTGGAGAGCACTTCCAAAGCTTGCAGGATTGAACAGATGTGGAAAGAGTTGCCGGCTTAGGTGGACTAATTATCTGAGGCCTGATATCAAGAGGGGCAAGTTTTCTGAGGAAGAAGAACAAATAATCATCAATTTACATGCAGTACTTGGAAATAAGTAATCCTTCTAAAACTTATCATATCTTCATGAAGTACTTGGAAATAAGAATCCTGCTAAAACTTTTCATTGAATTTTTATGTAAAATACTTTCCTTGTCATGGATAATATGGTAGCTGCTCGCCTACTCCATTAGTTAATACTAATTATTTACATGGTATTTATATATATATATATATATATATATTTATTTATTTATTTTTGAACTGAAAATTTTACATGGCACAGTTTTCCAAAAATAGTAAGCTTCATTGAGTTAAAGAAAAGGAACCCCTTAGACTAAATAATATTGAATGACATTTCAAAGTGATCATAAATGCTTTGTGGTTCATTGTAGGTGGTCGGCCATAGCTACCAATCTTCCAGGGCGGACTGATAATGAAATTAAGAACTTTTGGAACACCCATTTGAAGAAAAAGCTTCTACAAATGGGTATAGACCCAGTCACCCACAGGCCAAGAACTGACCTCAATATTCTTTCCAATCTGCCACAATTGCTTGCTGCTGCTAATTTTGCCAATTTGACAAACCCTTGGGACAATGTTCTTAGGCTGCAATCAGATGCCACACAACTTGCAAAGATTCAAGTGCTGAATAACATAATCCAAGTCCTAAGTGCTAGTCCTTCAAATATAGAAGCAATCAATCATTTGGTGTCGTCATCGATTCCGGAACATCAACTATATGAGTACTTGCAAATGAACTCAAAGCTTGAAGGACTTGTCAATGGCTCAGTTGGTTTTCCTACACAAAGCCTTTCTCAAATGCAGGTCAATCTTCCAAACTTTGAGATTCCCCAGCTAGCACAACCCAGTGCTTCTCAGCCTATAAATGGTTTGAAAAATTGTAATGGCAATAACAGTGATTGTCACCAACTTGGTACCTCATATTTCATCCCACCTCCACCTTCAAATGCACTTCCTAACTTAGTTTCACCCTCGCCTGAGTGCTCCATTGTCAGTCAAATTGAAAACAAGATTAACCCAAATGATATATCTAATCCTTCATCCACTTCTACCACCTTTGAACCTTTGGGAGATATGATGGATGATGAAGCAAGTGATTCTTACTGGAAAGATTTTATTGAGTAAGTGTTTTCCTTCAGTTATCAAAATGCCTAGATTTCATGTTGTACTTACAATTTACATGTCTGGTGGATACATGATAATCAACTTAGTGTTGCTTCTCTTTATAGAATTTTTTTGGCAAAAGAATAGATGTTTGATTATTTATTTATTCTTTTTTTTCCCTTTTTAGCTGTTCACTTGTTTAATCAAATTTCTTATTTATGAATATCTTTTACTGCAGACAAGCATCTTCGCAGCCATGGCCAATCTCATAGAGGGACGCACTTTCCCTTTATATTACAAGAGTTAGATTCATCTGTAAACCAAATATATACATGTTGTTCATTATATATATGAGCTGGATTTGGTAGACTTTTGCCATACTATATATATAACATCCCATTGTATGAAAGGTACAATATCATTCATGTAATCATTTTCTTACACAGTATACGTTTTTGTTGTATATTAGATCCTATGATTAATTGCAGAAATATAAACTCAGTGTGATCTCTATATTATCTTCATTTTCTTTTTCTTTGTCTGTTCTTAATTATATCTAGAACATCATGAATCACGATAAACCTGTGCATGGTACATCAAGATATAAAACGGTCAAAATGGTTTTGAAAAAGTCATGATGAACGATTGGTACTTCTCTTTGTAAACTTCCATACTCCTTCAATGATTGAAAATGTAAACTTAATCTGGGCCCAGTGAACTAATTAATGTCATCTTTCCGTGAACACCAAGTGAATCCTCATTTTCAATGAAACAAGACACACACAGACACACAGACAGACAGAGAGAGAGACATGGCTCAAACATAATCAAACAGTGGGTGAATTTAAAACAGGTTAGTTGTAGAGAGCTTGGGACACGAAATATATTCGGGAAAATGACACAACTTCTCGAAGTAGAAGGGGTAGTCTGACCTTTTGTTGAGGACAAACTCATGTCAAACATGATTTCTAATGTAGACAGTCACAAACCCTAAGACAAAAATGCCCAGATCGAGCTTCGTTATCTGTAATGTGTTGGCTTTGTCTCTCTCTAATGAGGAGCTTAGAAAGTAGCTAATAGCCACACAATATTAGTATAAAAATATAAGAAAAAGTAAAATTAAAATAATGACTATGCTTTAACTAATTGATAATTATATCTGTCCTTTGGTTAAAAAGTCAAGACTTTTTGTTGCCTATTAGGTGAGGATATTTCCTTTTGATTTAAGCCATTGGTGCAACACTCAAGCAAGCAATTCACAAAGCTAACAACTACCCCTCCCCTTCTCCCTATTATATAGTAAGCTTATTATTTTTGTCCATAGATTGCACGTTGCAAGTTAATAATTTATTCATATGAACTATTCTTTTTATACAGGCCTCTTGATTTTGAGAATGTTGTCCTTTATTTTTATTTTTCCTGTTTTTTCCAGAAATCAAGTATGGTGTCTTGAGAGAAGTGAAACATCTTTAAAAAAAAAAAAAAAGGGGGATCTAACAACATATATATGAGCTTATGAGAAATCCCATTAGCACAAGCTAACATTTTCTAAGAAGGGACTTCATGATAGTAGTAGGTACCCCTCATTGACCTTTAAATAACAACTTGCCCACCTACCTTGCCAAATACTCGTTGATTCCATCCTATCTAAGATTTGATGTCAATGTTTTTTTTTTTTTTTTTTTTTTTTTTTTTTTTTTTTGGAGAGAGACATCACAATTTCAATTAATAACACTGAAAATGTAGGTGAAACAATTTAATGCTTATGACTAAAATTTATTCAAAAACACAAATTTCCTTTCAAAGACTAGATCAAGGACCCCTCCAATTTTAACATTAGTTTTCTTTTATACTCATTCTATGAAGGAGTTTAATTGATGTACGTGGGAGATTGCTCCTTGCGTTTTGCATGGTAGTGCTATCTTGAAATGTGCTTCTTGTCTTTATGTATGACAATGCTAGCTAGTAATGCACCACTTCGTTCTTCTTAGTGTACGTGTCTCCATGCTGGACCGACTCTACTGCCTTGAACCTTCATAGTGTAGTGTAGGGCTAGCTAGGATGGCCCAAGGACATCATGGTTATGACTAAAATTTATTCAAAAACACAAATTTCCTCTCAAAGACTAGATCAAGGACCCCTCCAATTTTAACATTAGTTTTCTTTTATACTCATTCTATGAAGGAGTTTAATTGATGTACGTGGGAGATTGCTCCTTGCGTTCTGCATGGTAGTGCTATCTTGAAATGTGCTTCTTGTCTTTATGTATGACAATGCTAGCTAGTAATGCACCACTTCGTTCTTCTTAGTGTACGTGTCTCCATGCTGGACCGACTCTACTGCCTTGAACCTTCTTAGTGTAGTGTAGGGCTAGCTAGGATGGCCCAAGGACATCATGGTCTGAAAGAACCATAATACCCCTAAGCCCAGCCCTTGTGACAGTACAATCGACAATTAATTTTTTAAGTGTATGTCCACAAAATAATGTTTAAAAAATATATATAAGATAGAAATTCTACTCTAACATAATTTAAGTGTATATGTGTGTGAAATTTCCTCATGGAGTCTTGAACCCCAACCCCTGCCTCCTACACCCCACAAACACTTATACTTGTGAAGTGACTACCGCATCAAGGGTGCGTAGTGGTCACAAAATAATGTTTTAAATGACTGTTCACTAATAGCTACTAATTGGCTCAGTCTTTATCTATCACTCTTATTATCATTAAATAAAATAAATCTAAGTATATAATAATTAAATAATTAGGATAAACTCTATGCGACACATTAAGTCTCCTAATAGAGATAATATTACATTGTCCCATTTGGGCTACTTGGCTTTTAAATAAATTAATGAGTGATAGTTATTGTAATATGGTCATTGTATTATCCACACTATCTGGTTTTGAAATACTCCCACTCAAATAAAGAATCCAGCAGATAAAACCATGTTTGTATTTATACTTTATGTACATAAAATAGACATTATATGTTCTCTTGCTAAGAATAGACATTATATCTTTTGTTATCTAAGAATAACTAAATATATTTTCAAAATACCAAACAATTAGTGAAAAATTAAACATCAAATAAGCTACCAAGTCTAATATGTTCCACAAGGTCTTTACACTATATGGCTGACAAACCTTTAGTCATGGGATCAACAATCATTAGCTCGGTAGTGATATGTTCTATGAATACTTTCTGTTTTTTAACATTTTGAGTCTGTTTGGATGCTGTTTATTACTGAAAACTAAAATACTGTAGCAAAATCATTTTTAAATGTGTGAATAAGTTCATGAAACCCAGTTTTGAAGTTGTTTTTGCTGAAAAAAAAATTACTTGTGGGTCTCATGAACAGTATACAGGACCCACCATTATTCAACTAAACATTGGAATGCACGGAAAACGTGCATTCCTAACGCACACTCTATCTATCACTAAATTACTCTATACTAATATACTTCAAATTCCACTTTTATTATTCTTAGAGAAGAAAATTGCAGCCAAATTGTCTTGAATTTTTTTTTTTTGCTGAATTGTCTTGAAAAATCTTAAACCTATACTAAAGTTCCTTAACCATAACCCCTTGTTGTAGCTTCATAGCATGCAACAATTATGTCTCTATAGTCTATGGTAGATGAAGTAGCAATTATTTGTTCATTAATTCTCCATGAGATAGAATCTTTAGAAAGAAGAAAAATAAATCCTTAAGTTGAGACTTTCTTATGTCTACAAATCCACCAATAATCAAGTGTACATATGTCAATCCAGTGGCAGGAGCAAGTTAAATGTTTAATTTTATATATATATATATATATAGAGAGAGAGAGAGAGAGAGAGAGAGGATATTTTTTAATTTAACGAATATGATATAATCTAAGTATCTTGTTTTCAAAAAGTATGGACTTTGATGGATTTATGTTTTGTGTTTTAGAGCAGAGTTCAAACTTTGTCTTCACTCTACCTGTTGTTCTACATATTAGATCTCATTTATTTAGGGAAAATCTTAGCCACATTTGTTGTGGGGGGGGAGGGCGTTAAAATCTTCGGTCCCACTTTTGTGTTCCACCTTTACATATATACCTAAAATGCCAATTGAGTTGTATAAGACTCCTGGTATTTTGCATTCTACTTTCTTCTCCACCAATCACAACTCACCACATTTTTTTTCTCCTTATAAAATAATCATAGTTTAAAAATGGTAAAAATAAAATTAGATAATTACATTTCACCTAACCTACCTCATGTCACTTTTTTGGGGGACAAAAAATCCTACCCATACTCATTTTTCTTTCGGGTTTGAACAGGTTAATAGGTTTAGGTCCAATTTTGTCATAAATATTTTAAAAATTATAGTGGGAAAGAAAGAAAAGGAAAGGATAAAATATCATATAAATTTACAATCATAATCCTCTTGTGTTCAATTTAAGAAGTACATACAAATTAACATTGTAATGCCAAAAATAACAATTTTAAAAAAAAATTAATATAAGTGGAACCTCCTCCAAATTTCTCCAATTTGGGAGAATTAAGAATGAGAGGATTGGAGTATCTTACCCCTCAAATCCCCTCAAACTCTTTCTCTCCTCCCTTAAAAAAAATCCATATAAAATGAATTAAACCACCCTCATCTCCTTCTTTGCACTTCCCTTTCCTTACCTCCATCCAAACACATTGTTACACTATTTTTAGAAGACCAAGTTATGCGTACCCTTGAGAATCTATGTTAGATTAGGCCTAGAATAAATAAATGATAATTGATGGTATGTGGTCAGCTCCTTCTCCATGGGTAGCCTTCCTCTTTTTATAGACTAAAGAGGAACAATAAGGAATTTGATTTTTAACTTGTTGTACTTCTTCTCCTAATCTTTCATTCTATTAATGTTTCCAATAAATGTCACATGGTATAATTGACAAACTCACATGTGACATAATTATCAAGGCTACGTGTGGCATAAGATATTAAATTCTGTTAGAAATACTGAATGAATATTATTGTATTTCTCAAGTAATAGAATATACATGAGTGCCTTTATAAAAGAAGCAGAGTGCATAGTACAAGTAAGTGTATAATCAAGTATGTGTGCGCTACAAGTAAATAAGGTGGGCCTAAAGCCCACAACCCATTATACATTAACAGCCCCCCTCAAACTCAATGTGGGTGTGAGACCAAGTTGAGGTTGTCAACCAAAGTACGAAGACACCTCTTAGGATGTGACTTGGTGAAGATATCTGCAAGCTGATCTTTAGAGGAGACCGAGAACAGCTTGAAAGCACCATGGACAAGATGATAACGGATAAAATGACAATCGATCTCAATATATTTAGTCCGTTCATGGAAGATATCATTGTGAGCAATATGAATAGTACTCTGGTTGTCACAATAAAGAGGAGTAGCAGAGGATGTGGACACACCTAAGTCCTTAAGAAGCCATCGTAGCCAAAGGAGTTCTGATGTGGTATCAGAAAGGACATGATATTCTACTTCAATACTGCAGCAGGCCACAAGGGTTTGTTTCTTGCTTCGCCAAGAAATCAGAGAAGAACCAAAGAAAAAGCAATAACTAGTGGTGGACTTGGGATCAATGGGATCTCCTGCCCAATCAGCATTAAAGAATGCATGGAGAACAAGAGGAGACTGTGCAGAGTAGAAAATGCCATGGCAGAGAGTGTCCTTCAGGAATCGAAGAATGCGCAGAACAATAGCATAGTGAGTCGACCGTGGAGCAGACAGATACTGGCTTACCTGATGAACAGCATAGGAAATGTCTAGACGAGTAACAGTGAGATAAACTAGGCTGCCAACCAATCATTTATAAAGAGAGGGATTAGACAATGGTTCCCCCCCCCCCACCCCGAGGGAGTCAGATGTGCATCAAGTTCAACTCGAGTGTCAACAGTCTTGCTATCAATGAGTACAGCTCGAGACAAAAGTTCAAAAGCATACTTGGCTTGAGTAATATAAAGACCATCTGTGAAATGAGTGATTTCAAGACCCAAGAAGTAACTGAGATGTCCAAGATCTTTCATCTCAAACTACTAACTGAGAAAATTCTTGAATTCTTAAATGCCACTGAGGTCATCACCAGTTATGATCATATCATCCACGTATAGGAGATCAGCAAAATGGTGCCTTTGTCAGTGTGACGAAGAAATAAGGCAGAAATCATAAGGACTGGCAGTGTAACCCAAGCGAAAGATGGTGGAGCTGAACTTGGCAAACCAAGCTCTTGAAGCTTGTTTAAGACCATAAAATGCACATCGAAGGCGACAAACATTGTTTGACTCAACAGGAAGACTAGGTTGATGTTGCATATAAACTTCTTCATTTAAATCCCCATTAAGGAAGGCATTTTTGACATCCATTTAAAAAAAGTCCAATTTACTAACATCAGCAACAGCTAAGAGGGCACGAACAGATGAGATACAAGCAACCGAAGCAAAGATCTCTTCATAATCAATCACATACTCCTCTGCAAAACCTTTTGCAACAAAACGAGCCTTATAGCGCTCAATGGACCCATCAGAGCGAGTCTTGATCTTGTAGATCCACTTACAACCAACCATAGACTGTCTAGAAAGGAGAGTAACCAAATCCCAAGTATGGTTTTTGGATAATGCATCAAGTTCCTCTTTTATTGCAATCTGCTATAAAGGGTCAGTGGAGACCTCACGATAGGTGTGAGACTCATATAGTGTAGCAAGGGCAGTGTAACAATGATAATCAAGTAAATGTGCAGGAATGGATCTTACCCGAGTTGGGTGACAAGGTGGAAGATCTTCAGGTGGAGCAGAAGCAGGGGACCCAAGCTCAAAGTGGGGTAGCTCCTCATCGACCTATTCATCTTCCACATGTTCATTTGAGGGTGATCCAAGAGAAGCATAAAAAATATCTGGTAACTAGATAGAGAAGTCCAAAGGAGGATCAAGAGCATTTGTAGAAGGAACATGTGACTCATTTGAAAGGATTTCTAAAACAAATGAGGTAGTCAAGGAAGAACGGAAGTAGGAGAGTTCAACAAATGAGCGATGTTCCCAAAAGACAACATTACGGGAAACATGAAGACGATGAGAGACAGGATCATAACACCGATACCCCTTTTGAGTTTCGCCATAGCCAAAGAAATAGTAAAGTCTAGATTGAGGCTCAAGTTTGTTATACTCATGAGGCTGAAGAAGAACGAAACAAGCAGAACCGAAAGAGCGTAGGTAATGATAGTTAGGGGGTGACCTAAAAAGGTGCTTATATGGAGTTTGATTATGGATGATAGTGCTTGGAATGCGATTAATAGCATGAACAGCATAAAGAGCAGCTTCACCCCAAAATGGGGCAGGAACTTTGGTAGAAAAATGAAGAGCACAAACAGTGTCAAGAATATGATAAAGTTTTCGTTCGGCTTGACCATTTTGCTGAGAGGTACCTAGACAAGTTAGGTGATGTATAGTGCCATAGGAATACAACAGAGTTTGAAAGGCATATTGAGTATATTCAAGAGCATTATCAGATCAAAAAATTTTGATACGTTTGGAAAATTATGTTTCAACCATGTTTGCAAAGTTACTATAGGTTGGTTATAATTAAGAGCAAGATTTCATAGGAAAAATCCAACGATAACGAGAATAATTATCAATAAAAACAACAAAATATTGAGATCCACCAATACTAGTAACAGGAGAAGGTTTGCAAACATCAGTATGACTTAACTCAAAAATACTATTAAAGATTGATTCACTATTATTAAAAGGCAAAGGTGGCTGTTTTCCTAATTGGGTTGAAGTACAATCAAAATTTTCTTTGGACGCAGAACTTAACAGACCCCTAGAAGTTAACTATTGTACCTGAGAAGAGGGTGTATGACCAAGACGAGAATGCCAAAGTGCGAGAGAAGGTAAGGAAGAAACTACAACGGCTGCAGCAACAACAAAAACAGAAGCAACTGGTGGAAGATGAAGGTTGTCCACGGGAAGCATACGCCCAACTCTAGGACTAGTCCCAAACTCCTACCCCGTCCTCGAATCCTACACAATACACCCAGAATAGTAAAAAAATAAGGCAATATCCTAGTTCAACTAATTGAACCACATAATATAAATTATAAGATAGGTTAAGTACATGGAAGACTCCAAGAATTAAGAGGTTGGAGGTCGAAACAAAACCTAGACTATTGCCATGTATGGTGGAACCATCAGCTATATGAATATTAAGAGGATGTGGTGCAAGTTCAAGTTTGGAGAATAAGGACGAGTGAGGTGTCATGTGATTGCAACAAGCAGAATCAAAAAGTCAAGAGTGAGACTTACCAGGTAAAACTGAGAAAGCAGTGAAAATAGATGCATTACCAGCCATACGAATAACCTGAGCTATGATGTCCTGTAGTTCAGTGGAAGAGAGGTTGATAGTGGATCTAGAAGACTAGGACTTAGCTAAGACGGAAGACATTGACGGAGTAGACTCAGTATTAGCAACAACAGCAGTAGATTTGTTACGATGGTAACAAGTTTCATTAGTGTGACTTGGACGCTTGCAATAGTTGCATAACTTTTTGTTGGACTGCTTGTGACAATTGCCAGAGCTAGAGGCCTCAAACCCTAATTGCGGAGGTTGCTTTGTGAGGGGAGCAGAAGGAGTAGTAGCCAGAACATTAAGCTTATTCTGGGCCTGAAAGGTTGCAAGACGAGCTTTTAATACTAAATGAATATTATTGTATTTCTTAAGTAATAGAATATACATAAGTGTCTTTATATAAGAGGCAGATTGTGTAGTACAAGTATGTGTGCTCTATAAGTAAATAAGGTGGGCTTAAAGCCCACAACCCATTATACGTTAACAAATTCTATAAAGACTTGATGTAAATCATTTGGTTTATACTTTCCAATAAAAACATGTTACATCACCATATTATTAAAACATAAATATATCTAATTACACACGATAACATTTCAATAAATATCATATTTTAAACTTTAAATAAAAGGTTGATGTGATGTTATTAAATGTGATAGGATGTATTAAGTTTTAAGTATATGGTTGACATGGCAATTTTTTATTGAATGGTGTAAAACATGAGTTTTATATCCTATTCTTATCAAATTTGAACTCGTGGCATATTGTTAGTCAAGTGCATTCACAAACCAAGACTAGTTATTCCTCGATGGAACTCGATCAAACACATTCTTGAAACCAAGACCAATCACGACTTAGTTTTTAGCTCACAAATATGTTATACATAGGTTAATATTTGGAATTTCATATTTTAATAGATACAATTCCAAATATTGGTCTCACACTCAAGATTCTATCTCCCAATAATGTCAAATCCTACCTTTTATGTTGTAAACATTGCGAAGCAAAAAAAAAAAAAAAAAAAAAGGAAGAAACCGGTTTAGAAGAATATCATGTAATCTATTATGTGACAACTAAAATGATCATTTACATGTATTTTAATAACATATAATTTATCAAGTTATTTAAATAAGACACATGATTAATTATAAGTCTACTTAACAAAAAAAAAATCTTGTAATTATAAACACATGTGAATGTCAAAAATCTTGTATGTAGTTGAACTAGTTTCTCATAGCATTTTCAACAAAGATGTTTTGGGTTTAATAAATCTCCCTCTTCTCCTTTGTAACTATAGAACTTTTTAAATTATAAAAAAAATTAATTAATTAATTTAAAAAAAAAAAAAAAAAGCGAATGGTCATCTGCATTGTCACCCTCGTTTTGTTTATTTTATTTTTTATTTTTTTAAAGAATTCTAATGATTAAGAAAATATTTATTATACCCAAAAGTAACTAACCAAAAAGGCAACAAAAGGTCTATCCTTGCTCTAGCCACCTTAGAACTTTGTATCGCTTTGTATTAATCACGACACCATAGTTTGTGATGCTTTCAACAATTTAAAGAACGGAGAAAATTCAATTCTGAACTGGAATGGTATTCTTCGCCTAATCTACACCCTACTTGGTGAAACTTATTGATTTTTGAGATGCATTTAATTTGTGTAATTGAAATGACAGAAGGATAGACTTTTGGCAGCTTCTGAAAACTACTTGATCGAGATGCTGCAATGAAAATGGAAATGTGAAATTGAATGTTAACTACATATCTCCTCTTTAATAACGATAAGTATTGTGTCAAGCTGTCAACTCGGCAGATGAGAAACTCTAAATTATTTGGTAATAAATGATATTACATCAGCGATATCAAAATTCAATAACTGAGAGACATATTTACAACAAATAACTAACTCATTAACAAATCAAAGATATTTACTGGTAAATAGTAATTTTACACTCATGTCTTTCGTTTATTAAATTTTGATATGAATGACGTAATATCATTTAATATACATTTTTCCAAGTAGGGGCATGCTATTCCCAGCTTTCTCTTTGGTTTTTTGTTAGGGTCATATTAACAAGTGCCCTTACGGCATTGTTTAACAATCAATTTTAAGAAAATTTTGACATCACTTTTATAGGAAATGAAAAAAAAAAAAAAATATATATATATATATATATCAAAATATTAATTGATTTTTTTTCCTTTTCTTATAAAATTTTTTTTTAAATGGATTATTAACTAATGATCTAAGGGCATTCATTAGCATTTTTCTTTTTTGTTATAACAAAAAGGTTAGACAATGGTCAAAGGCCTTATAGCTGAATTGGCATCTTCCCAAGTACAAAGTGCTTGGGGGGTCTAGGGAGAAAGGGTTCGAAGTGCAGAGCTATTAACATGTTGTAATTATTAAAAAAAAAAAAAAAAGAGGTTAGACAATGATAAAAGTTAATCCCTTTATAGAGTTCCCATTTATTACAGCAAGTTTCGAGCATAGCTCTCTTACCAGTAGGACCTAAAAATATGAGACCATTTTGAACGGTCATAACCCCAATTATCTAAGAGATACGACTTAGATTTCTGAACTCGGTCAATCAATCATAAATGACAATACACACACACAAAATTCTAGCAACTCGTATGGTTTTTATTTTATTTTATTTTATTTTACATAATTTAAAAACAATAAAAAAAAATGACGTTATCAAGTCGTAAAAACTATACGTATAAACGGTATAATGGTCATGAAGTCCATGCAGGAATGTATTACATGTGAAATTTTTTTCGACCAAGATAAAAAATCAGATTTAATTGGATGGAGATAGAAGGACAGGACCAAGTGTTGCGAGGAGGACTATAACATGAATAAACCTTTTAGACCTATAAAATAGAAATTTTGTCAAGAATCCTGTAAGTTATAACTCAACTGGAATTTTTTGATATTTTCAATTGAGATATTTATAGTTCAGGTTCTCTTTTCCTTAATTATCAAATTATCAAAAAAAAAAAAAAAAAAAAAAATGAAACCTCATTTTTTCGGCTTTGTCCCCTATACCAATATCCAAAATTTTGATGCCTCTTTGTGCACTCTTTCAGTCTCCAATTGGTCAAATAACCAAAATTTCTAATTCTAGTTAAATGATACTTCTTTTTTTTCTTTTTTTGAAAAATCGATAGTTGAGGGTATAGCCTTATAGGGGAATTTGAAGTTTAAGCCTGAGTTAAATGATACTTAGTTTGTAGAGAAAGCTGGAAATTCACATTCACATTTTGAGCATACCATAATTATAACCTCTTTGTAAGTGAAAATTGCATGCCTCAAGTTAATTGCTCAAAAATAAAATGAACCAAAAAAAAAATCCTATTTCGCCAAACAATTTTGTGCATTCAAAAGTGATTTTAAAAACCAAAACGGACAAAGAACTGAAAAATAAGACTAGTTATCAATTATCTGGTCCGATTGAGGTCAGAAAAGTCTGAACTAATGATATCATAATTAATATAGTTTAAAATATTTAAATAATTTTTATGTGAATTTTGAATTTTCATAAGTTATATTAAAAAATATAAAAATATATATATATATACTGCCTTTTTTTTTTTTTTTCTAATTAGTAGTTGTTGACAAAATAAAGTTTGCTATTTAAGCTTCATATTTTTATTTTTATAAATAATAGTTTAATTATTTAACTTTAACTTTTAGCTATTTATTCAAGGAACCCAAAAAAAAAAACTAAAACGAAAACGAAAACGAAAACGTAAACGACATAATGAAAACAAAAACGAAAACGTAAATGATAGAATGATTAGACAAGTAAATTTCGTTCCTAATTATAATGTCGCACAAGTTTACTCTTCTTTTCTCCCCTAAATTTATCACCACACGTTACCACTTAACTTTAGATCAGATTCAAATTTCTTTTACTTTTCAGTCTTCTTTCCCCCCATAGTCTTTTCGGTAAAGAGTAAAGACAGTAAGACATCAATCTCACTCTCTCAAGACAAATTCTTTCTCAATTCCAATCAAAGTCCTATCAAAGGCTCAACTTTCCCATACATTTCATCCAACAAAAGTTCACTTTATTTTATTTTCACCCACATATTTGAGATTTCCCCGATCTCATTTCAGTTCAGATCTAAGAAATTTGTACAATTTGGTTCTAGTTGTGTTTTTTTTTTTTTTTTTTCTTTCTTCAGTTACAAGAACCAGTTTAACCCACCAATTCTCGGTTTTGCCGAGTGAACCGCCGATTTCCAATTTTTCTTGCTTTTTCTTTAATGTTCAGTTTTTAATGATAATCGGCCCAGATCAATTTTTAATGATTTCCGATTTTTCTTGCTTTTTCTTTAAGCCAGCCGATCCAGTCCAATTTTTAAAACCATAATTCAAAACTCCTCCATGTCATTTCAAAATTTTGCAGAAAAAATAAAATAAAATAAAAACAAACAAACAGGAGAGCCCAGCAATTGAAATTCTGGACAGTAACAATCAAGATGATGCTTAGTGCCATTGAATTCTTAAACACAATCCATAAGACTGGAGACTGATAACATTTGGAAAGAGAAGAGATAGAGAAAAGTCACCGGGCTCAGAGAGGTCTGCATTCGGAGTTGGGCCTCCAAATCCAAGCCCCTCATTTCTCAAGGTGGATGTCAGATTCAAGCCCACAAAGTTTTTACTAAACTATTAAAGTGGATTTTCTTTCTTCTTTCCTACATTTACTCTTTTTTTCTTTTTCCTAGAACACTCTCCTCTGACTAGAACCTAGATACTTCAATAGGTAACACCACCGAGATGATGCTAAGTGCCATTGCATATGCTTTTCGAGTATCCTACAATTAATTAATCAAGTACTTAAGATTCAAACGTCTTATAAGTTATAAGGTTACAGGAAAGAGTGGAACTACAAGAATACTTGTTGCCTAGTGTCACCACATCGTTGCAAAGATCTACAATTTCTTGACTTTCAAATAGCAGAATCCTTATAAATTTGGTCATGAAGGTACATGCCCCGCATTTCTGAACAGGGAAGACCAAGCTATTCACCTTACTACACAATCGGGAGTGCCAAAAATGACCCCAAAAAAAAGTATGAAGTCATATATCATGTTTAATGTTGGTGGGGTAGGGGATGAAAGAAGTAATGGATTACATGTCATCAAATCACAATGGAATCACAGAAACTCCATAGAATACCCAAAATCAGAAATCAAATATAAGATTGACAAAATGCTGAACTAACCTCCCATTTATTTTAACTGTAACATGCTACTAGAATGACAAAACCCTGATATCAGCACCTTATCTTTCCAATAACTTCAATATTTATTAGGAAAAAAAAAGGGAAGTTACAAACTTACAATAATGTAATGCTAGTCCACACACGGTATGAAGAACAGAGTCTAGAGTTGAACAGAGGACAGTCACTAACAAAAACGTCCTTCACAATTATTTTATAATAGGTAAAGATGAAGCTTATACATTAGACTAGAACACAAGGGACCTCACCTATGCAGCAGCCTGTAAAGCATACCACAAAAAACAACGCCCTAAATAATAAATGAGATGGTAGACAGCAGGCCAAATGGGAAACCAGTTACTCCAAAGAAAATGTATCAGAAATTTCACTGACATTTCCATCAAAATTTTACAAAATTAGTAAGCTTGGCAAAAACCATCGAACCTCCTAAACTTTAGCATTTCTTTCTAGACTTTTTCACATTGATTTCTATTTAAATGGAAACATGAGGAAGATGAAATATTGTTCCTTTTTTCTTTCCCAAAACAACAAATTCTTATTCTTTAGCCCATGACTACCCTCTCAAAAGACAGGGATGCACACGTTCCACACAGCTCCCCAAATCTTATTCACAAGAACCAACATTGCGAATCACTCACACCACAATTGAACACAATCACCAAAACTTGCCAGCATTTAGTCAAATACAAATTGACCCTAATGACTTATCGCCATGTACCATCTAACGTAAGTTAATTTCAACTCGAAAACTCTGAAGATTCCTTCCAATATGCTAACCTGGATGCAGCTATATTATCAGCCATACGAGCATCACATTACTTTGGAAGACGTAAAAAAAACATCATTAGAAGTTATCCTATCAATATATTAGCAGCAGGGACCGGGTAAGAAATCACAAATTTGGAAGTTCAATGATTAAATTACAAGGCAGATCAGCAGGGACTATATGAAATCACAGGTTTGGAAGTCCAAAAAAATGTTTTAGGCTTCTGTTTTTGGAAGATAGGATGGATCCTAGGAAGCAGACACACAACAAAGACCAAAAACCCTGGTGTTCCTTGCCCAACACACATGGACACAAATACTTTATGGACACTGCCGCCTGCCTGTTTGGAGAATATAAAAAAATATGGATTTAACCACTAATCCCTTTAAAAATTGATATCTAGCCCATGTTATGCAGATCTAAAAATAAAGACTCTGTAGATGTCATTTATCAATCCTATATCCCTATTATAGAAACTTCAAAACACCAAAGAAAGCGGAATGGAACTCATTCGTGCTAATATGGCAATAAATTTACATCACATATTTATTCAAGCAAACCAGGACAACTGAAGCAAATATCATACTTTGCAAAATAATCATGAAAGCAGCCAAAGTGTTTTTTTTTCCCCGTCTATGTGTGTGTGTGGAAGAAAGCAAGCATAGTTGAAGTATGAAAAGGAAGACAATCCATTGTTTCTTGAAGTATGCAAGAAATAAATATATGGCAATTTATAGAATAAATAGCAAAATTCATACATTCCATTTGATAGGTAAAACATACTTGGCAAAACATATCCCTTGAACGATTAACCCAACCGCGTCACCTTGCTTATTCACAACCCCCACACACACACAAAGCATTACTCACACAAGTGTTTTGTTCTCTTCAATCTCGCCACCTCTCACTTCTTGATTCTCCTTCGCCTCCAATTCCACATTCCTCCTCTTCTCTTCCACAACATCACAAAAAAAATCCACAAAAACAGACTCATACTCGGGCATCTTAGCGAACCCAGGAAAGTAATTGATATCAATAACAAAGTAGCTATTCCCATCTCTACTGTCCCTAATCAAATCAAAGTTAAAAAGCCTAAGCCCCATTGCCTCCCTCAACCCTTTGGCTAACGCCATCACAAACTCCGAAGGTGGCATTTCCGCCTCCTCCACAAGCTTCTCCACTCCAGAAATATATCCCTCCACCTGATCAGAAGAATCACTTTTCGAAATCAAATTCGATATCTGCTTAAACAACAACAAACCCTCCTCCGGCGCCATATTATTCAGTGTCCCTTCCGATATATCCGGCAACGATTTTCTCTTCACGCATTTAACGTGATCGCCCACCACGTACACCTTGAAAATCACTCCGCCGTGGTTCACAAATTCTTGCATCACAAATGGTTTTTTCAGCTTCAGTTTCTTCAGCCCGTTCTCGTTGAACACCAAGAACATCTCGTGTGACTTGGCACTGCCGTCGACCGACACCTGTTTCGCTATGAACGGAAACTTGAACCCTTTTTCTTCAATCGAATCCATAATATTCTCGGACTCTTCCAATACTCTTTGATTTGGAACCCCGAGGGTTTGGTTCCCTTGAGGGATTTTCAAGCTGGTCACCACATCAAGCATGGAGGCACGGCTGTGGAGATGGTCGATTGCTTCCGGCGGGTCGATTACGACGACGTTTGGGTGATGGAGAGAGAGTTGCTGCACTTGGTTGTTCCAATCGGAGCCGTAGATTTTGTGGATGATGCAATCGAACGGTCCCTGTTGAGCTAAGGGTTTGGCGGGGTCGATTTCGATGAGATCGATGCCGCGTTGGTTGGCGTGATTGATTAAAGAGTTTTGGATGAAGCGTTGCCCATCCTTGGGGGAAAGAGCGTAGCCTATGCGGTACATTGGAGAAGACATTTTTTTTTTTTTTTTGCTTAATTTGTGTTTGGGAGGAGAGAAAGTAAGAGAGGGAAAATTCAATTCGTAAGAGTTGATTTAGAGCTCAGTTTCAGTGTTATTGAGAATGAACGGCAGACAGTGATGTGAGTGTTGATTTGGATATCTGTGACAGAAAGTTGTTATTGCGGAGAACGAACGCGATGCAGATGCTGTGGTGCAGCTGCAAGGTGTTATCGGGTCCCGCATACGTGCTGCTGTGACTCAAGGTATCGATTGACAGGCAAGGATTTGCTGCATTGCAGACTAGAGGTCGCTGCAGTTTCTGCATGCTGAGATAGGTGGCAAAAAACTGAAGTGACACATTTCCGGCTTACATGCATGGCATATGATTTATTTTGAGTGAAATTTCTCCGTCAATTTAACGTTTCTCACACATATTTATTGTTGTGAGTGGCTATACAAAGCTAAAATTTTTAGCTTTTACCGATTTAAAATACTATTTTATTTATTTTAATATCTTATTTTATAATTAGCTTCTAAGAGGTTTTTTTATTGTATTTTATTTTATTTTATGTAGTTTAATTTTTTCTATTTTAAAAAAAAGTTAATAATTTACGTTTATTATAATTTGCGATTATTACATATTTTAATCATAAAAAAAATCTAGGGGTGTGATGAAATATTATTTCATATGCAAACGCATAACACTCATCACACCCTTATATATTATTTGGAGTTGGAAAATGTTATACTCTCAAATCATAATGAATGCAAATTATTAACTTTCTCAAAAAATAGTAGAGTCTCGCTCGCGTGCTCATAGGCTAGTAAATAATAATAATTTCAGTATTTTTTGAGTTTTAACTTCCAACCTAAACTTTTGGATCCATGAATGATGCCCCATCCAGGTTACTCCTCTTAGGTTTTGTACCTTACATTTTTCATACTCTGTCCAATTCTCACGCCACATCAGCAAACTCTATATGAGGTCAGTCCCAAAAAAGTGGAGTTCTTACTCCTTATCATATCTATTTGGTTAATAAATCACTAGTCCATATGATGCACAGGCAAATCATATCATAAAAGTGATTTGATCTTGTCAAGAATTAATTAGATCAATTTTGATAGACTCCAAGTGATTTTAACCTATTCTTAGTTTAGATTTTTTTTATTTTTTTTATTTTATGGTATCTCTAGTGCCTTTTGTGGCTATAATTTTTTTTAAAAAATAAATAAGAAATAATTTCAGTTCATGGTGATTATTTTTTTTTTCATTAAGTTAATATATCAATTAATTTTTTGTATATCAAATCAAATTTTTATTAGTTGAGCTATTTGGAATCTCGTTCATGACTATTATACTTGATATATAGTTACTCTTCAATATGATAGGAATTAAAGACAATTTTAACAAAATTGCTGCTATATGTGATCACAAAGTTGCCTTGCTAAAATAACAAAAATAAAAGTTTCTTGTAATGGAGCTTTATCTCAAATAAAATAATTTGTGCAATACTATAAAAGTAAAATAACCCTTCTATTTCAACCTCGCCTCTTCTTTCACATATTACTCTCTTTCAGATGTATATTTGTGTTTCTGGGATATGGTTAGACTTGCTTCAAGTTAATTACAATATTGTTGCCCCCTCACCCAAAAAAAAAAAAAAAAGTCAAAAATCAATTGGATCAAAAGTTTTGCACTATTTTTGTAGGCACTATTTTACTTTCAGACTCTAAAAAACGTTAAAAGAATAAGGTTGTTGTTGTTGTTGTTGTTGTTGTTGTTGTTTTTTTTTTTTTTTTTTTTTTTTTTTTTTTTTTTTTAATACAATGTAAAAAACATGTTGTTAGTGGAAAAATAGACAAAAAAAGAAAAGAAAAGAAAAGGACAATAATATATATCATTCCCACTATTTAAAAGAGACTCATTAATTAGAAGAAATATTAAACACTCATCAAATTGACCAAATAAAAGAAAAGATAATGATATGGAAAGGATAATGATAACAAAGTAAGAAAACCAAATATAAACCAAAGAACTTTTTTTTCTTTTTTTTTTGACATCCAAAGATAGAACCAATCAACTCATAAAAGCAAATGTAATTTGCTGAAATACAGAGAACCCAATAGGCATGAGACATCTAAATAAAGGTCATCAAAGATACTTACATTTTTTCCATTGACTAAACTTCAAGTCCAAAGTCCAAACAATCTGTTGGAGTTTGTTGAGGACAAATTTTTCACACCACATGGCTTCATTTCATTGGCGACCCGCACCACGTCAACGCTATCATGTATTTTGGAAAAATCTCTTCTAAAGGCCAAAAGAGCCCATATTTACACAAAAATGCATCAAAGCCCATGGTTCAAGCTCATAGCACATCATCTCATTTTTTGGCTCATGATCCAAGCTCATGAATCTCATCAGGGGAATTTTAGGAGTCGTGGTTTGGAGGGCCAAGAAGTATGTTCAGTAAAGTTTCAGTAGTTCAAAGTTGATAAAGGAAAGCATGTTACTTGGCATGTCTTCCTCAATTCCCTAGACTCTGATGGGTCAATGTGCAATAGGTAACATTTGGTAAGCCTCTCATATCACATAACACTTAAAATGATAAAACTCCCCATGCTATTTACATAAAAATTAATGTTCATCATACAATATAAGTTTAAAAATGTAATTATAGTATTTCACATAAATTATATTATTATCATCTAAATCAATTCCAAGCACATGGCTAAATATATATTAATATCTCATATCTAGCATTAAATGCTCTCCTTACTCTCCAAGATTTGGTTAAAATACAAAAAGACCATAATTACATCTCTAAAATTTCATCAAATATCAACCAACTAGTCTATTACTTACCAAAATTATACATGGACTAAACATATAATTTTCCAAAAGATGAAACTTAGCCAAAAATACCAACAACAGCTCCAGCGGAAGCTACAAACAATTCTAGCAGAAGCTACAAACAACTTCCGCACAAACAGCTCCGGCAAAAGCTGCAACGGCTTTTGCAAAAACAGCTTCTGCAGCATCTGCAAACAACTCTAGCAAAAGCTGCAAACAGCTTCTGCAGAAGTTGCAACTCCAGCAAAAGCTACAGCAACTCCAGCAAGTTGACACATGTCCTAAAATGACATCACTTGCCCATTGATGCCCAATCCCAGCAGCTTGCTGTCATAACCAGAGAAATAGAAAGATCTCATAAAGATTATCTTACCATTTTTAGCCAAACCATGAATTTAATGCCAAATATTTTCCCTCCAAGCAAAAGATGTCATTCAGATGGCATTATTTGACAGCTAACAACTGTGGCTAACAGTTGTAATAGCTGTGATAGCGCCATTAAAGTCTCTAACTTTCTTCTTTTGGCTAAAAAACAAAATCTCACTAATGAAACCACTTACTTTGTCAAAGACTTTTCCTTATTTGTTGAATTTCCCTTCAACTAATTCTAATCTAGTTACATACTTGGCTCTATATAAAGAGAACCAAACTACACACTAAAGAGGAGGGGGGGGATCCATCCCTCTCTCATCCTCAATATTCTAAAACTTCAGTCACTTTGCTGCACATATCTCTAAACTTTTCCATACTTCTCCATCTCCCTTACAAAGATATCTCTTCTTAGATAACACCATACATTACACCTATTACACCACACCATTACACACTATCCATCTCTCCTAGACTTTAATATTCTGAAACTTCATCATTTTGCTGTCCAAAAACACATCTCCATCTCATTCTTTATTTCTCATACAAAATCTCCCTTCTTAGAAAGCAACACAACCCATGATATAATATAAAAAACCACTCTAGCAGTAGCTATAATCTCATGTATTTACTATATTTAACCTTCATATTATCTATCTCATACTTTCATATATTTTACAAACACATTACTCACAAAATACTCATACATACTTCTCATGTATCTTTAAACTCCATATCTCACAAAATATACATATACAAGGTCCATGTCCAACAAAGTATCTACATATAATTCCTATACATATTACAAATATCATATTTCACAAAATGTATATATTTCTTACCATCTCCACACATCTTAAAACATATCAAACAATCTTCCAAGAACTTCTTACTAAAATCCATTTCTTATGGAAGACATATATTTATAATGCTAAAAGCCCTTCTTATGAAAGGCAAAAACTTATAAAATTAAAAGCCCTTCTTATGAAAGGCAATATCACTTATACTTGTTTAAAAAACTAAAAGAGTATTACATGGGGAAAATCATTTAGATGCACGATAAAAATGATGAACTTAACCAACCTATGCACATGGCTAGACATATTCTCTTTCCCTTCTGTTGCACCCATTTTTTCCCTTCAATCATGAGGTCACCATCAAAGGACTCATAATATCATATTGTACCATTGGACTCATTTTATCACGCTGCTGAAATGTCATAAGTCCACTGCTGTTCTATGACTGGAGCTTAGACATGGCAAAACGAGTCAGAATTTTTTGACTCAACCCGTTTGACCCGCAACCCGATTGACCTGCAACTTGATTGACCCGTTTAAAAATGACTTGTTTTGACCTGTGACCCATTTTGACCTGTGACCCGATTGACCCGACCCAAACCCGACCCTCCCCTCCTGTTTTGCCATGTCTACTAACGTTGAGTAGATTGAGATTGAGGTGTAATTCTTATAAAATATTTACTTATTTTTCTTCACTTAATATGTTTTGTACTCCATTATAGTTTGTCATTCTTTACTTGCCACCTTCATTTTCTCTTCCTACTTTAAATAAATCGAAGATTATACCAAGATTAGTTTCTAGAAAGCTAGAACAAGAGTTGCACCAAATTTGGGTATTAAGTGTTTAGTGGTAATTGGTAAGTGGTAACAGTATCACTAGTGAGAATCTAATCACAATTAAGGAACTCAGAAATAATTGACAGATTGCATCTATTTCCAAAAAAAAAAAAAAAAAACTTTTTTGAAAAATACAGGTCAACTAGACCCGTCTCGCAACCCGATTAACCCGTAACCCATTTAAAAATGACCCGTTTTGACCCGTGATCCGATTGACCCGCAAACCCGATTGACCCGCCCCGCCCATTTTGTCACGTCTACTGGAGTTATAAACTGTGAAGATAAGTCAATATTTCTCTATTTTCAAGATTACATTATTAAGTATATGTTAATTCATTATTGTTTTACTGCTAGATGCAAGTTATTTTAATATCATCTCAATATTTAATAAACATGATCTCACTAATACTTTGTTAATGAACATACATATTAATAAATCGATCTACCACCATCGCACATATATTATTTGAACATGAACCACCATTGGACACATATTTTTTGGAATAACTACCATTGCCGGACATACCTTATTATGTTGAACATGAACTATGAACCGCAACTAGACATGGACTCTTGGACTCATCCCATTGTTGGACATTTGACACCTAATTAATTATTTTCTAACATTGGACATTACTTAATATACATAATAATAACGTATCAACTCACCATCTAATCAAAGCTACCATGCTAAGCATATCATTTATTTATTTCAACCATTATTATGATTCTAAGACTTTAGGCTTCATCTATTTTGTAGGCTTAAAAATACACAAGAAGCCATTGGTCTATGCGGCCCAATGTCGAGTTCCAGGTTGAACTCCCTAAAACAAATCCGGGCTTAACAAAGTCATACTTCCAGCAAGAGACACGTGGCTACGTGCAAAAAAAGGGACCTCGACAGAGTTGAAGAATAGAGCACACGAAAATCTTGAATATCCACACCCCAATGCACATTCCTTGGAGTTTAAATAAATAAGGGTAAATTGCAAATTACACTCTTAAAGTTTAGGGGTGATTGGATTTTACACCTTAAAGTTTCAGAATTTGGATTTTACCCTCTGATGTTTAGAAGTGTTTAGATTTTATACCCTGACATTTCAGAAATTGGATTTTACTCATATATTTTAGGTGTGTTTGGATTTTACTCCCTAAAGTTTGGGAGTGTTTAGATCGACAGGATGAAAAATCCAATCACCCCAAACTTCAGGGGGTAAAATCCAAATTATGAAACTTCATAATGTAAAATCCAAATACCCTCAAACTTTAAGGGTGCAATTTACAATTTACCCAATAAATAAATTCCTTATTTCCCGAGTTGCTTCTTGCAAGTGACCTTGTTTTGGCCTATCATCTAACCAATCACAATGGGCAATCTCACATCTGATTCTTACATGAAGTTCATATTAGCCACAATTTACCTCTAATCTCTATACACATCATCAAACCAAAAGAGGAGTAGAGAGAGAGAGCCAAAAGGATGTCAATGCAAAGTTGTATACCCATTTGGGAAACCCGATTACAAACAGTGTTTGCTTCATCTTTGCTTTCAGAATGCAACCCATGATCGACAACTATTGCTAAAAGCCCATCAACAAAATCACCACTCTCTCTAGCACTAATGCCATTTGTTTTCCAACTAGCGCGTTCCTCGAAGAAATATGTGAAAGAAATTAAAGGGGGGATCAAAATAGAAGGGCTATTTTATACAAATATTTGATTTGTTTCTAAAATATAAGAAGTTGTTCATGAATTAGAAAACCAAAATAGGAAAGAGCAAAGTACATTGACATATACATACCATTGAGCATGAGCAAATTTGAGCAAAGCAAATAGAGAAAATGATGATAATGGTTAAAAGAATATTAACACAGAATTGAGAGAAATGGAAAATTGAAGAAGAAGCAATTTGAGTTTGAAAACCAACTGAGTGTACTTGGAGTGTGACCCTATTTTATAGATAGTGTTATGGGAGTTAAATAAGCATTTTTACCAAATTTTGCCCCTACTTAAACGTAGGTTGTAGGGGTATTTTGAAACAAAAAAAAAAAAAAAAAAATCCGATCCAAGCAGCAGAAGCCCCTTCAATAGTTGTATAGATATACTTAACAAAATTTTAGCTTTTAGCCACTCAAAATACTATTTTATCTATTTTAACACCTAATTTTACAATACACCAAATATCAAAAGTTTTTTTTTTTTAACTACTTCATTTAAATATATTTTTTCTTTATTTTTCAATATGTATGTGTGTGTGTGTGTGTGTGTGTCTCTCTCTCTCTCTCTCTCTCTCTCTCTCTCTGTGATGCAAAAGCTTCCAACAAACTCAAACTTTTCCTTCTCAACCAAGCAAACACATACCTACCCTAGCCACCACCACCGAAAAAAAAAAAAAAAAAAAAAAAAAACACCAACCACCCATACCCATGCTAGCCACCAACACTAGGGGAAAAAAAAAAGCACCAACCACCACCCATCACGAAACCCATTCCACCCTCACCACAGCCACAACAATCACTGCCACCATCACCACCGCCCACAATCGCAACCCCCAACTACCAAAATCGCAACCAAATCACAGGCCCAAAACCACAACAGCATCCACCACCAACCAGAAAAACAAAAACAATACACCAATAACCGATGAAAATAGAACCACTGAAGCCTTGCTAAGCATAGATCGTATAACCAAAAATTAGACCACCGAAGCAAAGATCAAACCACCATGAGAGAGAAGGATGAGGAAGAGAGGAGGAGATTCAAAGAGGAGAAAGAGAGAAAGTGAGAGACAGAGGGAGGAGAGAGAATTTTTGAGTATTTTATTGGAAGAGGGAGAGAGAGATAGAGAGATAATAAAAAATGAGTTTTATTTTTAAGTTATCGCTATAATAACGGCTATACATAGTAATTTACTATAGCATGTTAGTTAAAAATTTTAGATATAACATCAATTAAAGCACGACTTTTTGAGGTTGGGAGAGTTAAAATGACTTTAGTTATTATGAAACCTTCATTGTGAATGCTCTAAGGGTGTGTTTGTTTGGAGGTGAAATATGGTTGATGGAAAATTTTGGAGAGAAAATAGGAGGGAAAAATTTTTTAGAGTGTGTTTGGTTGGGTGGAGAAAAAAGAAAATAAATAGTGGGATCCAAATATTTTCTCCCCTACCCCACCAAAATGTTTTCTCTTCGAAATGAAGAGAAAACTGAGTGAGAATAAAAAAATTTTATTGACAAAAATGCCCAGTACATGTGCACACACACTTCTTCAAGTTGCCTTTATTTATTTATTTATTTCTTCTCAGTAACGTTGCTTTGGCTTATGGGTTTTTTTTTTTTTTTGGGGGGGGGGGGGGGGGGCAATGTTGCCTTTTCTTTTTCTTTTTTCTTCTTCTGGGCAGCAACGTAGCCTTTTTTTGGGGGGGGGGGGGGGGGCCTGGGCGTGCGTGCCTTCTTTTTTTTTTTTTTCCTTCTTCTTCAGCGCAGTTGCCTTTTCTTTCTTTTCTTTTTTTTTCCTATTCTTTTTTTCGTCTTTTGATTTTTTAGGCCTCGGTGTGATAGGGTTTTTTTATTTATTTTTTTATTTTTTAACTAGACACAATTCTTATTTTTGAAATGATTTTTATTTTTTAAATAAATTTGGGTGATTTTTTTTTTTTTTTTTTGGGTGGTTATTTGTCACTTTTTTTTTTTAATTGGGCATCATTCTTTAACAAGAGTATCAGAATAAATTTATTCAAACCCATTTTTTCTATCCCTCCACTTTTTCACTCCTAACCAAACAAATAGGAGAGAAAATAAAATATTTTTTATCCTTCCACTTTTCCATCCTCCCACTATTTTCTATCCTCTCACTTTTTCACTCTTCCAACCAAACGGACCCTAAAAGAGTAGAACATGTACTTTCCAATGTTTATTAAGTTGTTATGTTTTCTTTTGTTGTTTTACTTAATCCTTCAGGAATTTGCAAAAGAGACTAAACAAGACCAATTCTCTAGTAATGATGATTGGGGAGAAGTACTTATTGAGGGGTAAATGGAAAGGGAATTGGAGCTTGCTTAGGTTGATATTGCTGTTGTAGATCAGGTTGCCAAGATAAAGCCAATACTTGAAGGGAATCTGGGATCAGCTTGGAGGCATCAATTAATTGATGATAGTTAGATTAAATTTCTTCGTATGTCATAAGGTTATCAAATAAAGACTTCTTCGTCTTTAAGAAGATTTAGCAGGTGGTTCAACTTGTATTTTGGTTTATTAGCGGTTAAGTTTATTTGTTGCTATCAGTTGATGTTGTAATTAGTCAGTGAAAAATGAATTAAGCTGTGAAGCATGAATAATAAAAACAAGCTGATTTAAGAAGAAACTGTCTTTCACTTCTTTCTTATAAATTGGACTGGTGCTGCATCTAAATTTTTGGTGTTACTTGCCCAACACATAATGGACACAGATACTTTATGGACACGGCCAACTGCATGTTCAACACGTGTTTGGAGAAAATAAAAAATTATGTATTTAACCACTAATTCCTTTCAAAATTGAGATATGTAGATCTTATAAAATAAAGACTATGTAAATGTCATGTATCAGTCTTATGAGTAATTTTTACTTTTTAGGTACTCTCGAATTATGAAAAAATTGTACTTACTTCTCTTACATTTGTGCATTGAATGTGCTATCATTCTTTGCGACCTATAAAAATCTGTGATCAGGAACAAACCTTTTTTTTTTTTTTTTTTGATCTGATATCAGGAACATACTTGGCAAAACATATCTCTTAAATTAGCACTTCAAGTATTCGAAAGGTATTACTATGTGGCGCAGTGAAAATAATACGTATATGGAATTGACAAAAAAAGCCTAAAGGTGATCAAGAGTCAGAACTTGATCCATCCATCCAGATTCTTGACCCAAACCCCATTAATAATTAATCCAACCTTGTCACCTCGCTCATGCATTACTCACACAATTCTTCTTCCTCATGATGATTCTCCTTCACATCCAATTCCACCTCCCCATCACTATTCTTCTCCCTCTTCTCTTGCACAACATCACAGAAAAAATCCACAAAAGCAGACTCATACTCGGGCATGTTCACGTACCCAGGAAAGTAATTAATATCAATAACAAAGTACCTATGCCCATCTCTACTATCCCTAATCAAATCAAAGTTAAAAAGCCTAAGCCCCATTGCCTCCCTCAACCCTTTGGCCAACTCCATCACGAACTCCAAAGGCGGCATTTCCGCCTCCTCCACAAGCTTCTCCACTCCACAACAGTATTCCTCCACCTCATCAGAAGAACCTCCCTTCGCTTCATTATTTTTCGCAATCAAATTCGATATCTTCGAAAACAACAAGAAACCCTCATCCTCCGCTACGCTATTCAGTGTCTCCTCGCATATATCCGGCAACGAACTCCTCTTCACGCATTTCACGTGATCGCCCACCACGTACACCTTGAAAATCACTCCGCCGTGGTTTACAAATTCTTGCATCATAATTGGTTTTTTCAGTTTCAGTTTCTTCAACCCGTTCTCGTTGAACACCAAGAACATCTCGTGCGACTTGGCACTGCCGTCGACCGATAACGGCTTCGCTATCAACGGAAACTTGAGACCTAATTCTTCAATCGAATCCATTAGATTCTCCGACTCATCCAATACTCTTTGATATGGAACCCCAAACGTTTGGTTCCCTTGCGGGATTTTCAAGCTGGTAACCACATCAAGCATGCAGACACGGTTGTGGAGATGCTCGATTGCTTCTGGCGGGTCGATTACGACGACGTTTGGGTGATCGAGAGAGAGTTGCTGCAATTGGTTGTTCCAGTCGGAGCCGTAGTGTTTGTGGATGATGCAATCGAAAGGTCCCTGCTGAGTTAATGGCTTGGTGGGATCGATTTCGATGAGATCGATGCCGCGTTGTTTGGCGTGATCGAGTAAAGAGTTTTGCATGAAGCTTTGCACATCCTTGGGGGAAAGAGAATAGCCTATGCGGTACATTGGACAAAAAGATGGAGTTGGAGAAGACATTTTTTTTTTTTTTTTTTTTTTTTAAGTTTGTGTTTGGGAGTAGAGAAAGTAAGAGATGGAAAATTCAATTTATAAGAGTTGATTTAGCTGAGTTTCAGTGTTTTGAGTTGTTGATTTTATTTATGAGAAATTCGTTATTGCGGAGAACCAACGCGAAATAAAGCCGCTCATTGCGGAGAACGAACGCCATGACGGGATGCAGCTAAGGGTTGTTATCGTGTCCCGCATATTTGCTGCTGTGAAGGTATCAATTAGGGCAAGGATTCGACGGCAAGAATTTATAAGTTCAAGTGGAACTCGAATTTCTTGTTATATAAAACTTGAGCTTCAAGATTTCTTTAAAAATTTGAACAAGCGGGAGATAAGCTCAGTTAATATTCTTTAAATTTTTGAGCAAGTGGCGTGTTCTAAACACTTTCAATTTTGTTTCTTTTGTTGTCTTATCTCAGTTACTGTTCTTAGCTGTTGTGCATAAAATAAAAGGAACAAGTGGGAGATAAGCTCCGACGTGATCTGAAAACGAAGAGAAGAGAGAGACATTCACGCACCTATCTTTTTGTCTTGTCTTGTCTCCCATGTGCTTGTAGAACAAATAGAAGTAAGACAAGAGTTGGAACCAAAAAAAAAAAAAAAAAAAAAAGCCAAGTGCATAAGAAAAAAAAATAAAAATAAAAATAAAAAAATAAAAAAAAGGCAGTAGACCATCGGCTATCATGTAAGTTATAGCAAAGGACTTGAGTTTATAAAATTCGAGTTCTGTGTTAAAATTTTTACATCATAAGAAATTTAAGTTTCATGAACTCAAGTTCTACTCAAAAAAAAAAAGTTCCACGTAAACTTTTTAATTAAAAATGCCAAATTAGTGAGTGCCACCTTAGGATATTTTTAAGAAACTCGATTTTTTAGAACTCGAGTTATATATAAAACTCAAGTTACAAAACAGTAATAAATTGCTAAATATTCTGCCCAAATATGATATTTGGCCATTTTTGCTAGGATTTACTATAAGATAAGTTGCTGGAGTTGCTGCATACTAGGCTAGGTGGCAAAAACCTAAAGTGACACATGTCCAGCTCACATGCAAGGCACATGATCAATTTTGAGAGAAATTTCTCCATCATTTCTCTCTCTTGCTCCTCTCTGTCAAACAGCTTAGGAAAAATAAAAATCAAACTCTTAGGAAAAAAAAAATCAAGCTCACATGCAAGGCACATAATTATGGTGTTTCGATCTGTACCTCCTACCTGTAAGTTCTGTAGCTCTCTCATATTTATTGTTATGGATAGTTATGGGGTAAGGGAGTAGGACATGTACTTTTGGAGGGTTATTAATTTGTTATGTTTTCTTTTGTTGCTTTTTATTTTTTATTTTTTTTTTATCCTTGTTTCTTAATTTGTTTCTTTATTTGACCTATATTTTTATCCCTTTTAATGTTGGTCTATATGCAAGAGTAGATGTTCTTATATTGTTTTGCTTAATCCTTCAGGAGTCTGCAAAAGAGACTAAACAAGAGCAATTCTCTAGGAATGAAGATTGAGGAAAAGTTCTCATTGAGGGGTAGATGGAGAAGGAATTGTAGCTTGCTTAGGTTGATTTTGCTGTTGTAGATCAGATTGCCAAGATAGAGCCAATATTTGAAGGGAGTCTAGCATCAGCTTGGAGGCATGATCAGATAATTGATGATAGTTAGATTAAATTTCTTAGTATATCATAAGGTTATCAAATAAAGACTTCTTCGTCTTTAGGAATATTTAGTAGGTGGTTCAACTTGTATTTTGGTTTATTAGCAGTTAAGTTTATTTGTTGTTATCAGTTGAGGTTGTAATTGGATAGTGAAGAATGAATTAAGCTGTGAAGCATGAGCAATAAAAACAAGCTGATTTTAGAAGAACCTGTCTTTCACTTCTTTCTTATAAATTGGACGGGTGCTGCATCTAAATTTCTGGTGTTCCTTGCCCAACACATAATGGACACAAATACTTTATGGACATGGCCGACTGCGTGTTCAACACGTGGTTGGAGAATATAAAAAAGTATGCATTTTACCATTAATCCCTTCTAAAACTGATATCTAGCCCATGTTATGCAAATCTAAAATAAAGACCATTCCAGTCCCATATCCCTATTATTGAAACTTCAAAGCACTAAAGAAAGCGGAATGGAACTCTTTCATGCTAATATGGCAATAAATTTACATCACTTACTTATTCAAGAAACCAGGACAACTGAAGCAAATATCATACTATGCATAATAATCAAGAAATCAGGACAACCCATTGGTTCTTGAATTATTTACAGATTCATGATGAAATGGCTAATCCATTCCCATGCAAGAAATAAATAGATGGCAACATACGGAAGAAATAGCAAACTTCTTGCATTCAATGTGCTATCATTTTTTGCGACCTATAAAAATATGTGCAAGTATCCTAACATGAGCAAAACTTATCTCTTAATTAGCACTTCAAGTATCCAAAAGGTACCTCTATGTGGCTCAGTGAAAATAATATATGGAATTGGCACAAAAAGTATAAAGGTTCTCGAGAGTCAGAACTTGATCCATCCAGCTGAGGAAAGCATTGGTCAACATACACCATCCAGATTCTTGAGCCGAACCCATTAATGATTAATCCTACTGAGTCACCTCGCTTATACACACACACACACACACACATGCATTACTCACACAGGTTTTTATCTTCAATGTCACCACTTCTCACCTCATGATTCTCCTTCACATCCAATTCCACCTCCCCAGCACTATTCTTCCTCTTCTTTTCCACAACATCCCAGGAAAAAATCCACCAAAACAGACTCATACTCGGGCATTTTCACGTACCCGGGAAAGTAATTAATATCAATAACAAAGTACCTATTCCCATCTCTACTATCCCTAACCAAATCAAAGTTAAAAAGCCTAAGCCCCATTGCCTCCCTCAACCCTTTGGCTAACTCCATCACAAACTCCAAAGGCGGCATTTCCGCCTTCTCAACAAGCTTCTCCACTTCAGAACAACATTTATCCTCTTCATTTCTCGCAACAACCTTCTTCACTTCAGAACAGCATCCCTCCACTTCATTTTTCACAACCAAATTTGATACTCGCGATAACAACAACAAACCCTCACCCTCACCCTCTGCCATATTATTCAGTTTTTCTTCAGATATATCCAGCAACGATCTCCTCTTCACGCATTTAACGTGTTCTCCCACCACATACACCTTAAAAATCACTCCGCCGTGGTTTACAAATTCTTGCATCACAATTGGTTTTTTTAATTTGTTTAACACCAAGAACATCTCGTGTGACTCTGCACTGCCATCAGCCAATACCGGTTTTGCAATCAACGGAAACTTCAGCCCAACTTCTCCAATCAAATCCATAAGATTCTCAGACTCATACACTACTCTTTGATTTGGAACCCCAAAGGTTTGGTTTCCTTGAGGGAGTTTTAACCGGGTGACCACATCAAGCATGGAGACACGATTGAGGAGACGCTCGATGGCTTGAGGCGGGTCAATTACGATGACGTTTGGGTGATGGAGAGAGAGTAGGTGCAATTGGTGGTTCCAATCAGGACTATAGAGTTTGTTGATGATACAATCGAAGGGTCCTTGTTGAGTTAAGGGTATGGTAGGGTCAATTTCGATGAGATTGATGCCTTGTTGTTTGGCTTGATTGATGAGAGAGTTTTGGATTAATCTTTGCATCTTCATGGGGGAAGCAGCGTACCCTATGGAGTACCTTGGAGATGAAGATGAAGATGACATTTTTATTTTCTGCTTGGAAGAGAGAAAGTAATAAGAGAGGGAAAATTCAACGTTATTGCGGAGAAGGAACGCAGTTTCAGAGTTTTGACTTTTGACTTGGATTCGACGTTATTGCGGAGAAGGAACGCAGTGACTTTCTACGTGCTGCTGTGAAGGTAAATTCGGGTAGAATATATGAATCTTCTTCTTCCTAAATCTTTTTTTTTTTTTTTTATAATTTATTTTATATTTTCTTAGAAACAGTACCCAAGGATTACAAAAAATTGTAACAAAAGAATCAACATTTTTTTTGGGGTCAAAATCGTGTCTTCACATCAGAGTGCATCATCAAAGACTATCTTCTTCCCTTTCCTTGGCATTAATTTCTGGTTCAATAATAAATAGCCCAACAAAAATTTGCTTCTTATTACAAGCCTGTCTATCCTGCAAAAATGCCTTTTATCTGAAACATAATCAGATCCTAACAAGCTTGTTACTACCTTTGTATGTGAATACAAGAAGCTCCTGTACATCTTCCAACAGAGCTCAGTTTATCACAAAGTATAGAGTTACTTGCTACAATAAGTAATACTTTTTTTCTTTTTTCTTTTTTTTGATAAGACAATAATTAGTACGTTTAAGTATTGATTTTATTCAGAAATAACAAGATAGAAAACACATATGTCCATGATCTTGCTCAACGGGCCTTCTATTATAACAAGGTCGGACCTATTTCTAGACATTAACCATCGAGACGATGCTCATTGCCATTGAGCAAGAACCAGATTAGGAGATTCTTGACCATAAGACTGGAGACTGATGCTCAGTGCCATTGAGTAGAGTACTTAAGATTCAAACGTCTTATAAACTTACAAGGCACTGAAAATTTCAGATGTTAATATAACCAAACCAGATGCATCACCGTCATTAAGCCAATACCATAACTACAAGAAAACATTGTTACCAAGTGTCACCACATCTTTGCAAAGATCTCCAATTGATTTTGAAATAGCAGAATCCATAATAATTTGGTCATGAAGGTACATGCCCCACAATACTGAACAGGGAAGCTTAAGATACAATCAGGAGTGCCCAAAAATGACCCCCAAAAAAAAATGAAGTCATTTATCATGTTTAATGTTTGGAAATGGATTACATGTCATCAAATCACAATGGAATCACTGCAACTCCATAGAACACTATGGTGCTGGGAGCAACCAGAATCAGATATCAAATATAAGATTGACAAAATACTGAACTAACCTCCCCCACCCCCTTCCCACTTATTTTAACAGTAAGATGCTACTAGAATGACCAAACCCTGATACCAGCACCTTATTTTTCCAATAACTTAAATATTTATCAGGAAAAAAAAAAAAAGGAAGTAACAAACTCACAATAATGTACAGCTAGTCCACACTCAGTACGAAGATCAGAGTCTAGCATTGGACAGAGGACAGTCACTAACAAAAACTTCCTGCACAATTATTTTATAATAGGTAAAGAGGAAGCTTAACATAAGATTAGAACAGAAGGGACCTCATCTGTGCAGCAGCCTGTAAAACGTACCCCAAGAAACAATGCCCTAAATAATAAATGAGAAGTTAGCTCGCAAGCCAAATAGTAAACCAGCTATGCCAAAAGAAAATGCCTCAAAATCTCACTCATTTCCATAAAAATTTACCAAAATTAGCTAGCTCAGCAAAAAACCTTGAACCTCCTAAATTTTAGAATTTCTTCCTAGACTTTATCAAATTGATTTCAATTTAAAGGGAAACATGAGGGAGATGAAAAATTATTCCTTTTTTTTTCCCCAAAACAACAAATCTTATTATTTAAGCTTCTGTTTTTGGAAGAGAGGATGGATCCTAGGAAGCAGAGACACAGCAAACACCCTGGTGTTCCTTGCCCAACACGTATGGACACAAGTACTTCAGTGACACAGCTGCCTGCGTGTTCAACACATGTCTGGAGAATATAAAAAAATATGCATTTAGCCACTAATCCCTTTTAAAATTGATATCTAGCCCATGTTATGCAGATCTAAAATAAAGACTGTGTAGACAATCCCTATTATAGAAACTTCAATACACCAAAGAAAGCGGAATGGAACTCATTCATGCTAATATGGGAATAAACTTACAACACATATTTATTCAAGCAAAACCAGTACAACTGAAGCAAATATCATACTATACAAAATAACAAAGAAAGCAGCCAAAGTGTTTTTTTGTTTTTTTTTTTTTTTTCCCTGTCTGTGTGTGTGTGTGCGGAAGAAAGCAACCATAGTTGAAGTAGGAAAAGAGACAATCCATTGGTTAATGAATTATTTACAGATTCACCAAAACGGCTAATTCATTCCACTGCAAGAAATAAATAGATGGCAACATATAAAAGAAATAGTGAACTTCATGCATTCAATTTGCTAACGTTTTCTGTGGCCTATAAAAACGTGTGCATGTATCCCAACAGAAAGGTAGGTATCCTTTTTTTGATAGGTAATCAGAGAACTATTATTAATGAGTAAAAAATGAATAGTACAAGTTCATGATGATGAACAACAAGAATCAGATGAAAGAGACAGCAAAACAAAAGAGAGGGAAATCAGAAAGTTAATCTAAAGGAAAACATAAACTATGAAAGAGACGAAAAATCAGTAAAACCCCAACAACAAGACCACTCAAAAAGACTACGCTGGCATAAAACCTTTAACTCATCCAACGTCTTCTCATTTTTCTCAAAAGAGTGACGATTTCGTTCCAACCAAACAATCCACATTAAGCACCCTAAAATCAAATTCCAAATATTCGAGTTATGCTTCCCAAGCCACTGATGCCAACAATATAACAATCCCGCCACCGATCCTGGCATAACCCAATGAATACCAAAAGCCTGAAGCATAAAAATCCATAAGGTATTTGTAACAGGACAATGAAGAAGAAGATGGTCTACCGACTCCCCATCACAACAACACATACAACACTGATTTACCAAAGAGCAACCCCTAAGCATGAGATTATCCAACATGAGAATCCGATCGTGAGCAGCTATCCACAAGAAGAAAGCCACTCGCTAAGGAATCTTTGATTTCCAAACACCCTTCCAAGGAAACAAAGAATTCGGAGTACCCTGAATTACTTGGTAATAAGACCGGGTGTCAAACTTACCATCACCTTTGAGCCACCAACAAAGAGTACCCCTCCTATCACCCCAAGGAATACAAGGTTTGGATAAACTGAAGTAGAGAATAAGATGCAGCTAGCTCCCAATTTTCAAAAGCTCTATAAAACCTTAAATCCCACACTCTAACAGTACCCCCTTTGGGAATCCACAAAAGCTCAGAGATGCAAACATCCTTGGTAGCTGAACACACATAGAGCTCAGGATAGAGATCTTTTAGGGTATTATCCCCAATCCACCTATCATGCCAGAAGCAGATACGAGTGCCTTCACCCACTACAAAAGACAGATGCTTAGAAAAACTCTCCCACCCTTCATGAATGCTTCTCCAAAGGCCACATCCATGAGTCCTCCTGCACACTTTCATACACCACCTCCCTTGACCCTCACCATATTTTGTAAAGACAACTCCACCAAAGATGGGTAACTTCATGCCCATAACGCCAGTCATTTTCCTAATAAAGCTTGAATAAGGGTTTCAAGCCTTCAACTATCTGAAAGTTACCTCTATCTGGTGCAATCAAAACAATATATGGAATTCGCACAAAAAGCCGAAAAGGCACTCGAGTCGTCAGGACTTGAGCTGAATGACTTGATCCAGATAGAGGTAACTTTCATATATTCACACACACACACACACAAAGCATTATTCACACAAGTGATTTTTCTCTTCAATCTCACCACATCTCACCTCTTGATTCTCCTTCACATCCAATTCCACCTTCCTCCTCTTCTCTTCCACAAGATCACAAAAAAAGTCCACCAAAACGGACTCATAGTCGGGCATTTTAGCGTACCCAGGAAAGTAATTGATATCAATAACAAAGTAGCTATTCCCATCTCGACTATCCCTAATCAAATCAAAGTTAAAAAGCCTAAGCCCCATTGCCTCCCTCAGCCCTTTGGCTAACTCCATCACAAATTCCAAAGGAGGCATTTCCGCCTTCTCCACAAGCTCATCCACTTCAGAGCAACAACATCCCTTCCCTTTATTTCTCGCAATAACAGCCTTCTCCAGCTCAGAACATCCCCCAGCTTCATTTTTCGCGACCAAATTCGATATCTGAGAAAACGACAACAAACCCTCATCCACCGCCGTACTATTCAGTTTTTCCTCAGATATATCCAGCAACGATCTCCTCTTCACGCATTTAACGTGTTCTCCCACCACGTACACCTTGAAAATCACTCCGCCGTGGTTTATAAATTCTTGCATCACAATTGGTTTTTTCAGCATCTTCAACCCGTTCTCGTTGAACACCAAGGACATCTCGTGCGACTTGGCACTGCCGTCGGCCGTTACCGGTTTCGCTATCAACGGAAACTTCAACCCTACTTCTTCAATCGAATCCATAAGATTCTCAGACTCATACACTACTCTCTGATATGGAACCCCAAACGTTTGGTTCCCTTGAGGGATTTTCAAGCTGGTAACCACATCAAGCATGGAGGTTCGATCGTGGAGACGCTTGATGGATTCCGGAGAGTCGATTACGACGACGTTTGGGTGATGGATAGAGAGTTGCCGCAATTGGTTGTTCCAATCGGGGTCGTAGAGTTTGTGGATGACGCAATCGAACGGTCCCTGTTGGGTTAAGGGTTTTGTGGGCTCGATTTTGATGAGATCGATGCCGCGTTGTTTGGCTTGGTTGATTAAAGAGTTTTGGATGAAGCTTTGAACTTTTTTGGGAAAAAGAGCGTAGCCTATGCGGTATCTTTGAGAAGAAAAAGAAGAAGAACATGGAGATGGAGATGGAGATGGTGAAGACATTTTTATTTAATTTGTGTTTGGGTAGAGAGAAAGAAGATAAGAGAGGGAAAATTCAATTTGTCAGAGTTTCAGCGTTGACTTTTTTTAGATTTGGGGTTTCTGAGAAGTCGTTATTGCGTACAACGAACGCGATGACGGTGGTGCAGCTGACAGGTGTGGTCCAGGAGAAAATACTCACCGTTACGGGTGTAGTGTGACCCACCGCATACACCCGTAACAGGAAAGCTGGTGAGACCCACATCATTCACCCGTAACAGAGTGTACTTACTCATGATCGAGGCCTGCAACATGTTGCTGTGACTATGAAAGTTATCCATTATCATCCATAAATAAATAAAAAATAAATAAAAGTATATTTTTCATCCAATGATATTATATCATTTGTATCAAAATTCAATAAACATGAAACTTATATAAAGATAACTACCCATTAACACGATACATGTCTTTCATTTGTTGGTAGCATTTATTAAGTTTTGATATCAATATTATTTGATACCAAATACTTTCCATAATTCTCTTAAAAAATAAAAAATTCCGTGAGAATATATAAATCTATTCTAAGGTATTGTTATTATTATTATTATTATTTAATTTTGGAGAGCAATATGAAATATTTTCTTAAAAATAATATCGAAGGATTACAAAAAATTCCATTTAATTTGAATAATAACTCGAATCATTGCCACACGAGCTTAAGAGAGTTTTATGTGTTTGTCCATAATTAAAATAATCAAGACAAATGACACCTAGAAAAATTTTCTATTTTCACTTTTTAATTATTGACAGACGCATTAATCTCATTAAGGATTAGACAGACACAAAATTCGGATGAATGAAAAGTTGACATTAAGAACAAAATATTCTAAGCATGCACATGAGATGGGACTAGTAAATCATCTAATACTAAAAAAAATAAAAGTCCAACGTCAAGACAAATTTAACCTTTTACATCATGTACTAAACATATTAAAATTGTTTAATCTTACAACTGTGAAAGATTTGGGAAGCTTTAAAGCCATAGCACAAATTCCATAAATTTAAACAAATTTAGAGTATTGAATCCTACTTATCAAAATTCACTACATTATGTTTCAGTGTGCCAAGCATTCCTATGATCATTGTTAAACCAAAAAAATGATCAAGGTTAAAAGAGGAAGAAGAAGAAGAAGAATATGAAAGAATAAAGGCACATATTTTACAATTGGATCGAACAAGGCCTGTAGGCAAGGACAGGGGTAGGCAAAACCAGGTGAAGGAATCTAAGACTACGACACTTTCCCAATCATAAAATAATAAATACAGCAACAGATCGAAAGCATCTGATACCTTTCATGCCTGTAATGAAATAGCATCAACCTTAGTGTATGCCACACCCTTAACCTTCTTACTTGAACTCTCTTTAGATTTCTTTGATTTCCGTTTCTTCGAAGACACCTTTGGTTCTTCGGAAGTCTGTTTTTGCTCTGAATCAAAATTTTCTGTCAAAATCATGTCATCCATATCCTTCACATCAGAGTGCATCAAAGACTCGTCTTCTTCCCTTTCCTTGGCATTATTTTCGGGTTCAATAACTGACATTCCTGTCAGAGTATAGTCCAACAGAAATGTGCTTCTTACATGCCTGTCTATCCTGCTAAAATGCCTGTGAGAATATGGTATGAGACCTTCAAGGAGTTCCCCTATGCCTTTTATCTGAAACATAATGGTAATTAAATACGTTATTGAACAACACTCTTCATTTCTCCACTTCAGAACAACATCCCTCATCTTCATTTCTCGCTACTTTAAAGCTAAGCCCATTATATAACAAAAAAGTATATATATATATATATGATATATGTTCAATTAATAAATACGAAGTCAAATTAGAAAATTTATAGAGAAAAACATACCTAATTTGAATAGAATTTGTTTAGAAGAGATCAAACTTAATTTAATTAGAAAGTAAATTAAATTACTAGAAAAAGTCAATTCTATTTAGTTTAAACAACATAGTTTACTAGAAACTATAAAAACCAAATTAAAAAATATATTATTTGAATGATGACATGGAAAAAAAATTTGATAAGTAGAATGATGACACGGAAAAATATGAGCTTTTAAAAGCCAATGTGGCAAAGCTAACATGGCACCATTAAGAAGTCAATTAAAGGCCATAGGCTTCCATTATATGTTTATATAGATGATTGATTTGTATTATATATAGATGATTGATTTGTATTCAAGGTTTTGGGCCCCACAAATGAGGTTCCTCACACCCTGCTGGTGTCCAGAAGACTAGAATACTGAGTTTATATACCATTTCTATGGTTATTTCAACCTACTGAGACACAATATTTTGAAATGCTATACAGAAGAGGAATACTTAAAAAGACCAGTACCTCAATTATCTCTGTTGGAGGAAGGATATTGAAAACTCTGAAAAGCACAAATTGTGCAACATGACAGAGCTTTGGCTTTGTATTCCATTCTCGAACATATTCAAACAGTAAACGAAACTCTCCCTTGCCAATGGCATTAAGAGCTTTATCCATCTGATTTTCAGCCTCTCTCTTCCTGCAGAGGACTAGGCTATAAGAAATATATACACAATAGAGAAAGGGGGGGGGGGGGGGGGGGGGGGGGAAGGGGGGGTTTAAGATGTTCCTAACCTGAAAAGTTCAGCAAACAATTCAAAAAGTTTATGAGGCCTGCGAAGTTCAAATGCTATTTGGATTGCTTTAGTGTAGTCAGCATCTGATACAGCATTTTCCAATTCTTGACCTTTCAGAACCCCTTCCTCCTGCATATTAATATGACACCGACTTCTATATGTAAGATATTGTTACAATATTTAGTCAAAATTCATAAACATATCAGGTCTAAAAAATAAAGACCCCAAATATGAAACATCAACACAATAAGCTAAACTTAAAATATAGAAAGGTGACATTCCAACATATCATGTCTAAATAATAAAGACCCAAATAAAGACTATATAGTTCCACTCATTGATAGGGACCCTTATGAAAGTTATGCCTACAATGTATCGAAGCAATCAGAAACAGCAAGATGACAGTAGCAATAGTAGAAAATTGATAATCATCAGAAAAAGAAAAGACAAAAATAAAATATGAGATCAGGATAGAATGATAGTTACAGAGTCCATATAATAATCAAAGACCAACCAACCTATATGTCTGTACATTGCTGTATATCAACTACAGACAACTGCAATTGCTGCCAGACTTACATAAATGATAGAACCACGATAACAGTAACTCATAATAGTGCAGCTTATTCACTGTTTTAAAAGAAACCTTCAAAAGTGGATTAATAAATGCCAGATGCCCTTTCAAATTCAGCTGACCAATTACTAGTATAGTGCAGTGCATGCAATTTGGCTAGGAGCTCAATACGTCCAATTGTATTATTTTGTGATTCAGGAACTTAGCATAACAACAAAATTCTGAAAATCCATGACAAAGTTCAAGCATCATTTATATTTATTTGTACCAAAGAAAATGCTACTATATTCAAATTTTTCAATGAATAGCCAAAATTTCACTAAGTCCAAGTATCAGAGTTCCAACAAACAGAGAACAAGCTAGGGCTGAGCAGGAACCCATGTAACCCAACCTGACGGGCTTTGGGCGGGTCATGAGGTCATTCGGGTTGAGTCCAGGTCCCACATTCTGATCAGCCTTGGGTCTCATCCGTGTATCCCGACCCGCCCAATCCTAAAATTGATTTTTTTTTCCTTCTATTTTCATTTTTCTTTTGAGTTTTTACACCTTTGGGAGCTTGATTAGTTTTTTATTAGCATGAGTCAATATTTGAGTTAATAAATGTGCTATTTTCACAAAGAACTGTCCATTAATTTACCTGCCCGAGACCCAACCCAACCCGGACGTGCAGGTTCAGGTGAGTGGGATTTCATGTCATCTCTATCGGACTGGGTTGCTAGTCAGGTCTAAACCCAACCTGACCCAGCCTGTGCTCATTCCTAGGAAAAACACTCTCTCAACTTCTAGAAATTTAATTTTCATCAATCAACATTATAAATTTTTGGCAAGATAGAATTTAAAATACCAGGAAGGTGAAAACATCTACTCTTGCTGGAAAGGATTGTATGATTGGCATAGCATTAGCATCATTAGGGATGCAACTCCTCAACATCTTATGAGGGCCATTTGGGGGGAACAGAATAACCCACCTTTTTGGGCCACTTGATTGAATGTTGTACTATGATTTTGAGGGGAGGGGGTTATCTTGTAATTCTCTATTTGATTTCAGGGGTCAATTAAATCTACATTATTGATTCTTTAGGAGACTATTATTTGAGCTCTCTTTTTCTTTTATAATATTCTTTACTATACTAAAAAAAATGATTTTCAAGATAAGGCACAAAAATAGCAGGTAAGACAACTCACCTCTTTACGGAAAGCCTCCTCTTTGTCATCAGAAGTACAATCATACCACAAATTAATGACAGCATCACTGCCGCCAGTAGCAAGCATTTCTGTCTTCTTCCCAATAGCCAGTGCCCAAACCTGCAGGCTAAATCCTGTGAGCAAAAGAGAAGGGCAAGCAAAAATCTTATTGCAGAAGAGAGAGACAATCCCACAACAATAAAAAAACTGCTTCCCCCACCCCCCCACCCTTCCCCCCCACTCAGATAACAAAACCAGGCTATTATGGGAGTGCAAATGGATAAAGAATTCAAAACAGGGTAATGATGAATGGTGAATCAAATTTAAAAACTATGACTCTGTCTTGAGGATGCAAATGAAGTGAAGAATCCATAGAATTATGTGAATGGCCATTGCCACAATTGCACCAATCAAACTTTAACTGCCCTAGCAAAATGCATCTGCCAAGTTGGCACAGCAAAAAAAATACAAAAATCCTACAATCACGCCTTAATCTTTTTCATTTTCCAAAACAACCACATAAAGAGGATAACATGTTAAATAACTGAAATAGCTCGGTGCTGCTTGCTGAGTCATTTTTAGGGACAGAAACAAGACATATTAAGAAGACCCCAGCACAAATGGAACATGGCTATGGTGCCATTACAGGATTATGAAGATAATTCACATCAAATTTGAAAGAGAGTCAGCCACCCCCACCACCCACAAAGGGAGGGGTAGCTTTGGTGCTGTTTTGTTTAAAATTTTATTATACACCTCGAACTATAATAGACATAACCTTGAACAGTTTTCTTTTTCAGTGATCCCTTCAATGAATCATGGGAATTGAACAGACACCTCTTTTTATCGAAAGATCAATCCTCTTCATGTATGTTTTTCATTGATGTGAGATTAATCTTTCTTTTTGTTTTATTGGGAGTAATGTAGGCAATAACATCTTCAGTGAAGGATCTTTTAGCATGTTGGAGAAGAGGCATCAAAGTGCACTGCAGATGTTTGGAATGCTATTCCTTTGTGTTTTTGATCTGGTGTATTTAGAAGGAGCATAATTCTAGTATGATTTGAAGCCTTATTGATCATCTAAACTTCTCATTATTATTATTATTAAAATTTTATTTTTTTTTTTTAAAAATGAAAAAAAGAAGAATATGTTAATTTCCATTTTTTATTGGACAGGGTTGTCCTGCAAACAGGTTTGGAGGAATCTCGTCCAAACCACTACAGGTCAATTCATAAAACCAGCTTGTTTGTCATCTGTTTTTTTGTGGTGCACAACCTAAATTAGGAGTTTTGGACCCTCCATGTTGATGATCAAAACATATGTACTGACGGACACCATCCCAATGTTAGGCATGAATTTCACAGCACATCAAAAACATATACAATCCAGGTGAACCGATCATGACATATTCAGAAGTGTTTTTACATCCAAGATAGCAGAAGATGAGCCTTCATCTTCCTTCTCACTTATATGCAGAAAATAAACATGCAGATAATAACCCATATAACAGGTTTAATGAGACTTTTTTTTAATGACATAGATCCACAGAATGAGATAACCCAAAAGATCAAGCATTACTCTACAAGATCTTGAGGATAAAAATGAGAAGAGATTTTGTTAGAAAGACTAATATAATTATTAAAATAGTAGCTGCTTCCACACCTTGTCCTCATGCTTATCATATGTAGCAATGCACTCGTTGGTTTTCACTGTCCATAGCTTTACCAGACCATCAGCACCTGAAAATGATTATTTAGTTGAATACATGTCATGTGAACAGTAGATAAAGACCAAATAGGTAACTATTAGCCACATTACCACAAGAAACAAATTGGGTCCCACGAGTAAGAAAGGACGCTCTTAATACACTTGATGTATGCCCTTCAAATGTTTTCAAGCATGAACCATCAGATATTGACCAAATCTTTATCGTTTTATCACCAGATGCAGTTATGACACATTGCTCAACGGGAGAAAACTCTACCGACCAAATTCCCCTTTTATGCCCTTTAAGTACAACTACAGATACCAGATCTGGAAGCCTCCAAATGCAAGCAGTGCGATCCTATTCATCACACAAACACCCCCAAGAAAGGAGAAAATTTAGTAAATAAACCTAATGAAGCAACTTTATCAAGGAAAACAGAAATTTACATAAGGCAGGCAATGCCTACAGCCCGTGCACTTTCTTTGGAGAAAAAAAATTAATTGCTAAAAACAAAAATAGAAGGCAAAGAAGATGTGCCTTAAAAATTACAAACCTGAGAACCACTGCAAACTAAGCTATCATTTGGTGCAACAGCTAGACAATTAATATCCTTATCATGAGCCGCTACAACTGCCTTTGCTTTTAAATTAAGTGGTTGTTCAACCCCATCTAAGAGACCATCCAAACTCCACACTTTTAGTGTACGATCACTAGAACAAATAAAGATGTAGGTTAAAAAAATAGAGAAATAATAGTTCCTAAAAATATTAGGGGAGAGTGCAACATAAGGTTACTAGTGTGGATCACAAGCACCAATTTAAGTTACATAATGATGGAAGAGCAGAGAACAATTATTGTGGCATTAAATTATCCATGAGTGGCCAAATATATACAGAGGATCAGTGTGCTATTCAATGCCATTTCAAAGCAAAACTAGGAGAAAAGAGGAATTTGAGAATGACAAAATAGCAGAAAATTCAAAACAAAAAAAGGAATAGATATAGGAGAAACATAAACTTTAGCAAAACAAAAAGTTCAAGATCCATACTTATCTATTCCATGTTAAGATTAAACCATCATAAATGCATTCAATTGCAACACAAAATTGTTGAAGTTCACCAGAGTACTTCTGCAGCTCTATCATCTTAGATACTCCAAAACTCACACACACAGACAGATATATTTTTGAGGTTTAGAAATGAATCTTTGTCATTTATACCTATTTAGATGAGTTTGTTTCTCTCTCTCTCTCTCTGTATGTGTATATATATATATATATATATATAAGCTTTCACATCCTAGCCTAAATAGAGCACTTCTATGGTTACCAATAATATTGTACTAAATTAATAATGTGACCACCATTAAATTTTCTATGATGGAAACTTTGGAAATTTTTTTGTAAAGTTTTAACATGCTGATTCCAATCACTTTTACTTCATTTGTGCATAACAAACACGGTTTTCTCATGAACTAGTCATGGCCTAATATAACCATGTTGCCCAAATAACATTTAAAGATATAACAAAAATCGACCTTAAAATGAAAACCCTTCAAAGCATATTTATTATCTCCCTGAAATGAGATCTGCCTTCTTCAGGGTAAACTTATGCTACATGACATTTAAAACAAATCTGAATTCTCAGCATTTAATTGTAACCCTTGAGAGCAAGTGTACAGGAATCAGGATGGAAAGAGGAACTTATGATTTGAATAATCAGAAATTTAGTTCAGGCAAGGACCCCAGAGCCCAATAGATATCACCTAGCCCTTTTACCAGGAATTAAACTTATGCTACATGACATTTAAAACAAATCTGAATTCTCAGCATTTAATTGTAACCCTTGAGAGCAAGTGTACAGGAATCAGGATGGAAAGAGGAACTTATGATTTGAATAATCAGAAATTTAGTTCACGCAAGGACCCCAGAGCCCAATAGATATCACCTAGCCCTTTTACCAGGAATTAATTCAATACGCAGGTCTGTAAGGATTGTGATACAAAGCAAAGGCCAGTACAATTCACAATGAATTACACTTTCTTAACTTTGTGAAAAACTCACCATAGGAATCATTACCTGGTATTTCCATCCCAGCTAAATAACCCTTTAGTATAAGTACTCTTGTCCTAAAGCTTACCAGTTACCACTTACCACCCCTAGAGTAGTGGCTAATACAATGGAAGCAACAACATGATAAAACCACATCAAAAGAGTTCAAAGTACATATGAATGAAATGGTCAGATGGAATTTCATGGTAAAGGTATTGCATGGGTAAAACTCACCTACTACCACTAACAAAGAAGTTCTTCTGCTTCTTTGAGAAAGCTACGGCTCCAACAGCTCCCATATGACCTACACCAACTCCAACGCAACATCTGCTTTCTGATTCCCACAGTCTAACCTATATAGAGAATGGAATTAGAAATATAGAAACATATGGCATAATACATACAACATACAACATAGAGCATACAAATCATCTCAGAGAAAGGAGGGAGGAGTGGAGAGAGAGCATGCACTGTCCAATAATAAATGAAGAAACAAAGTAAAGTGAGTTTCCCCATCACAGCCATATTTCTACTTGGTCAATTTTTTTCCCCTTATGATTGGTAAGTTACGCACCCAAGTGGTCTTGATCCTACTGCATTAACTCCACATTGTTCTTACAAGGAGTACATGTCATTTGAGCTTAAGCTCATTGGCTTCTGTTTAATATTACTTGCAGAGTGCAGACTACATGATTAGAAAAAATCAAACCAAGTCCACTGCAGGTACCTTGAGAGCAGAAGAAAATAGAACTTACATTGTTATCCTTACTTCCTGTTACAATAAGCGTTCTTCCAGAACTTGATACACAGGTGTCAAGGCATAGAACAGTTTCAGTATGACCAGCCAATACATAAGAACATGACATGGCCGTTAGGTCATACACTCGTACCTGCATGAGTCCAAATTGAGATACACATTAGGAATCAAAATCACAAAACCAACATCATATTTTCTTCCAGTAGCACAAGTAAGAATTCTCTCCATCCTAGAGGACATAGTGGCCACATCCATCCAACCTAGCCTAGCTTATGCATTGTGGAGACCATGAATATATTATCAATTTAATTACTGCTTATAACTGCATTGTATGTTTTTACCTATTATTACACCACTCACCCAACACAAATGTCACTTTTTGTGAACAACAAAATGTTTCAACGCAAAATTTCTTGAAAATAAAGGTAATCGATGATGGGGAAAAAAAAAAAAAAAGAAGAAGAAGAAGATAATTGCTACAAATCTCTTAAAAAGGTAAAAATGAGCATGATAATAAAACCTAATAATTGCTGAAACCAGGTTTCAGAATGTACAATTACTCTAGGTCCCGATAACAGAAGCACAGGTCTTCACTCTTCCAAGACATAAATGGCTATGAGTTGTTCTGAAGTGACACATAAAACTCTCCTAGGAGGCTGGAGAACATTCACAGTCAGAACTAATAAAGACAAGAATTTAGGGTGGTAACATTCAAAGTTCTCTTGCAAACATGGAAACCAGAAAAAGGTGAAAAAAGAAACAATGATAAGATTGAGTTATCATATTGAATTTTTCAGTGACCGATTATTCAGATCTTACATCCTCTAGATGCAAGCTACCAGTACAAAAAATGTTGAGATAGGTAAGAATCAACACATTTACCTGTTCAAGATTTGTGGCAACTGCCAGAAACTGTTCCTCTTCACCTAAAAATTTCATATCCACAATCTCTTCATTGTATCCTACAAGTCTTCTGCTTAGGATTAATTTAAACATCTCTTCTGGGTGTTCTACTGGCGAATAGAAAAGAAACTGCTGATCAGCAGTCACACAAAGCAACCCTTGATCAAAAGGCAGCATAACCGCAGAAGTGAAGCCCCTATCCATGTCTGAGCTGTCAGTAATATCCGATGACTTTTGCTCAAACAAGCAAACTGCCCTGTTAAAATGAAAAATAAAAAATATAAATAAACTCATCAAACTGCTGTTCATTCTAAATGAGAAACAATCATGAGAACTAAAAATACAAGAAAAAAAAATCCGAACAAACTACAAACTAATAGGAAAACAACTTGATGTTGTCTTACCTTTCAGAGTTCCATATTCTTACAATCCCACGTTCACCAACTGTGATAAAATGAATTTCTGATGAACCACTTGCTTTCTTCCCACTTTGCTGAGAGAATAAAGCCAGGCTTGAAGCAAAGGGGCTTCCAGAGCGAATTGTACAGACAGCTTCAAGTACCTCATATGTTAACACAGTCTTTTTGAAACCGTAGTCATGAAGATCCCACAAGTTTACAACCTGCAAACATCCTAGACCTCATTTTTCAGCTGACACTAAATGGTTTCCAACTATATAAAATTAGAAGCAACCAATACAAGTAAATAATGTTTTAAGACAACAGAAACCAAAAAAAGTTCCAGCATTTTGACATAAACTCATTCACAACTGCTTGTGACATTAAGTACAACAATCTAGTCATGAAATAAAGTCCCCTATGCCATAAGAAATGACCAGCGCTAAGTTTTCAGTTAGACAGAAGACACTGCAAAGAGACAAAAGTGTAGATGCAACTGGCTAGGTAAGGTAACTTTACTTCACTCAGCCTAAAAGGTAGTTATCGATAATGCCTTCAAAAGGCGTTCTCAGTTGCAAAATAATAGATGGATTTGGTCAAGAGAAGAGGTAAATTCATTATACACAAGATGGATTTTGGTCAGATTTATTGCCTCCAACGTCAATGACTTAAAATAAATAAAAGGGCTGCTATGTGGATATATTAAAGAAAAAGCAAATGGACAAACTTAAAGTATGAGAAAGTGAATTTGCACAATATCTAATAAGAGTATCATAAGTATATTAAAATAACCACGTCTGTGAGCAAAGATTTTTTTTTTTTTTTAAAATTGAACTGTGCCTTATCTCTTCCAGCAGTGAGCAAGATCCATCCATCCTCAGATATAGCCAAAGAAGTTACTGCTGACTCATGTTTTCTAAAAGTTGCAAGACATTCCTTGGTCAAAAGATCCCACACTCGTACTGTTGCATCAGCACCTCCAGAGAAAAACTATAAACACCAGACAGAATGATAAGCTAATAATGAAAGAAAAATGCAATAGAGTAGACTTAATGGTTAAAAAGAATAAAAGGAGTCAAATATTTTACATTTTCCTCAAATGGTATTACTTCAAAAGAATATCAGTCATGGTAATTTCTTTTAGAATGATAATTGTTCAAATCCCTAATATAACTAATGTACTATTTCTTTTTGTTAGTGCATTCACAGAAATTGCACAGCTGCACACACTTGCAAATAAAAAAGGGCATATGGATCACATGCTGCTTGAGTGCAATTAAAACATTGGGTAACAGATAGAGTTGTAAAAAATGTAGATAGAAGTTACAAAAAATGTAGAAGATAAAAATATATCAAATTGAAATTAAAGTCTCTCTCATATTCAACGTAACTAGGGCAGAAACCAAATTTAACTTTCCATTTAAAAATTGGGAGAGGAGGGCAACAGAATTTCTATTCATATACACAGCAACATACAATAAGGTTCCTGTAACTATTGCTTGAAGTGGAAGGTTCTGAGTGCATGTAAGCAAAAACATGAGTACATGACACAGTTTCACACCAGCTTCATTACCGGCATCAAGACTTGCAAAGTCCACTCCAATAAGGAATCGTCCAATTTCTCAGTATCACATTTTTAGAGTACACGGATAGATCTACGCAATAGGAACATTCCGAAACTGAAAATGCCATAATAACTGGACAGGAATTTCCAAGCTATGTTTCCAAGAATTTTTCAGCTTTGACACATTATTTATAATGCAACAGAAACAGCCTTAGATCAAAAAGGGTCTTCAGTTTCCAAGATTTTTCCTTCTAGGATGTGAAAATATGAGATCCAAGGGACCAATAGCAACTTAAGAGATACCTTCTTTTTTTTTTTTTGGCAATGCTTCAAATACCTTTGGAAGAAAAAATAAGACGAGGCTGATGAGCCACAGCTGGAGATTCCATTGGCAAACAAGTGAAGAGCAGGATAGTATATGTGGCTTTAGGGTTTGCATAGTTAATTCTGTACGTTAATTTTCTCCAAAATTTTTAGCATGAAGAACCCAATATTGGAAACCCCTAGTATTATTAAATCCATGACACACTGAATTGCACCCCAAAAAAAAAAAACCAGCCTTGAATATACAAAGACTTAAAGAAGCATCAAACTGAAGCAAGCAATAAAACAATTTTGTGTAATGAATGAAACAAAGATACCACAAATAATCAACAAATGTCACATCTTGAACACTCCAAACAGCAAAATTAAAACAAAAAAAATTTCCTTTAAGTAGCAACTTACCAGTAATTTATCCGGATCAGGATGGAACATAATACTAGAAACAACCCCTTTGTGACCCTTGAAGGAGTGAGTGCAAAAGCCACCATCGACATCCCAAACAAAGACGTTCCCATCAGCCCCTGCAGTAGCAAGCAATCCCCCCGACCCATGGCAAGCCATAGCCATCACTGGACTATTATGTCCCTACTCAATGCCAACAACAAAAAATTAAATAAGTCATAATCAGAAAAGGAGTATGCACAACTATAATTAATAGTTATGGGGGATTTGAACCCTGAGCATCCGTTGGCAACTCCAAAAGGTGCCAATTGAGCTACAATGACTCTTGGAAACTGTAATGAAGATTATATCTTTCAATTATCATCAAACCAAATGAAAATTCACTTTTGTTTTATCCACAACAAACAAGCCTTTGTCTCAAATGTTTTGTTTTCCGTCATTCTATTATATCGAAAATCATACTAAGATGTCATTTTTTACTACTTCTACTAAACACCCAATTCAATTAACCCCGCAAAATTTGAAATTTTAGAAAAAATACCTTCCAAGAACGGACGTTGTTGAGGTTGGACAAATCCCAGACTCTAATCTGATGACTGTGGCCGGCGGAGAAGAGCAATTTGTCGTCCGGGCTAAGCGCCAAGGCCGTGTGAGCTTCTGAGTCGCTGTCGATGGTCGACCTTATCGACGCGTTCGATGAATCGACGATTCTGATCGATTCATCGCAGGCGCAGGCGATGAATGAGCCGTCTGATGAGACAGCGAACGGCCCACCTGTGTAGAATTGTTCAAGTGAAGGCACGCACCGATAATTCTTCTTCAAGGTTAGGGAAGCCATAAGAGAGAGTGAGAGAGAGAAGAAGAAAAAGAAGAAAAAGAAGTTTTAGGGTTTAAGGGGTTGAGCAGAGCAGAGCAGAGGTGGAGGCTAGGGTTTAAGCCTCAAGGGGTTTACAAAGTGAAACACATAAAAGAAAAAACTCATTTGGTAACGGACACGGTGCGACGAACCGACGGAACTAATGTCCTGTGGGCTGTGACGGTACCAAAAAAAAAAAACAATTTTTATTATCCACCTTTTTTTTTTTTGGTCTCACACAGTATATTCTCAACTTTTTTTTAATTAGAAACTAATTACTGTTTGTGTCAGGTGGACCCACAAATGAGTAAAACGCTGGTCCAAAAATTTCTTTTCAAAGTGCAAGTAGTAGGACTCAAACTGGGGAGCCTAATACAAGCACCTTGAGACCGAGTGCCTAACCAACTTGGCCAACCCCTGGGTTTGAGAAGTATTATTATGCACCTTATAGCTAGGGTTTAAGCCTCAAGGGGTTTACAAAGCGAAACACATAAAAGATAAAACTCATTTGGTAACGGACACGGTGCGACGAACTGACGGAACTAATGTCCTGTGGGCTGTGACGGCACCAAAAAAAAAACAATTATTATTATCCACCTTTTTTTTTTTTTGGTCTCACACAGTATATTCTCAACTTTTTTTAATCAGAAACTAATCACTGTTTGCGTCAGGTGGACCCACAAATGGGTAAAACGCTGGTCCAAAAATTTCTTTTCAAAGTGCAAGTAGTAGGACTCAAACTGGGGAGCCCAATACAAGCACCTTGAGACCGAGTGCCCAACCAACTTGGCCAACCCCTGAGTTTGAGAAGTATTATTATGCACCTTATAGCTATTTACTTTAAAATATCAATGTTATTAACATAATTGATGGTGCAAGAAAAACACCAAGCCAATTACTCGTCCATAGTGCCGTCCATAGCATGAACAAAACGATGAACGAGTGGTTGGTACACTCGTCCTTGACCGTCTACATCATCTGCCATTCACTCGTCCAGGGGAGGACGAGGAAGCAATGAACCTCGTCCGTCATTAAAGAAGGACGAACAAGGTTCAACACTTCCAACCAAAAATCACGCTGAAGAGTCATACTGTTTGGATCTCAACACAGATCCCGATGAGGTGACTCCCATGGCAGTTATGGAAGTTACCCTCTGAATCCTCCAAGCTCTGCGACGATTAAAGAAATAACCGATTCCCAGCACTATATAAAGACCCTTCTACGCAGAGGTATGGGGACTTTTTCTCTCTTTTAGAATTCCAGATAAGAAATTGTGGAAGTCTTTGAAGTTTCTTCTTCCTACTCTAAATCACTGACTTTACCATCGGAGGACCCTAGACCGGCCTCCACCGGTCTTTCTCTGATTGAATTTGGTGTTTTCAGGACTTGGCCTTCAAGATCAGCAGCATTCGAAGACTTTTCAGCCCACTGATCTCATAGAACCTATCAGTTGGCGCCATCTGTGGGAAAGAATTATTTCACGTTTGGACTCCATTTATTGAATTCCGTGTTTTCTTTCTCCGACAAAGGGCTGGAATGGTTCGGACCAGATCAAGGGCTACCAGTCCGGGCCCTCAAGAGAGTAGAGACGCTTCCAGCAATCCTCATCGCCCTCAACAATCTGCACCAGCCATGCAACCCCCTTCTACCCAACACGTCCAAGCAATGGCCACCGCTATGGCAGAGCTGACTCGCCAGAACCAGGAATTGAGGAGAGAGATTACCTTTAAAAGGCAACAATATGAGGCCTATGGAGAAGACCTTGGACAAAGTCAAGGGGATGGAAGACGTGCAGATCCGGAGAGCCAATCTAGGGGTACCATTCCTACAAGGGTACCACATTTGGAAAAGGAGATGGATCAAATGAGGAAAGTCATGGACGAGATGAGGGAGAACATGAGGAGAACCAATCCTATAGAAGACCTGGTTCACCGAACTGACTCACCCTTCACAGCCTCTATTAATGGTCATCCCTTGCCTCCGAAATTCAAAATGCCTTCCTTGGATTCGTATGATGGAACGCGAGACCCTTTTGACCATATCGCCACTTTCAAGACTACCATGCACCTTCAGGGGGTTCTTGATGAGATAATGTGTAGAGCCTTCCCCACTACCTTCAAAGGGCCCGCGCGGGTATGGTTTAGCAAAATACCCCCCAACTCGGTGACGTCCTTCGAGGAGCTAAGCAAGTTGTTCGTTAACAATTTTATTGGAAGGCAGAGGCACAAACGTTCTTCATCTAGCTTGCTGACCATAGAGCAAGGAGAGAATGAAAGTCTGCGGTCATTCATCACGCGGTTCAACAGGGACGCCTTGGCAGTGGACGAGGTGGATGATAAGCTCCTCCTCGCAGCATTCCATAATGGGGTTCACTCTGATTTGTTTATCCACAAGTTATACGAACAGGCGCCTCAAACCATGGCTGAATTAGTCCATTCAGCCCAGAACTTTATGAATGCGGAGGACGCTATCATAGCCAAGAAGAGGAAAAGACTTGAAAGAGTAGAAGCCAACCCAATGCGTCAGTCAGAACAAGGTCCTCGTCCTAAGAAGGGTCGAACAGAAGATAGGAAAGACCGAGAGAGAAAGGCAGGTCCTTCAGCGCGGAATCAACAATACACCCCTTTGAATGTGCCGCTCGAGCAAGTCCTTATGCAAATCAAGGACGAGCCTTCCTTGAAGTGGCCGGAGAAGCTGAAGGGAGATCCCAACAAGCGCAACAGGAATAAGTATTGTCGCTTCCATAGAGACCATGGCCATGATACGGACGAGTGCTTTGATTTGAAGCAGCAGATAGAGAATCTTATTAGGCAAGGGAAGCTGAGAAATTTCGTTGGACGAGACCATAAGGACGAGAAATTGAAAGCCAAGGTAGAAGAATCGTCACGGCCACCGCTCGGAGAAATAAGAATCATTCTGGGGGGAAGTTCTGCCGGACAGTCGTCTAAATCAAAAAAAGCATACTTGAAAGCAGTGCAGAGCGTTCAGCTCTCTGGACGATCATCGAATGCAGGGACTACGGACGAACAAGCGATCACCTTCACGGACGAGGATGCGGGGAGAGTCCATCACCCTCATGACGATGCTATTGTCATCACCCTCCTTATCGCGGACTACAAGACTAGAAGGGTGTTGATAGACAATGGGAGTTCTGCTGATATCTTGTACTATCCAGCTTTTCAGCAGATGAGGTTAGGACGAGACTTGCTCCGGCCAGTAAACTCCCCCCTAGTAGGTTTCGGTGGAATGAAGGTGCAACCTGTGGGTAATATTTCACTACCAGTGACAGTGGGGGCATATCCGCAGCAAGTTACCAAGGAGGTGAACTTCCTCGTGGTTGATTGTGCGTCCTCTTATAATGCAATAATTGGGAGGCCAACCTTAAATAGGTGGAAGGCAGTTACATCTACTTACCACCTGTCAGTCAAGTTCCCGACCGAACATGGGGTAGGCCAAGTACAGGGGGACCAACTAGCAGCAAGAGAATGTTATCTAGCCATGTTGGCTGCGGACGAGCAATTTCAGACAATGAATATCGAAGAAAAGAAAGTTGTGGCAGAACCCATTGAAGCGTTGGAAGATATTCCTTTAGACGATGAAAACCCTGAGAGGTGTACCAGGGTTGGGGCAGATCTGGAAGCAAAGATCAAGAAAAATCTCATTTGCTTTCTAAAGAAAAACAGAGACGTGTTTGCATGGAGTCACGAAGACATGCCGGGTATAGATCCTAATGTTATTACCCACCGTCTGAGTGTATGCCCTTCCTCCAAACCAGTCCGACAAAAGAAGAGGGTATTTGCCCCAGAGAGAGACAATGCTGTTAAGGAGGAGGTTCAGAAGCTGATTACCGCGAAGTTCATTCGTGAGGTATACTATCCTGAATGGTTGGCCAACGTGGTCATGGTCAAGAAGGCGAATGGCAAGTGGAGAATGTGCGTTGATTTCACCGACCTGAACAAAGCTTGTCCCAAGGATAGTTACCCGTTACCACGCATTGATCAGCTGGTAGATTCTACTGCGGGCCGTAAGTTGCTCAGTTTCCTGGATGCATTCTCTGGATATAATCAGATTAGGATGGATGAAGCGGACCAAGAGAAGACCTCCTTTGTCACCAGTCAGGGATTATTTTGTTATGAAGTGATGCCTTTCGGTTTGAAAAATGCTGGCGCAACGTACCAACGGCTAGTCAATCATATGTTTCGTCCACAGATCGGGCGGAATATGGAAGTCTATATAGACGATATGTTGGTAAAAACTCAGGACGAGAATAGGCACCTGGACGACTTGAGGGAAACGTTCGACACACTGAGGCAGTATCACATGAAATTGAACCCTGGCAAATGTGCTTTTGGAGTGTCATCGGGGAAATTCTTAGGATTTATGGTCTCCCACAGGGGAATCGAAGCAAACCCTGACAAAATTCAAGCAATTCTGAATATGAAGCCCCCAAGCAATGTTAAGGAAGTCCAGTCCCTCAACGGACGAGTCGCCGCCCTCAACAGGTTTGTCTCTAAGGCGACTGATAAATGCTTGCCATTTTTCAAGGTTCTTAAAAAAGCATTTGAATGGACCGACGAATGTCAGAGAGCTTTTGAAGATTTGAAAACATATCTCGTAAAGGCTCCTTTGTTGAGCCCGTCTGTGCAAGGAGAAGAGTTGTATTTATACTTGGCAGTTACTCCACACGCAGTGAGTTCAGCATTAGTGAGGGAAGAAGACAAGGTACAAAGACCTGTGTATTATACCAGCAAGGCACTGAGGGGAGCGGAAGGACGATATCCCCTAATGGAGAAATTAGCTTTTGCATTGATAACAGCCTCCAGGAAACTAAGGCACTATTTTCAAGCTCATGTCATCAATGTCATGACAGACCACCCACTTAAGAAGGCAATGAACAAATTGGAGGCTGCAGGACGTCTAATCCGATGGGCCGTCGAGCTCAGTGAATTTGATATAAAATATCAGCCTAGGCACGCCATAAAAGCTCAAGCTCTAGCAGATTTCATCGCGGAATTTACCTCAGTCGGTGACGAAGGGGGCAAAAAGGAAAATACTAAGTGGGTTGTCTATGTGGATGGTTCGTCCACACAGCACACAGGAGGAGTAGGTGTGGTTTTACAATCTCCAGAGGGGGATAAGCTAAAACACAGAGTCCGTCTGCAGTACCAAACAACTAATAATGAAGCTGAGTATGAAGCTCTCCTCAAAGGCATGGAATTGGCCAAGTCCGTAGAAGCGAAGTCGCTCCTCGTCCTGGGAGATTCTCAGTTAATCATAGGCCAAGTGAGTGGCATGTTTGAAGCCAAGGAAGAGCGAATGAGAAAGTATCTAGCCAGAGCGATGCGCCTTATAAAAAAGTTTGAGGAAGTTAATTTCGTTCAAATCCCACAGGAGGAGAACATGGAAGCTGATGCCTTGGCAAAAGAAGCCTCGACGAGTGAAGCCGTAGATGGACTTGATGAAATTCAGTATATGCCAAGTATAGACATCCCGGAAGTACAACAGGTGGAGAATAGAGCAAATTGGATGACTCCAATTGTGTCGTACCTAAAAGACGGACGACTCCCAGAGGAGAAGGACGAAGCAAGAAAGCTAAGGGTAAGAGCGGCCAGGTACGTTCTTATGAACGAGATTCTTTATAAAAGAGGCTTTTCCCAGCCTTATCTCAGGTGTTTGGCCCCGGACGAAGCTAACTACATAATAAGGGAAACTCATGAGGGAGCGTGTGGCAATCACTCAGGAGCAAGGTCGCTCGTCCATAAAATCGTCCGTGCAGGATATTATTGGCCAAGCATGCAAGCTGACGCTAAGGCCTACGTCAAGGTGTGCGACCAATGCCAAAGATTTAGCAACATCCCCAGGCAGCCTTCAGAGTACTTGACTCCAATGACGGCACCCTGGCCTTTTGCACAGTGGGGACTTGACATTCTGGGTCCTTTTCCACTGGGTATACGGCAAATGAAGTTTCTCGTTGTTGGAATTGACTATTTTACCAAGTGGGTAGAAGCAGAACCCTTGGCTAACATCACACAACAAAATGTCAAAAACTTCGTATGGAAGAACATTGTGTGTAGGTTTGCCCAGGGTGCTAATATCTGACAATGGACGACAATTTGACAATGCATTGTTCAAAGATTTTTGCCTACACTTTGGAATTCAAAATCATTACTCCTCGCCAGCCCACCCACAAGCTAACGGACAGGCGGAAGTTGCAAACCGATCCTTGTTAAAGATAATCAAGACTCGGCTTGAGGGGGCGAAAGAAGTATGGCCAGATGAGCTACCAGGTGTTTTATGGGCGTATAGGACCACAGCTAGAACCCCCACAGGGGAGACTCCTTTTAAACTAGCCTATGGAACTGAAGCAGTCATCCCTGCGGAAGTGCACATGGCCAGTCACAGGGTCGCAACCTATCAGGATGAAGCTAATGAGGAGCAACTCCGTGTGAACCTCGATTTAATAGACGAGGTGAGGACGGACGCTGAACAAAGGATGGCGAGGTATAAAAACCTGATGGCCAGGCAATATGACGCAATGGTAAAGCCAAGGCGATTCAACATAGGGGACCTCGTCCTGAAACGGGTTTCCTTAGCAACAAAGAACCCAGCTCATGGGAAGTTGGGACCTAACTGGGAAGGCCCCTACAGAGTCATAAACTTCAAAAGACAGGGATCCTATTATTTGGAAGCCCTTGATGGAAGGAAGCTGGAGCATCCTTGGAATGTGGAGCACTTGAGGAGATACTATCAATAAATTGCCAGCTTAGAGGAGCATGACTCTGGATGAGCCAGGGATGACATAAAAACTTGTTTATTTATATGTTTTCAGTGTGGTTTTGTTATGTTAAACGCATGGACGAAATTATGGTTTGGTTTGTATTTGTTCTAATAAAGGCATTCGCCTCTAAAGTGCATGCCTCGTCTATGAACAATATCTATGTTATGAACTATGTTTGTGGAATGTACATAATGTTGTGTAAATTTATGTTTTCCATCGATTTTTGTTCATATTGACTCCTGGAAAAAAGAGCTTAAAAGCTCAAGATGAGAAAATTCTCTGGACGCGGAGATGTCATCTCAAGCTTTCCTAGAAAGCGAAGCCATAGTCGTCCAAATTGAAGGACGAGGTAAGGCTAATGCTTATAAAGAGCAAGTTGTGAAAGTCCAAGGCATTCTCGTCCATAGGATGAGCATGGTAAGACATGATACTTAATTGTACCATGGACGAGAAGGTGCATAGACGAGTGCATGTTAAGCCATGGACGAAGAAAAATACAGCTATATTTTTCAATCTTGTTAAGGCCTTTATTAAAACAATCCAGTCCATGGACGAGTAAAATATAAGGCCTTGACTTCATCAGCATAAGCATAAAAATCAAGCCCATGGACGAGAAACACCTAACCATTTCTCAACAGGTCCTTGGACGAGTAATAATGATTGTTACCGTTTCACAAACGAATTACGCTCAAGTTTCAATAGAAATGGTAAACAAATATATGAAGAATATGGACGAAGTCAACAGAAAAATAAAATAAAACTCGTCCATACATGTACAAAAATAAAGTGACATTCATTAAGCCAAGGTTGGATATCCTACATCCAAAAACCCTTGCTAATTAAACTGATGATGTTTGAAAGCTCGTCCTAAAACCTTGGACGAAATAAATGTACTGAATTTACATAAAAAAGGTCTCAAAATAGACCAAACAAAAATACAAGAAGAAAAAATTCTTAAGTAGGAGGGGCAACGTTGGAAGCGTCCTGAGGCTGGGTCGTGGCATCGTCCTCTATGTTGGCGTCCTCAGAGTCTAGACCAATGAGAGAGCTAGTGGTGGCAGGGTTCAAGTTGAGGACGATGGAGCTGAAGTCCACATCAGGGAACTTCTCGGCAGCATCCATCCTGAAGTCTTCAAACCCTGCTGCATAGTTGGTATCCAAAGCGTCTGTGTATTGCTTAGACGCTTTAAACTCAACCACTGCATCTTCCTTTGCTTTGGAGAGAAGAGTCCCATATTCATCAATCTTTTTCTTCAGGACCTCAAGACGAGCGTCCTTCTCCGCAGCGCTGGTCTTCAGCTCTTCAACCAAAGCCTTCAACTCCTTCACCTCGTCCGTGGTCTTGACAGCCACTTCAGCCCATTGTTTCGCTTCAGCTTTCAACTCTAGGGTCTTCGTCTCCAACTGGATCCTCGTCTTGTCCAACCCCGTAGCCTGCCTTGACGCTGCTATAAACTTTGACATGCCCTACAAAAAAAAAAAGAGGAAAAACACAGCCACGAATAAAAATCAAAAAGAGATACAAAGAAAGAAGATGGAAATATTTGCTCAAGACAAGGTATAGGTATTACCTTGAAAAGGTCGTGAACACCAGAGTGTTCAAATTCCTTAAGGGACATATCATAGCAAACGTTTATATCCTCGTCGGTGATAACCTTCTTGAAGCGTTCCCAAGCCAGGTCCTCGTTTTCAATAATGTTCGAAGGGACCATTTTGGAAGGCTGAGACGGGGTTGATACAGTCTTGGACGGAGTAGACTTACACGGAGTGGACTGGGACGGAGTGCTCTCAGTTGGGACAGACGAGTCCACGTCAAACACTGGCACAGACTGCTGGGACGAGGGAAGGGTAGGCTTAACTACCTGGGACGAGCTGGACTTGGACTTTTTGCCTCTTCGACTAGGGAGATTTCCCAAATCTAGGCCCTTTGACAGCGCCTTCCTTTTCTCCCCAGTCACAGGACGAGATTGAGTTTCATGCTCAGGACGATCCCCCTCAGCAGCCACGTCCTTCCCCTTGTTCCCTTTCATTGTTGCCATTCCTAAAAAAAAAAAAAAAAAAACTATGTAAGAATACTTTAAGTTGAAATAAAGTAAACGATGTGCATGGACGATTAAAACTTAGGACTTACTTCTTCTTACTGTGACTTCGTGTGCAATTGCTACGTCAGACGGGTCGGGGCCCAAATTCCACTTAGAAAGTCGTCTAAGCGAAACCAAAGAATGGAAGTCCCTATCCGCGTGTAGACGAGCCCTGTGGACGCGGTCACGGTGGAATTTGCTTAAGGACGGTCGTTTAACAGCTAAAGCAAGACAAGTTAACAAATTTTTAGTTAATTAATCATTAATGCTGAAAAAGAAAGGGAAATCAAAAGAAAAAGGGGAGCAACTTACCCTCAGGACGAAGGTTTCCTAGGTCCCCGGTATAACGACCAAACGTGTCCCGGCCAACGTCTACAGGATTTCCAGCCCAGAAGCCGGAGACGAAGAAGAATTCCGTCTTCCATCTTCTGTCAGACGAGGCCAGGGACTTGATTAATCTACAATCTCTACCCCTGGCTGTGAATTGATGAAAGCCAGGGGATTGGTGTATCTCTGAAGGCTTGTAACAATAGAGGAACTCGTCCACAGTGAGAGGACGGTCCCTTCCAAATACTTCACCCCACAAAATTTGCATCGAGATGATTAATCTCCATGCATTTGGGTTGAATTGACATATTCCTAAACCTAACCTAATCAACAACTCTCTAGTGAAGGCGTTTAAAGGAAACCTTAAACCCCCTAAAAGGTAAGCCTCATAGACGCCTATCCCAAAGTGAGGGTTGCAACACCATTCTCCTCGGACGGGCAACCTAGGGTTAAACTTGTCTGGAATTTGGTACCACTCCCTAAGATTTTTAAGTCTTTGCTCGTCCGTCCTAGAAGGGATATCTATGGCACAGCTATAAACAGTCACCTCCTCCTCGTCCAAAGGACCAGAAGGAGGGGCAGTGGACGAGGTACCAGCTTGAGACCCTGAGGCCTTCCTAAGCTGCTCCTGTACAACCTCTATAGGAAGCCCAGGGACGCCAGAAATATACTCCTCGTCCGTGGTGTTCCCCCCACTACTATCACTACTACTAGAACTGTAGCTACTCTCGTCATTATACTCGTCTATGGCCTTATCTACACTATCACTAGACGAGGAAAGTACAACATCAGCCATCTTAATAGAAAAACTAAGGACGAAAGGAAGAAGAATACCTGGATCTAGGACGAATGACAGCTATGGACGCGAGAAGCTTCTAGACGAAGTTCTAGGACGAGGAGGGACAAGGAAAGAAATTTCGAAAATGAGGGAGGGTAACGGAGGTATTCCACTATTTATGAGGAATAAACTTCAGCATCTGAACCGACAGAACCAACCAGAGGCTGACACGTGGCACCTACCTCGAAAAACTGAATCGACGAGACTTGTCGCCAATGAGATACCGACACGTGGCATCTTTACTCTTAAGAAATTTCGTCCATCCTGAGGAGAAAATTACTGTATTCCCTTGGACGACACATGGACAAGGGGACAACTGATGGTGCAAGAAAAACACCAAGCCAATTACTCGTCCATAGTGCCGTCCATAGCATGAACAAAACGATGAACGAGTGGTTGGTACACTCGTCCTTGACCGTCTACATCATCTGCCATTCACTCGTCCAGGGGAGGACGAGGAAGCAATGAACCTCGTCCGTCATTAAAGAAGGACGAACAAGGTTCAACACTTCCAACCAAAAATCACGCTGAAGAGTCATACTGTTTGGATCTCAACACAGATCCCGATGAGGTGACTCCCATGGCAGTTATGGAAGTTACCCTCTGAATCCTCCAAGCTCTGCGACGATTAAAGAAATAACCGATTCCCAGCACTATATAAAGACCCTTCTACGCAGAGGTATGAGGACTTTTTCTCTCTTTTAGAATTCCAGATAAGAAATTGTGGAAGTCTTTGAAGTTTCTTCTTCCTACTCTAAATCACTGACTTTACCATCGGAGGACCCTAGACCGGCCTCCACCGGTCTTTCTCTGATTGAATTTGGTGTTTTCAGGACTTGGCCTTCAAGATCAGCAGCATTCGAAGACTTTTCAGCCCACTGATCTCATAGAACCTATCAATAATTGTTCTTGCTCATCAAAAATAATTGTTAATAGTTTCTCCAAAAAAAATTGTGAATATAATTTGTTTCAAATGTTGCTGAAATTTCAAGAAACTTAAAAATATAATAGTATGATTATAAAATTCTATTAAATGAAAGTTTCTAATAAAATTTGGGTTTTTTTTTTTTTTTTATAATAATTTGTGCTTATACTAGTCAATGTAAGTGATTAAGTGTTATATACTCTAAGATGTGATTTTGTCATAGGGCACACTATAAATAACTAAAATTCCCACAAATTATACATATATGTGTGTTAATTCAAACCACAAATTTTTTCAAGATGATGTGATTAACGAAAAATTCTTGAACAAAAAAAAAAAAAAACACACACACACACACACATGAGCCAGTTAGCTACATGAAATTTTCTAAGAATAAACGTAAAGTTTTGGTGATTTTTATTGGCACAACATAATCTAACCTAAAGTATAAACTAAGGAATTAAGAAAGTTTAATTTGAGAATTTAGATTTGATTGTCAAATTGCAATTCCATCAAACTATCAGTTTAGATTTTATTTTATAGTTGTTAGTACAATTTTTTTTTTTTTCTGGGTAAATGCGGGGAATAGAACCCCTGAGCTAAATGTATACAATGAAATTGAGTGCCACTAGGCTACAAGGCCTAGTAGCAGTTGTTGTTTTTTTTTTTTTTTTTTTTTTTTGAGAATCGCCTAGTAGCAGTTGTTAGTACAATTTGAATGATTACTTATCACTATATTAATATTAAATTTCGACAATTGATTTCATGATTCATCAATTGAATTGACAATGCTAGAACTTGGCATTATTTTGGCTGAGCTTGAATATGATTATCTTCAATTTGATTAGAATATCGTTAGTTTAAAATTAAAGGGAAAATATTGTACTTTAAGGCTAATGTTATGTTTAGATGAGTTCTATGGAAAACATTCTCAATTTTATCTTATTTTGAGCATATCAAAATCATAATCACCAATAAAATCACCAAGAAAATTTCAATTTATTTAGGACATTAAGCAAGCAATTATGTGATTTTATTTAAGGATGAAATTGTGGGTTCGACGAATCGACATATGATTTTAGGCTTTTTCTTCTTGGTAAGGAGGCTCACCAATTTGGTTTAAAGTCTGGTTTTATATCACAATTTCATCTTTAAAAAGTGACTGAGTAATGATTTATAGAAGTGTCACATTTTCCTTGGGCACGTGTTTGATTCAAAAGTTCTTGTATTAACACAACAAAATTTCATAAAGATTTGCACAATATGCTGATATGTCAATCCATCATAGGTCATTAAAATAAATTAAAATGAAATTATATTTAGACCCACCACAACTCAAAATAAAAGTATTATAAAAATTTTGTGAAATTTTGTAATGACCCTAAACATTTGATTGATTCAATGAGTTATGGTTATGCTATTCTCTTCTAAACACAGAGATGGTGCCAAGTGATGAAGTATACACCATTTGGCGCGAAACAATATTTGTTATTGTGAATCAATCTATGGACGCTGGGAGACAACTTTCATGTCACAACTCTAAAATGAACAGCTATGAGTTGTGGAGTAAAAAGGAGCAAAAGCTTGACAATGAAACAGTAGACAAGTGGAGAAGGCGATTTAAACTTCTAATAATTCTTCTCATACGGGAGAGCAAGCAACACCATTATTGAGCTACAAGGCTCTTGGCCAAGAACTTTTAGCTCTTGTACTTGGAAAGACTAATACCTAGAATCGTCAAGAGTCAATTGATATACTTGTTAAAACTATTCCAAAAAAATAACACTTTTAGGTCTAGACCCAACAAGGTATAGTCTCATCCACGATGAAAGTCATGTGTAGAATAAGCTGGTAAGGAGTTATGGACTAAAGAGAGGTAAAAATGATCCTTCCCAAACCAGTTTACGATCCAACTAATCTTTTGAGCAAAATATATATAGCAAGGCCACAGTCTTGCTCTAAAATAATCCAGAAGAGTATACATAAATGTAAGTTCAGGTCTATTCAGAGATGTGGGAGGAAGATTCATCTGCTGCCCCTCTATCAAAAAAATGCAATCAAACTTGATCCACGCTGAAACAAAACAGCAGGCATAAACAGCTTCTATCAGAGCTGTGAAAAGGACAAGGCCTGCCACATTAAAAGCAAAAAATGGACAAACTATATACTACCTGTTTAAGAAACATGCTGGGTGGCACAGACCTTTCAAGAACCCAAACAAGTAGCCTTTTTCTGTAGTAAGAAAAACAACAGTATCAGAAATCACCAACTCCCCCAGCCATTGCTTGCTATTTGCAATGCTGGCTGGTTTTGGGATAACATGGGAGCAAATTGAAACAAACTTGTAGGGAATGAGATCTGCAAGATTCGCACCATAAGATGCAGGGTTCTCAAGAGAAAAATAAATAGACCATCTGTCCATCCACTCATCAAGGCATATGAGTATGCTCTCAATAAAACAAAACCTAAATACTAGCAAAAAGAACCATTCATCACTACATTGACCAAAAACAGAACAGAACTTTCAGTAACAAAATTGGAAATAAAAAAAAGCAAATCAAGACCATGGAACCCAATTCCAGAGAAACAACTGCCATGCAAAAGGAGAAGATGATTAGTAATAAGTAGATGACTTGCTCAGCCTAAGCAAAAAGAACTTGTCAATTGCCCATTGCCCTTAAGAGATACTCGCCCAACACGCCAAATCTGTAGTAGATACCATACTTGCCATCAGGTCAAAAAAGAAATAATAAGTTCATAAAGTCATCCTAATAATAGATGAACCAATACCATTTGCAACAATAAGATCAAGATATAGAGTAACAAAGTTCCACAATAATATATAGAATGCTTTCATGTTAACAAGAAAGTTCCAACAACCACCTTAAATGGCCTGGTCAAAGAAGCTATTCATCTTTTTCTACCACCACGCTCTCTTAAAGAAAGTGTAAGTGTTTCTCCCGCTCCAACATTATAATATGCCAGTGACATATTGTCCTTGAGAAAGCCAGGTTTTCCACTCAATTTCTGTTTATTGGCAGGAAGCTGGATCTCCCCTGCAATTTTCTCCTTAAGGCTGCCAACAGTTTCAGATAAAGACTGCACTGTAATCTCCAGAAGCTGCCCTTTAAGATTTCCTTCATCAACATTGGGAGCAGAGACAGCGATACGGACAGGCCCCTGCAAAAATGAAAATCATTCTCAATCAGGAAATCCAGAAACCATTGTTATAGAAATGTTATAGAAGTGAAAAGAGGCAAAGGCAAAAACTCCACATACCGGATGCTGTGCAAGAAACTGGTCTTCTGGAATAAGCAAAGAATCATCAAGCTTCAGCCTCTTTGGCTCTGGTTCTTCAGGAAGTGGTGGAGGAGCTTCCTCGGGTGGTGGCGGTGGAGGCATTCCTTGAGGCAAAGGTGGTGGAGGCATCATAGACATGTTAGGTTGGGTTACCGGAAGAGGGGCATAAGGTCGGGGAACTTGCATCGGTGTAAACTGAGAACCTGGTGGATGTGGTACAGGAATACTAGGAGCATTCATAGACATTGATAGTGGCATTGGGGGTGGTCGATTCACCATAAGAGATTGCTGTCCAGAAGTCATTGTCATTGGGGGTGGAGGTGGTCGAACTGAAGGAATCATTTGCATAACTGGTGGCCTGGGCATGGGTACAGGGAGCCCACCACTAGGTGCAGCAGAATACTGTACTGTGTTAACACGAAGAAGATTCATGGCTAGTGCAGGTGGTGGAGGAAGTGGACGAATGGATGGCACACCAGGTCTAGGAGGAGGAGCCGCAGGACCAGGAAGGTTTCTTCCATCATTATTAGAACCATCATTTTGATCCTCTCCGATATTCTGTGACATGGCCTGGTTAGCAGTGCGTCCAATGCTTCCAGTGTGACCATCCCATATGACTTGCTTTGGTTGCTCATCTTTCTTCTTCTCAATCTCAGCCTTGACAGCATTAGAGACTTCTTCCTCTGTGGTACCAAATATATCTGGACGTGTTCGTGCAAGTCCCACAATGTTCCTAGATATCTCGTCATCCTGAGCAAGTGTGGTCTCCCTAATCTTAGCAAACATCCTTTCTTTTTGTTCTTTGTACTTGGGATCGATGAGGGAAATCCTCATGTGTTCAGACATCTCATTATTAGGGATTAGCTCACCAGTAATTGGAGAAACAACAAATTTTGTTGGGTCTCTTTCTGCAGGCATCCTGTCCTCTGGTCTCTTCCAGTTCTTCACAATTCTCATTGGTGGTTCTGGTTCTTCTCTTACCTTCATATCATTTTGCTTTCCATCATCATTCTCTTCAAGACTAGTTGCCCTCATGCCCTCTTCAACAAGCTGCACTTCTTCCTCATCCATTTCCATTTCCACCTCCTTTCCTGGCTCAACAATATCAGTATCTTCTTCCATAGCCGACACCTTACTTCTCCTTATAACCTCCTCAATGGTCATTGGAGGGGGTAAGTCCTCATCCTCATCATCCACAAAGTCTATCGATTCAACCACAACAAAATCATGCCAATCAATCATAGCCATCTCTATCCTTTCCTGCTCCTTTTCATCCTCAGCTTTCTGCCTTGCCTGCTCTTGTGAACGCTCCCACTCAAGCCGATTCACACATCGTTCAAGCACAGTTGTCATGTCAGCAACACTCTTCTTTAGCTTATCCGTCAAACCCTTTGGAGGCATCAAAACTTTCGAATACGCATCCGCAAGTGAAGTGAAAAACATGAACATACTGTGAGTTGGTTTCAAAAAATGAAACTGGGGGTTATTAATTTCTCTACTAGTCAACCCCGTCAAGAACGACTTCCCATTCCGAGCCACAAACTGTGCTGTGAGCTTAATTATATCCAATTCCTCCCCAGTAATCCCTTCAGGAAGCCGAACAGTATACTGCTCGGCTTCCGGGGGATCAAGAACTTTACGAACAGGTTTAAACAAAGCAGACAGATCAGCCTTCGCCGCCTCAATAGCATCGGTAGCAGTAGGAGGAGCAGATGGTGCTGATGACTCAGTAGCCACAGGCAGAGCAGAATCACCAGGCTGCTGTGCCGGAGACAGATTCTGAGCACGAAATTCCGATAAACGATGTTGATAATAAGCATGGTAAGGATCGGAAGAATTCAAAAAATTGAACTTGACATTGCCAGCATTGTTAGCAATAATCCTCTTTTCAAACTCAGGACCATTCTTGGCAACAAACTGGGACGTTTTGTCAACAATGGTTCTGATATCCGGAGGAGGATGAATTATACCAATAGTTCTCGTGTGTGACGCCACCGACACGGGCACGGAAGCTGACTCGTTTGATGATGGTTTTTCATCATCATCAGTCAACTGAGCTGGTGGTAAGGGCCCAAGATTTCCATCAGAAGGTGGAGCAGGAAGGGGCAAAATTGGCAAAGCACCTAACATTTTCTAATATTCAAAACAAACTAACAAAACCCCTCGACAAATCCAAGTAACACAACAACCTTGTTCAACGAAGATTCATTCCAACCAACCACAACTTATTGCTACCTGCGAATCATAAGAGAAACAACAACAACAACAAAAAACACTTTCAAAGCTTCTCTATGAAAACCCAACTAGTCAAAAGACACTAATAAAACAATAATAAAAAAATATCCCTATTTCATGAACTGATTTGCAGTGGTTTTTTTTTTTTTTTTTTTTTTTGCTTGTTTAATACCTATTTTTCAGTTATATGGTATGGAAATAAAGAAACAGAGATTTTAAAGAGAAAAAATGGTAAAGAAAGATAGTGGGTAGGTTAAGTGAGAGGAAAACCTAATCGAAAGAGAAAAATAAAAGTAAATAAAGATTGAAATCTCACAGATCTTAGAGAAGAAAGGAGAAATCTAGAGAGAGAGAGAGAGAGAGAGAGAGAGAGAACATACCAGAGAGAGTTGGTGGAAGTGGTTTTCTGAGGAAGGCGGCGTCGGGCCTTTCTGGGTGTCGCGAGCAGGAGAGGGCGTTTGTGCGTGGGAGTTGGAAGAGAGGAGGAAATACAATTTTAGATTTTCACTCATGTTATGGTTTTTTATTTTTTGGGGAAGTAAATTATTATTTTTTTTCTTTTTCTTTTTAAAATTAGAGATTTCCTAATGTACAAAATCTAAGAAATTGTATCAATTGTTTTTTTTTTTTTTTTTTTTTTTTTCACTTTCTTAGAATGTAAAGCAAAGTGGTGATGGAGCAATGTTATTACCTTGGGCCTTGGGGCCACGGTTTCCCCCAAAATTTAAATTTTTTTTAATTATAGCACAAAAACATGTCAAATTATGCCTTGGCATGGCACTTACTTTTTTATTACACTACTTAATTATATTTTGTTAAAATTCATATTTTGATAGATTACACGTTTTTTATGTTCTTATTATTTATGCAAATTTTTATTTTGTTCATGTGTTATTTTTTCTTTGGTTCATAAACTCATCTTTTTGTATATAATTTTTAATTTTAAAAATTATAAAATTTAAAATTTAATAGATGATATGGTTTTTTTTCTTCTTTTTGATATATTGCTTTAATCTAACAATGGAATTGTAAAAAATACATCCAATAGAAAGATAAGTTGTATATTATCCAATAAATATGAAGTGTGGATTATAGCAATGGAGGATTCCTATTCCTTTTCACTTCAAATATGTCATTTCTCTCTTTGAATTCTCATTATTTTCTTCTTATTGCTTGTTTTCTTTCAACAATATCATTTTTTTTTTATTATCTTGCAATATTATTCATTAAAAAAAATTATCTTGTGATATTTGTATGTGTGAATATGGGACTTGGGTATAAGATTTGTTGGTGATTTGGACATTTGTGATAAATTGGTTATGCCTAAGGCTAAACATTGATCTGCTGAGTCAAGGTTTGGGGGGGGGGGGGGGGGGGGTGTTGAATGGAATCATGTGGATTGTCTTTCTGGCAACATCGACGACAATCTCTATTGAGGTGGTTGTTAATCGTCGACAAAATCTTGCAAGCCAAACCCATAGATCTAAACACCAAAACCCACAACAAATCAAACTCATATCAGGTCTTACCTTGTTGGCTCTTATATGGGTTAAGAAGAAGTAGATAGATATGCTTTCATTCCACACGAGTTGTGAACACATTTGGTTTGTAATACAACCATGGACCACAACACATGATGGTCTATGATAGTGACTCAACAAGAGAGAGAGGTGGAAAGGAACAAATTTGACTACAATAAATTTCAAATTTAGGGAAGGGAATAGAAAAACTAGCGAGGGCGCCAGTCGACATCTCAAAGCCACACTCACCTCTAACTCCCCCCCAACACCACCTCCCCACATTCATTATTGGAGCCTTGTCAAGTGGTTCAAGATATGCGGCATTGGTTATTAATGTTGGTCTAGATTAAGGTATGAACGCCCCTAGTTATGTTAGTGTTCGACACCTCCACAAACCTTGTTGTGGTTTTAATGTCATCAAATTGAGGCTAGATTTTTTTTTTGGGGGGGGGGGGGGGGTGGGGTTATGGGTTTTTGTTTAAACCAACCTCTTAATTTTATTTTCGAATTTGGATATATATATATATATATATAAATAAGTGATAGAGTATAGAGATTTGAATATGAAAATTGAAGTTAGGTTGTGTACCTGTGTTTGATTGCCAAGAAGAAAAGAAACAATGAATTGAGGGATAAATGTGCCCATAAAATATATAATCCGTTAATTCAATTTAGTCCAAATTGAAGGAAATGTAGTAAATAAAGTTTTTTGAATTAAATTATAACGAGATAGGGCAAAAAAAAAAAAAAAGAGAGTTCCCATTGGAAATGAGTCGTGGAAGGAAAGTTTTTTACATTTTTCAGCCATTGAAAGTACGCTCAGGAGGGAAAGAAAGAGAATTTCTCAAACTATGTGAGAGGACAAAACTCATATATATGATCAGAGGTATAACTATATGAAAAGAGGATACATTGTTGTACTGTACTCAGTGTACTGACAAAAGCAAGAGATACAGAGACAAAAGGGTTACTTTATCAGAATGAGAATTCCTCAGGTATTTCTTGATATTTACCGGATAAAAAGCTCTTGTACTTGCCTTGAAGATCTCCACCTGATAAAGATATTATGAATTAATCCATCAAGTAAGAGTTCCCTTAACAATTTAAAGGGAGGGGAAGAGAAGCAACAAAGAGCTACCTTTCACTTCAAATGGGGGGATGCTCTTGGACAGAGTTGATTCCACTAACTTAACAAGATCCTTGCCTGAAAATTTAACAAATGACACCACATTAAAACAAGTACCTATGCTAAATAATCTAATTCGAGTAAAATGGATTACCAGAAAGTTGGTCCAATGGAAAACGAAAGAGAAGAAAAGTTAAGGACTTCAGCAAAGCAGGGTCTATATATTCATTTTGTAGTAACAATGTCATAATGTTCTTTATGTATTAAAAGGGTAAGATAATCATGCTATGTTTAAAATAATAAAGATCTTGGGGCAGAAAGCATTAATTGATACAAACCTACAACTATCTAATCCCTTGGGGATGTCTCACCACAACAAGAAAGATGGGAATTTAGACTCTACAATATTTCTGAGGCACTGTACAAAATTACAGTATAACTACATGCCTGTCCTTGTATTCTTCGTTTCCCCCCTTGATAAATAATCTTTCCTTTTTGTTTTGGCATTTATAACTGTAAACGGAATGTATAAAGTAGCATCTCTTATTTCTTTCAACAGATGCAATATCCTTCCCTTCCCACAATAAAAGAATCTGTACTTTGCTTAGAAAGGCGACAGATGAAAAAAAAAAAAAAAAAGCCACTTAGAACCAGTAATCATATTAGGAGAGGAGAAGCAACAGAAAAAAAAAGGGGGTGTTGTTTACAGAGCTGATCAGACAGTTACTTTCAAAAGGTTGGCTCCTATCAATGAAACAGTTGAACTAATGCCATTCTTTACTTACCATTTACACTCTTTTCCCCCTCATTGACATTAATCAGGAAGGATGAGATTTGGTTCTCTTGCAACTGGAGAAAGATTTTAAAAGATGAATTAGACCAAATAAACATAACCAAATACAATTATATTAATTTAAGTTGGACAATATGCATGCATTAAATGAAAAAGTTCAATATTTGCCTTGGAAAAAAGAGCCTTTGAAAGTTCTAACGGGTCACTAGATGAAGGACCATTGCTGTATGCAGGAGTGAACTTCCCGTCTTGATAGCCTGCTAGGAAGTGATAAGCTGCTTGGCCAGGAGAGAGCTTTGATACAGAAGGGATGATTCCGGAACTGCTTCAACAGAAAGGAGGTATTACACATGGGCCAATGTATGGTAGGAAAGAGGAGTAACATGAAAGAAAATTTGGATGAATTTCCAATAACTTAGTTCTAAAATTTGTTGCAAGATATATGTATAAAAGAGTACAAGGCAAAGAAATATTTTTTCCTAAAGAACAATAAGTTTACGATACAAGAATAACCATCAAAACGACCATAAGCTGCTTCCCAAACTCCTTTCTACCCCACTCCCCAAAACAAAACACACCAAACAAAAGCCTTAAAAAAATTTAAATATTCCATTCCAAATGGACAAAGCTTAAATTTATTAATTCATCCTAGTCCTCAATTCACTCGAACCTTTGACAGACATAATCTCCACGCATGCATATTGCAGTCTTCTTTCTCCAATCACCCATATTTTTCCTCTTTCCCCTTCTTCAGTATTATCAAATAAGGGTAATTCACCTCTAGGCTGCCCTCTGACCCAACAAAGAATGATTGGCCTTAGGATCAGAGGAGGAACAAGTAACTTCTTGAGCAAGAGTTCCACAATCCTTTATTTGGACTTGACAAACACAAGCTAGGCATTTTAACATCATTTCTTCTGAAGTGACATAGATCAATGATAAAAATTGGCTTTCTCATATACAGAATATCTAGACCTTTAAAAGGTGGGTTTCAATCATAATAGATGTAGGGATTATGGGTTTAGGGTTCTATGATTTGGATTAATGGTAGGGAAGACGGGTTATTTGGCAGTATTAAAATTGTTCCAGGGAAGAGGATATTATGAAATAAAATGCTAGGAACCTTTCTAGATGGTTGTTCTAGAGATCTGGGATTGAATCTCACATTCCATTTTAATAATAAAATGGTAGAGAGGAGACAACAATAACAGATATTGATGTTGTTTCACCATAATTATCCAAGTAGTTATTGGGGCCTTCTCAAATTAAGTGATTAGTTTTCAGTGCAAGTTCATGCTAGTTTTCAGCTTATATTGATTTCCTTAAAATGTTCCCCGGAAACCAAAACCTAAAGAGTGCATGTTAAAAACAACCATGCCATCCAATCAACAGTACATCTTCAACAAAACAGCAGGAAGAAAATAATTTGAAACACATGCCATGTGTTTCCACATGCCTTTTCCTTAATGGATAAAAGGTAGTGTTAGTGAATTAGCAGGAAAGAAGATTTTCAACTTAGGCCTCTAGTTCAACACCAATGATGCTTTACCACCTAGCTAGACACCACTGCTCAAGTGCAGCGTGTGTAATAGTATCATATTTGCTCTATTTACATAGAAAATGGTCCTTTGCCCTGGCCTGCTCAATTTGACCAACTAGCTTTCAATAGTGCTATCAGTTTTACAAATTTTGATTTTCAGTTGAACACAACCATTATAATGGCTGGTCCAAGCTGACCCACATTCTACATAACTGGTCCACAACTTTTGCATCACAGCTATCGATCATGCACTACCTTGTTACATATGCACTGTGCAAAAATCATTTGGACAGGAGCCATTAAGAATTTCATAGACCTATCCATATCATTAAGTAAGGGACTAAAGAACCTTTACATGGTTTTGTTACCTATCAGAAGATCCAAGGATAACAGCAGCTGGCAGTTTGAATAAATTCGAGCCACTAGATTTTCCACTTTGAAAAAATGGTGCAACACCTTGAGAAGAAAGAATTACACCAGCATCTGCAGACACCAAGGAATCTTTGCACCTCTGAATGGTTTCTTCGGATGCAAACAAAAGAATCACTGAATCACCAGATCCTAGAAGCCTGAAATTTGCCAACTGCAGATGTAAATAGGAATGCATAAAACTAGAATTATAATAATGTGTAAAGAACATTGCCTTGCAGATAGAGGAAGGCCTCCCCGTGCAGATATTACTGGTCCAGACAAGGCAGCTAGTGCTTCTTTAATTCCATTTGTATCTGAGAATGCTTTGCCACATAAAACAAGTGATGATCGCTCAATATCAGCAGCTATAAATCCCCTAGTTCCTTGAGATCCCAGACCAATAGTTTCCCCCACCCCTGCACTGCATGGTCAGATGCCAAAATTGGAATAACAAAAGTAGGTAGGTGTTTTTGATAAGTTAAAAACAATTATTAGAAGAAAAGTACTAATGAAGCTGAATGGTCAAAATTAATATTGGTGAGCTTTGGATTAACACAATTGGGAAGCTATCATATCACATGTATGTTGGGACCATGAATTTGTCAACAAGAAGAACAGTGGATGAAGCACATTCCTTGTGGCCTCCTACATTGCCAGTAGTGACACATGTAAAATATATATATATTTTTTTGAAAATTTTAAAAAGGGCGTTTACTAAAGGTTGAAACAAAGAAGAGTTGTAAGACTTGACAGTCAATAGATACCTGATGTAGTACAAGATAAGAGTTTTCATTTTTATTTTAGGTTAATTTTTTTATTTTTATGTAATTTTCTTTATTTAGGTTCAGGGCTATTACTCTCTGATTTTAGGTGTATTTAATGCTTTCCTAGTCAAATTAGAGTCATATTAAGGTAGCGTATCAATTAGGATCAATTTAGGAGTATTCTTACTTGGAAAATAAGTTTCTGTAGCCTTTAAATATGCATGCAATATGTTTCTACCTAATTTACCAAACACATTTTATTTATATATAAAAAAAAAATAGGCATGCAATATGTAAAATGAAAATTCAATTTCAGACTTCAGAATATCAATAATATTTTCAATTACTAAGTAAGCACTTAAAATCAAAAAGATTTATATTCCCAACTCTGTTTCAAAAATCAGCCTAGGCATACCCAAGCATTCTCCTAGTCAAGATCATGCATTTTGCATTACAAAGCTTAAAGTATAGGGCTTATTCTTCTAGGCATTTGAGACATATTAGAGTTAGATAAAGCATGAATAGAAAGTGGTAGTAAGTACCTTATAGAAGTAGCAACATAAACAGTCAAAGGACAAGAATCATGCGAAACCGCACGTGTTGGAGTCTTCCAAAGAACATTTGACAGTGATAATACAGCAGCAGGACTATCACTTATTACACGAACTTTTGCATCACATTTTGGTGATGAACCAATAGCCCCATCATGAACAAAAACATCTGAGATGGATGATATGTGACTTGTAACCTGCTAAAACCAAGTAATATAAGGGAAATCAGATAAATATTGAGCACTATTCTGAGAAGTAGCATGCATGATAAGGAGAATACACTTTTTCTGTATGCTATCATCTGAGACTAGTGTAAACCAGGAAGGTGCAAATGGTGCTAGACTGATTATATTTAAATAGGCAGTGCTATAAATATCTTTCTTCCATATAGAAGAACAATTCTTACAAAAACCATGGAGACTTCTATTGCCAAATCACCAGTACATTACAGGATAGAAGAGTACAAAAAAGAAAAATTCTGCAAGGTGATTGCACTTCTTGGTACTTTAGAAATAAAGTGATGATCCATTGATTATAAGTAAACAAACCCAAACTTATTGTTCAAATGAGATGCAATATCTCTGGAATTATTCAGAAATTATAAATGCAGTTATCACAAATTACCATAACAAATTTGGAAAAATCAACTTTGGATACCTCCTCCTCCTCCTCCTCCTCCTCAGACAGAGAGAGAGAGAGAGAGAGAGAGAGAGGCAGTTTTGAGTGGGCATATTCCTTTGTGGATACCACTATAAATATTTAAAGAACTGAAGTTGAAAATTCTCTAAGAATACTATTTTCAAGGTAGCAATTCCTTGCAAATTGAATAATATGCAACGAGAAAAAAAATCACATTCTAACCAACTTATACAACTTGATATTCTTCAAAATTATGTCCATGTCATATAAATGGAAGTATAAACAACATAAACTTAATGATAGAGAGTGACAAGAAAGAAAAGAGGATATCAATGTCAAAAGCTAAAACATGCCTGTTTCAAAAGTTTGCTAAATTCTGCCTTGGAAATTTCTGAAGATCCTCCAACAAAACTTCCTCTAACATAAACAGGAAGTCCTGACAAGGACTCTAACAAGAAAAATGGGGAATATCATAGCAGTCAATATAAAGGAATGAAATAAACTGTTTTAGAAATTAATATGTGAAAATATAACCTGCAATTGTTGCACCCCTTTTTTGTAGTTCGGAATAGTTCAAATTTTGAAAAGCTTTGTCCTTCACAATTATGCCTTTTCTAGCCAAAGCCCAGTTAAGACCATAAGAAAATCCAGGGCCCACCCTGCATTTAAGAAGGCTTGAGGAACATATACAAGAATTGCAAATCCCATAACCTACACAGTGTTTCTGACAGTGTTTACACACCATAGAGATTGTTACCTAACAATTTAAGTTAACTACACAAGTGAAATTGCATAGCTAAAAGTCTAACACATCCATTAACCAAAAAGCCTATGACACTCCATGTCAACAAAGAAAGAGGAAACATAGTGAGTGTGTTCTATTAATAGTTAAAACCTCCTCAAGGTATTTCACTGATTCCATCCCAATGCAAATATATATGTCACCCTAATCTGGTTGATACATGTTCACACACCTTCACTTTCCTCTAAGTCACTACAGCGAGGAGTTCTACAGCATTTCTGATTATTAATCATAATAAAATTATTGTCAATGAGATCTAGTTCAAATGACACCTCTTCCCCTTGTAAAACACAAGATGGAGGGAAAGGTGGTGGGATCAAAACTCACTGGGTGCATGTGTAATTACTAATAAAAAATCTTAATAAAATTTTCTTCCATACATGTTGATCTCAATTTATGTTTGTGCTTTCAAATTTTTGTGCATCTTTTACTGATATGGTAACCAATTTTCTCAGAGGTCCTTCTAAAGACCAAAATGAGTAATTGCAAATTCCCTTATATACCCAAGAAGGAGATTTTGCTGCCAAACCTTACAAGTTACAATACCAACAGAACCCTTTTTTGTGTGTGTGTGTGTGTGTGTGTGTGTGTGCGCGTGTGTGGAGAATCCAACCAAACCAATCTAAATTCTAATGCTATCAAGAAAGATGGGATCCATGACATTAAAAACAGATTAGAAATTGTGTCAAGCCTCAAAATATTCAACAATATTAGAAAAAAATTGATCTTATATGGTAAAATGCTATCTTATTCAGGTTTTTGCTTGCAAAGCTCATCATAATAGATAAGATGAGGATTCAATGACTGTTATAAAAGCAATTACATTAGACTAGGTTTGTCTATCAATCAGGAGTTCCAGACAGACGATAGTCATAGATGGTCTATCAGCCAAATGAATGATGCAGTAAAAGAGCAATCATATTAGGTAGGATTCACTGATAGTTATAAAATAAATTATATCAGGTAAGCTCTTTCTGTCAAGCAGGAATTTCAGGCAAATGTTACAAGACATTGATGGTCTATCAGCTAAACCCTCTCCACACTTCACCCTCTAAGTTATCATGTGTCACAGCTAATGATCCCAACACAAAGTATTATATAAGTACACTAACAATGGTTTACAAACAAAGGTGCACACACAAGGTAGCACAAACACACATGGCATACCACATGGGCACTTGTCTTTTGCGAAAAATACAAACTCAAGGCTAATTTCATCAGAGTATCGATTATAATCTTAAGGTCATCAGGCTAAGGATCACCTTGGAAACACAACTGTTTCAGCTTTCTCCTCAGCAAGTGGGGCAGAAACTGCATTCTGCAAAACCCCAATAGTAAAGAGATTGTTAGATGATGTCTAGTACTAGTTCTATTTATGTTTGGTTGACAAAACATAAAAGAAAAGCGGTATAAAATATCAAGAACATCAGTCAAACATGTGCGATGCAACATTTAAGTGCCTGTCAGTATTGCCATTTTATTACATCTAATCTTCAAGACATCATATCAGAAATTTTTCTGAAACCTTAACTGTCTCCATTCCCACAGCATATATAACCTTATCCACTTTCAAAAAACCCTTCCAAAACATTCATAATCTATTTTTTTCCAAAAATCCACTGCACGAGACTCTTTAATCTCCTTATGGGGTCTATGTCCATTACTCATATTGTATTGTAAATAACTGTAGCTTCACAGTTTCCTTCTCTATGCTAATATTTTCATTAAGAAACCATTTTTATTTCACTCAATTGCAAACCCATTCACATTAATCTAACTAAACAACACAAGACCCTAAACTTACATTTCCAAAATCTCCCTCACTCACATCAATCCAACCAAACAAATACGTATTTATACAGCTCAGTCCAGCAGACCCATATCCCAAAAACCAGAAGAAAAAAACTCAACAGAATCAATAAAAGAATCATCTAACATGTACAAATTTCAGCTTCCAACATGAAATCTTGCACTAATATCGAAACAAAAAACCAACATTTATCAAAAAACAAAAAGAAGAACAACATTTCCAGAGTCAAATGAAATGGAACAAAATTCATATAATACACAGGTGTACATATATATATATATATATATATATAAAATAAAAGACTAAAAGAGAGACAGAGAGAGAGAGAAAGAGGGGCTGACGGATCGAGAGGAGGGCAAGAAAGGGTTGGATGTTGAGGAGGAGCGAGCAAGTGAGGTTGAGCTATGGAGGAATCGTTTATGAACTAGATTCCTCATCATCCTTCCCTTTATCTCAGTCTTTTATAGCTTACGATATATCAGTGATGCGAACGAAGCAAATGAATATCACGTCACACCCACTGCATGAACCAAAGAAATATGACACAAAAGGAGAATGCTTACAAACTTTTTTACAAACTAGGAACATGTAAAGTTGTACAACTTGTAATTCGCCGCTTCTATCACTCACAAGTCACAACCCGTCAAGTAGTGAGTTATGACAAAAATTGTGTAATTTTACATTGTCCTAATATTACGTTGTCCTAATTGGGTGGTTGAGTGGCCAATGCCAAAGTAAAAAATGTTGCCATTCAATAATGGTTGACACAAATATATAGTTTTTTTTATATAGTAATAATTAGATATTTTTCAAATATGGTGACATGATACTTATTTTTTTTACAGTAATGATAAATCTTGCTAATTAAATTCATAATATGATTGTGAGAGAAATGGGCATTACCGAAATTACCTTATAATTTTTCTAGCTTTTACTTTACTAGGTTTTTTGTTAAATGTGTAAAAATTACCTAAAAGCTAGTAATTTACTTAGAAAAAACTAGTTCTATTCAAAATTTTCTTAAAAAAAAAAGAAGTTTGAGAAATAAAGCAAAGGGCAAGACAAGAAGCCTGATACCAAAGGACACGTAGAGAGAGTGAGCAGCAGAATAGTGTTGAAGATGACAAAATGGACGGTGCAAATGGGCTGGGTCATTCATCAATGTTGAGGGTATCATTGCATATGGGCTAGGTCTTGGATTTTATTTCGCTTCGATTGAGGTTCGATACACATTTTGAAATAAGTACATTACATACATAATGTACTCCAATAGATGCAATAGGAATCATGGGCCTCTCGTCCCATCCTCTCTTTACACAGGTAGTAGCGTAGTGTAGATTGAGGTGAACGTATCTAGTTATTCCTAACGGGGTGGTTCTAATACTTACGTAGTTCTGCTCCGATTATTTCGATCAAAAAGTTTTCTAAAAAATGAGTCATTTAAAAAAAGTATTATTTGGGAAACTATAAACATTTGTCGGTATTTGGTACACTCAAAGAAGTAGTATCATTTTTTTTTTGTGCAATTCAAAATCATGTATACCATTTCTGTAATAATACTCCAAATGGTTACGAGTAATTCCCAAATCTGCAACACGTACAGATAATTCCCAACCAGCCAGTTCACAACTTCTAACTCGTTCAAATATAGATAAAGAACCCAAATATCCAACACACTAATAAAGAACCCAAACTCCACTAATTCAATGACGCCCTCACTTTTCAATCAAACAAAATGAAAATTTAAAAAAAAAAAAAAAATCACACAAAATTCGAAACCTTAGATTCACTAATTTTGTAGAAAAATGATAGCAAATTTGCAAAAGAAATCAAAATAACTGCAAGTAAACTTATTGTGATTTTCGAGTAACCAGATTCCTATAATTTGTCAAAGAGGATTTAGGGCTTTAAGAGAGTGAAAGTGGGAGGGGGCGAGAGGCTTATAAAGGGAAAAGAGATAGATATGAAGGGAGAGAGAGAAAGAGGGGGGGTGGGGGTGGGTGGGGGGGCGCTTACTAGTGAAACCCAACATGAGAATGAGGTTGTTTTCTGTTGACCAATTTTTAGTTTTCCTTTGACCGACATTTTTTAATGCTACCAAATATTGAAAAACTCGGAAAACAATCTTTAAAGAACGTTTTCCACTAAAACAAATGAAGCAGCATAACATAGAAATGAGATGAGAGAGAAATTGGAGACGCGGCAATAAAAGAGAGAGATGAGTGTTTGAGGGGTGATAATATAATAATGTGGAGTTTGGTACGGGGGAATCCACATTACTTCTGGCATCCAGATTCCTAGGAATGTGATTCCTAGGAATCACATTCCTAAGAATGTAGCTATTCCTAAATTTGGTTTATTCCCAGGAATCTTAAATGAATTATTTATTTTTCCCATTCTATCCTTAGATTTGAATGTGAACTACCAAGTCATTTTAAAAAAAAGGTTAAAATTGTCAATTTATAAAACATACAATTTCCTTTAAGCTTGGGAATCTGGATTCCCACCTGTTTTAAAGGGAATCCACATTCCCACTGAGAGGTGTTTAAGGGGGGAATCCAGATTCCCTTGGCATCTGATTCCCTAGCATGATTTGCAACCAAACATGGGAATCTTTAAACATTCCTAGGAATCCTAAAACATTACCCTGTACCAAACGCCACATAAGGGTAAAAAAAGAACATATCTAATAAATTAGAGATGGCTACAATTTTAACAATGACGATGATGCTTCTTAAACTCTAATTAGTTTTCTAGCCTTAGTTTCACTTCCAATGACTCGTCATATGTTGTTGGTGGTGGTGGTGGTGTATGATATGGGTTGGTGGGTTTGTAAGAGATTACAAAAGGGCTGTGGGTAAAGGGAAATAATTTATTTTGTGATGTGGCATGATTCTTATTGTTAGATTCTTTATATGCTATGTGTCTTTTATCTAACTAAAAATGAGAGGAAATGAGAGGATTTTTAATGCAAGGGGAGCCAAACCTATTGAAAAAAAAAAGTTATTTTTTACTTTATTTATATATATATATATATATATATATATATATATAACCCACTTTTGGCTTCTTTATTATTTTAAAGAAGATTTTGGCTTCTTTATGTGAGTTTGTGATACATTTAATATCAATAATATTTTATTTTGTGTCATAGTGGGTGATGGAAAATCCTAAAAGGCATCCACCCTTAATTTTTTGAGTGAAAAATACAATTAATATCGATAGTATTAAATTTTGTGTCATGTTTATCCAAAAATTCGGTAATATCTGGATGTTTTTTTTCTTTTTAATATATGTTCAATTTCAAAACCTTGTAATGAAAAAGCTATATATTTTAAAATTGACTTTTGGGATTCTTTCTTAATTGTAATACCATTAAATTTAAACATGTTTTATCATATACTACTCGTTAACCCGTGCTATGCACGAGAACCTACCTATTTGTGAAGTAGACTAAAATAATTTAATAAAATCTTAAATTGATTAAGAAATTACACCATTGGATGATTTGTTCTTGTATGACTTCAATTTGTGTTACAATTTGATAAAGAGTCCAATATAAGAGAAATATGAGTTATATTCAAAAGAATAATCCATAATTAATTATAGAAAATATATATATGTGTGTGTGTGTGTGTGTGTGTGTGTGTGTGTGTGTGTGTGTGTGATTACACAATAGATAAATATCAGAAAAATATGTGTTACCATCAAAAGAATAATTCAAATGTTAAAACTTATTAAAGATCAAAAATATTAAAGAATCGTAAAATTTACTTTCTATAAATTTTTGAAACAAAACAAAATGTAGATGATTACACAATAGAGAAATATAAAAGAAAAATTGATTACTTTCAAAAGAATAATGCATGGTATAATTATTGAAATCTACTAAACATGTTCAAATACTGCAAAAACTAACATAAATTTAGATGTTAAAACTTCCAAAATGCCAAAAAAGATATATAATTAAAGAATAAGTTATTGAAATATGACTATTCAAAAGAGAAATATAAGAAAAGAAAAAAAGAACATGAACCTATGAAGCAATAAGTTATAAATTTTAACGGGTCTAAAAAAAAAAGAGTTTGCTACAAACCTATTTGTTATATTAGCTTATTGCTTTACGTGAAGAGAACTACATTCACCCAAACCTGTTGTAACTATCTTTGGCTTCTTAGCATCTTTGGTGATGTGTCTGCCCATGAGATGTTCTCTGTAGGTTCCTATGGTGCTATTATGACATAGAGGCAATCTCCTTGAAAGAAAAAACAAAATAACATAGGGTTTCAAAAAGAAAGGAGGCGGCTACAAATAGTTTGAGAACTATTGAGTGTTTACAATTTGGTGTTTTCTCCTTTAAAAAGAAATCTGTTTGTAAATTTTAAGAAAATAAATTAATTTTTAAATGAAATCTTGCAAATTTAGAGATAAATTACTAACATTTGAGTTTGAGTTTAAGTTGAACTTATTAGAGAAATAGAGTTTTACTCACTGTTAAGTTTGTTTTAAAAAAATAATTTAAAAAAAAATAATTTTTTATAAAATTTTATAATTTTATTTAAATATTGCGCTGAAGTGAAAAATTGTGAGAGTTTCAAACGTTTCGGTTATATATATATATATAGATAACATTTAGTAATGCAATATATATTTTTTTACATGTTTATAGGGAGAAACATAATTTTTTCTTCTTTTGGTTAAAGAGGGAAAAAAAAATTAACGTATAGTTTGAGAACTATTGAGTGTTTACAATTTGGTGTTTTCTCCTTTAAAAAGAAATCGGTTTGTAAATTTTAAGAAAATAAATTAATTTTTAAATGAAATCTTGCAAATTTAGAGATAAATTACCAACATTTGAGTTTGACTTTAAGTTGGACTTATTAGAGAAATAGAGTTTTACTCATTGTTAAGTTTGTTTTAAAAATAATATTTTTTTATAAAATTTTATAATTTTATTTAAATATTGTGTTGACGTGAAAAATTGTGAGAGTTTCAAAAGTTTCAGTTATATATATATATATATATATATATATATATAGATAACATTTAGTAATGCAATATATTTTTTTTACATGTTTATAGGGAGAAACATAATTTTTTCTTCTTTTGGTTAAAGAGGGGAAAAAAATTAACATATATAGTGTCATTTTTTATTAAGAAAGATTAAATAATTGGATTAATTTAATAAAACCCGTTTACGCTTGAATTAAAAAAAAAAATTAAGAAATAAACTTTATAAATGTCAAATATGTATAATTGTAGTTTACTTAAGAGTATATTTAAGGAGACTCATTATGACATGTCAATTATTTATGATGTCTACAGATTGATATTTTCCATTTACATCACTCTAAAATATGACATATATTGTTATAAGCTTTTAGAGCATCTCCAGCAATACATGTATAATCAAAATATTAGCTATAATAGAGAATAGGACCCAAAAAAACTACTCCAGCAGCTTCTCTATACCCAATTTTTTTTTTTTTTAAAGATTATGAACAGTCGCCCATCAAGTCTGATGGGCTATTGTACATTAGCTATTAAATTTGTTGGATTAAAATATTACCAATATTTCTATTATATTAATTCTTTCTCTCTCCTCCTCCGGATTTTTTTTTTCTCTCCTTCTCTCCGTTGCTTCTTCTTCTTCTTCTTTTTTCTCTCATTCTCTCATTCCCTCCATTGCCGTTGCTTCTTTTTTTCTCACAAATCAAATGAAATCAGAAAAATAAAAGAAAAAAAAAAGAAAAAAGAAAAAAGAGAGAGACCTGTTCATAATCAAAAGAATTAATCCAAACACAAAACACAAAACAAAATCCAATTCTTAAAATAAAGTTGAATCAAAACAAGCAAATATGAAAAAAAAAGAAAAAAAGAAAAAGAAAAAAGAACAAGCCGATTTGACCCAAGCCGATAGATGGGGAGGACGACGAACGGCGGTGGAGATGTTGGAGCGGTGGCTGAGATGCTAGAGCGGCGGTGGAGATGCTAGAGCGGCGGTGGAGGCCCAAGCCGATCTCTCTCTCTCTCTGATGTGAAGAGTAGATGTTGCTGGAAGGTTCTTGAGGAGAAAAAGAAATAAAAGAAGGGGGATAGAGGACACATGTGTGGAGGAGAATGAAATGAAAGAATAAAAAATAATATAAAAAATAAAAAATCCTAATTGAGAATTTCTACCACAATATTTTCACAATATTTCACAATAAATTTTAAATAACAGATTGTTATTAGTTAATATTGGCAAGAAACAAAATAATATTAGTGGTGAGTTCAAATTAAAACTAGTAACAACTTTCCACATAAATTTTGTTGTGAAAGTATTGCGTAAAATGCTGTGGATGTAACACTTCTCATTTAAAAATATAGTTGTAAAAAAAAGAATAAATGATGATAAAAAAGAATAAAGAATGAATAAAAAAATAATATTTAAATGAGATAAAGAATGGGATAGAAAATCTATTGGAAGCGTATTTGAAAAAGTTGATAGGTAAAAGCTAAATGTCACTGTTTATTATCCAAATAGTACAAAAATTTGCTGAAACCGTCATTAGTATAGCTACCATATTCCTCATCCACTCATTTGTGATTTGTCAATGCACGACCTGTTATCATTAAAAATGCAAATTTTATCCAAAATGCCGCTTACACAAAATATAATTAAATAAAAAAAAATATCGATAATCAATACTGTACTTATCGCTATCTAAAAAGCCTTTTTTTAATGCTTAATAATAATAATAATAATAATAATAATAATAATAATTCTTGAAGGAATATGTCCCTTGCTCGGCAAGTCCCAAATATTGATGCATATGTGTGTGTGTGTGGTGGGAAAAAAGCAAAAAAAACAACTTTATGTCTTAAATGATGATTCTTCCTATTTACTATCACAATTAATTTCTTTAGAGATGGAAGTTAAGTCTATTTTATAATACCCAATGCAAAGATTAGGAAGGCTTATGTCATTGAGTTAAGAGAGAGACGGTATTTATTTCATTGATGTTCAGTTTGAAAGCTAATTAAAGAAAAACACAAGTGTTGATCCTCGAGTCTAATCCGAGAAGGATATTTCAAGAATGGATGAACTCCATTTTTTTTTTTTTGCACTCTTTTTGTGTCTCCCTCACTCTAGATCTTTTTCTTGCTTTATATATCCAGCTTAAATGTATCTGGATTCTACACTTGGAGGGTTGGAATCACATTCCTAGAATTCTTATCTCATGTGGAACATACCAGCTAGCTTTACACTGAAATCTTAGTTGTGCCACCACCGTTCATGGTCACTTCTTCATTAATGTGGCCAGAGAAGTGGTTGTCTTGCATTTAATGCAGAGATGATGACTTTTATATCCTTCTTTCTTCATCTTTCTCGTATTTTGTGCCAAGTCGGTTTTCTTTCCTTTCTGGTAGTTTAGCTCTGTGTCCTTTATATAACTAGTGCTCGTCACTCCGAGGTCCGAAGTATGTCCTTGGAATCCTCATCATGTAAGTTACGCCAACCTCCCTTCAAATCATGAGATCACCTCCCTAGATCATTTTTTTTTTTTTGGATTTTAGCTCCTCAGAAATAACTTTGACCGCCTGTTTACCTGTTTTGGATCCTCGTCCCCCCACAATAGCCCCCCAAAACCTCATTTTTCGTCCCTAACTTAGAAAAGTGAGGTTTTGGTTAATAAAGATTTTCTGTTGTAATATGCTTGCGAGAGATTCCTATGTGAGTGCGTCCTTTCAACTGACTACGACACGCCGCTGACGCTTTGGAATCCGCAACTTCGTAATATATGCAACAGGTTCTTGCTGTCCCCCACGTTCCATGGTGAGATCGCAATCGAATGGCTTTCAATTTCCCACCAAAGAGGCGGGAGAGTTACCGCTCCTTTTTTATGTCCTATATATATAGGGAAATGGGGGATTCTTATCTCCATTTCACTTCCCTAGAAGCAAAAAGGAATATGAATACGCTCCTCACTCCTAGTAACTTTTCTCAAGAAGCCCTTCTTCCCCAAATTCGTAAGTGTGCATTTTTATTAAAAAGATTCTTCCCTTGTTCTTTCATACTAGTAGATTTTTCTTTTTTCCTAAATGAGTAGATTTTTTAGTTTGGTTGATACTCCCAAAGATCGAGAGGAGTTTAAGAGATACTATAGGATTTGCAGCAATGTGTCAATACAGCATTGTAATTTAGGTGAATGGTATGAAAAAAGGCCTACTGAAGCTGTTGTAATTCCCATGATTGCTTTCATTGAAGGGGGTATGAGGATTCCCATGGGTAGAGTCACAGGGATTTTTAAAATCTTTTTAGACTTTGTCCAACCCAATGCGCCCCAAACATGTTTAGGATATTAGGTAGTGTAGATGTAATGAATGAAAGGTTAGGTATATACCTCACCCATCACGACATAAACTGGGTGTATAGTTGTCAAAAGAGTAGCGACGTAGGGTACTACTTAAAAACTAGCGTTCCTGCCGTTAGGCTAATCTCTTGCCTCCTTGAGATGAACAAGGGCATGGATGAGGACTTTCTCATCGTTTCAAGGGAATGGCATGATGGACTCCATTGCCCTACCACGGATGGAACTCCAAGTGGGATGGCTTAGGGATACTCAAAAGACTTTATGCTAACTTAGGAAATACTACAAACAGTTTACTTACATGAAAGCCATTTTTTTTTTTAATTATTAAAACTTGATTTTATTTGGCCTAAAGACTAACATGAATTCTAAATTTATCTTCTTCAGAGAAAAAAGCTATTGCCAAGAGATTAATTTTGGTGAACTTCGACTTACTGAATTGAGTTTTGAGGTCCAAGATCTTCTTACACTGGGACGGTCAATTTCGTGCGGCTCACATTATTTTGGGCTTCAAGCCTATCTCCAACCGCTTCCAAGTGTCCAAGCATGTGATCAAGGCTCGAGATTCTCGTCTTGCTCGAGTTGACGTGGCTGTTGAGGGATTCATTAGTAAACCTCCTCTAGCGGGAATGCAATTAGTTGAGCTTCATATGTTCAAGGACCCTCAACCAATCGTTGAAGAAATTACATCTTCAGACGAAGATTCTAAGACAGAATCTGAGGATAATACTTCAGAAGAAAGTACTAAAAGCCTCGTCGAGACGAAGATTTCAAGGTTTTCTACCGTACAGATGAGAATGAGAAGGAAGCATCCAACTCGCATCTAGCTGCAGCCCTCATTAGTGAGAACTAAGAGGCAACCGAAGTACTTGAAGCAATGGTGATAGAAAAGAGGTTGCCGGATTTACTTTCTTTGTTAGAGTCCCATGCTGGGACTACTACTTCTGAAATTCCAGTGGTTCCTAGACCCCCCACGCCAATTCCTCCTCCTTCTCCATAAACCGAACCGGTCGAGAAAAAATAGAAAATGAATAAAAAATGAAGGAAAGGATCTATTAAGGAGGGCAAAGTCTAGGAGGATACTCCTCCTGAGCCAACCAAGATGGCTAAGTCGACCCAAGCCCAACAAAGGAGGGGAGGGGAGAGTTCGGAAGCGGTTTCTGAGTGCCAATCTCAGGTTCCAAGTTGAAGCCCCTCTTTTGTGTTGGACAGCTCACCTCTCCCTGAGAATTCTTCAATCTGTAACTTTGATAATGGGAGAGTGGGCTATGTGGCTGATTCAGTAGAGCAAGCGCTTCTTCTTCCCAGAGACATGGATGAACTCCGTAACTTGAAGAAGCACAAACTATTCCTATCCATAAAGAGGAACTTAGCTCTGGTAAGACCCTATTCTACTTGTTCTTTTATTTTAGCAACCTCATTACCATTGTCTTGTTAGTTTTTTGTATACTTACTTATTAATTCCTATCCTAATTATATGTGCATAAGCCACCCAAGCGGCGCATGTAGCGGAGGAATGGGTTGACCAAGCCCTCCATGAGCAGAAGGAAGAAGAATCCAAACGTTACACTGTGCAGAAATCTCTCACCCAAACTGACAAGAAGTTAAAGGAGACTCTCCTTAAACTGTCAGAATGCGATAAGGCTAGGAAGAGCGCTGAGGCTTCAATAGAGAGTACAGAGAGGCAGGCCCGAGAGCAACTCCAACATCTGAGAGAGGCATAGAGCTAGCTTATGATTGCTCGGATGACAATTTTCGAGTTGACGAAAGAACTAAATCAGAAGAACGAGGAAATGAGTAAGGTCGAGCAAGTTGCTTACGAGCAAGGGCAAAAGGAGACTGAGTCCCATCTTAAGTCTCAAATCCCAGTGGTATGCCGCAGTTTTTACCTTCAGACCTGGGTTGAGGCCCTTAACGTTGCAGGAGTAGACCCTTCTTTCGAGCTGAGGAATTTGGAAAAAGGTGTTCTATCCCCCAGCATTTAGGGTGCGCTAAGCCACTTAGCCCCCTGCCAACACTATTGCTCCAACACAGGCTAGCTCTGCCGAGAACCCTCCACCTAAGTCCAACATCACTATCCCAGCCAAACCCAAATCAGTTGAGTAGCCTGACTCAAAGTCCAATGCAATTGCTCCCTAAAGCTCTGAGGTGGCGACCAAGACATCCCCAATGGAAGAAAGTTCCTCCGCAACTAAAGTGGTTCCTCCTGCTCCGACTCCAACTAACGAGACACAACCCTCCAAGGAAGCAGGGAAGCAGAAGGCTCCCAATGCCTAGGGAGAGTAATAGCTAGTCTGCCTTGTTACTTTTTAATTTTTTTTTTTTATGTACTCATTTGAACTTTATTTAATGAAGAACTTTTGCTAGGACTTCACTTTATTCAAATATACTCATATTTTACGATTTCCCAATTGTTTACCATACCTATATATAGATAATGAACTTGGTACTGATTCATACATAGTTAAATGTTCAGATAATGCCTAAGTGTTAATTTACCCGAGGTAGATGATATGAGAAACCGAACCTAACCAAGGTTTTGTTGAACATTAAACATAGTCTAAGTGTTAATTTACCCAAGGTAGGCGATCCGAGGAGTCGAACCTGGCCGAGGTTCTGTTTAACATAAAAAAAAAATCTAAGTGTTAATTTACCCAAGGCAGGTGATTCGAGAAATTGAACCTGGCCGAGGTTCTGTTTAACATAAAATATAATCTAAGTGTTAATTTACCTAAGGCAGATGATCAGAGGAATTGAACCTAGCCGAGGTTCTGTTTAACATAAAATATAATCTAAGTGTTAATTTACCTAGGTGATCCGAGAAATCGAACATGGTCGAGGTTCTGTTTAACATAAAAAATAATCTAAGTGTTATTTTACCCAAGGCAGGTGATCTGAGGAATCAAACCTGGCCAAGGTTCTGTTTAACATAAAAAATAATCTAAGTGTTAATTTACCCAAGGCAGGTGATCCGAGGAATCAAACCTGGCCGAGGTTCTGTTTAACATAAAAAATAATCTGAGGAATACAACCAAAGTCATAAAAATACATTTGACTACATATAATATATGATTCATTACAATACTATAGAACTAGAAATAATACTTTCGCAAATTGTTCACATTCCATAGGCGAGGTACAACAAGTCCATCCAGATCTTCTAGCTGATAAGCCCCCACTCCTGCTACTAAAGTTACTCAATAAGGCCCTTCCCAATTAAGGCCCAATTTTCCCAAGAGGGATTCCTTGCACTTCCAACGACCTTTCGCAAGACCAAATCTCCTGGAATGAAAGTCCTAACTTTTACCCTTTTTTCAAACCCTTACCTAAGCTTTTGTTGGTATCGCGCCAATCTAATTGTAACAACTTCCTTTAGTTCCTTAGTCAAATCGAGGCTATGGGCTAGGAATTGCTCATTGCCGTCACCAAGGGGTTGGTCGGACCTTAGAGTTGGGAATCCTGTTTCTGTAGGAATAACCGCTTCGGATCCATAGGTCATGGAAAAAGAGGTCTCACCCGTAGATCTTCTAGGCGTCATGTGATAGGTCCATAGAACATGAGGTAGCTTATCCACCCATTTCCCCTTTGATTCTTCCAATCTCTTCTTCAAACCATCTATAATAACTTTATTTGTGACTTTGCTTGCCCATTACTCTGGGAATATAACGGAGCAGAGTATTTGTTCTTTATTCCTAAGTCACAACAGTACCTCCAAAAGGCCTTGTTGTCGAATTGAAGTCCATTATCTGAAATAAAAGTGCTCGGGGACCCCAAATCTTGTGATGATATTCTGCTAAACAAACCTTTTCATGTCTTGGTCTCGGATGTTTGCCAGTGGTTCAGCTTCCACCCATTTAGTGAAATAGTCAGTAGCAACAAGGAGATACCTACGATTCCCTGTGGCTCTAGAGAAACGTCAAACGATGTCTAAACCCCATTGGGCAAAAGGCCAAGGGCTACTTAGTGGATTCAATAGTCCTCCTGGCTGATGAATATTAGGAGTATACCTTTGACATTGGTCACATTTCTTAATGTAATCCTGTGAGATTTTTTGCATGCTCGACCACCAATATCCTTGCGTCAAAGCTCTGTGAGCAAGTGACCTGCCCTTCATATGGCTACCACAAATTCCCTCATGTAGTTCTTCCAGTAACATATACACTGCTTCGGGATAAACACATAACAAGTATGGTCTCAAGTATGAGTGTTTGTGCAGTTTTTGGTCTTCAGAAAGCCAAAATCTTAGTGCTTTTCTACGAACCTTCTCCACCTCAACGTCCTCGAGTAGAATCCCATCTTTCAGGAACGCAACCAATGGGTCCTGCCAACTGGGGCCAATCCTCGTAAAATTAACTCCTACTGGAGGTAGCTCATCATAAGCAGGCGACACATAACTTTCAACGAGTATGATCTAAGGTAGGTCATCCTTACTAACTGTAGCTAGAGTTGCAAGCAAATCAGCATGGGAGTTCTTGCCTCGAGGGACTTGCTTAAGCATAAAGGAATGAAAGTACCTCGACAATAGCTTAACTCGATTTAAGTACCAAAGCATCCTCGGGTCTTTCGCCTCATACTCACCTTGGACTTGTCCAATTATGAGCCTTGAATCACAATATGCTCTTAAAGTCTTACCCCCAAGTTTTTGCATAGCAATTAATCCTACTAATAAAGCCTCATACTTTGCCTCATTATTTGTTGCCAAAAAATTGAGCCTGAGTGATTTCTCCAAAGTAATCCCATCTAGTGAAATCATCACGATTCCTATTCTTGATCCTTTCTGGTTAGCTGCACCATCCACAAAATAGTTGCCAGGTGCGATGAACTACAACGGTCTCTACACGTACTACCTCCTCAGGTTTTACTCCTTCCTTTGAGTTTCCCAGTTCCTTGGTAAATTCTGCCACTAAATCCGCCAAAACTTGGCCCTTCATAGCTGTTCGGGGCATATACTTGACATCAAATGCTTCGAGCATGGCTCCCCATTTTGCCACTCTTCCCATATAATCTGATTTTCGGAGTAGTGTAAGGGCAACTAAGTCAAAACAAACACGGTGTGGGCTTGAAAGTAATGAGGCAGCTTTTTGGTGGCATGGATTATAGCAAGAATTACCTTTTCTAAATGTAGATACCTGACCTCAGCCTCTTGGAGGGACTTGCTGAAGTAATATATTGGTTTCTAAACTCCTTCGTCTATACGTAACAAAACCAAACTCACAGCATGCCGAGCCACAGCCACATAGGCATATAAGACCTCTTTTTTATTTGGCCTGGATAGGACTGGTGGATGGGCCAGATACCCGTTCAACTCTGCAAAGGCCCTATCACATTCTTCAGACCACGTAAAATCTTGCCATTTATGCAAGAGTTGGAAGAACGGTCTACACTGTTTTGCAGATCTTAATATAAATTTGTTCAGAGCCGCCATCATCCTAGTTAAGTGCTGAACTTCTTTCGGGTTTCGAGGAGGTGCAAACCATGAATAGCCTTAATCTGGTCGGGGTTAACCTCAATCCCGTGATGGGTTATCATATAGCCTAAAAACTTTCCTGACCCAACTCCAAAAGAACATTTTGAAGCATTTAGACGTAGTTTGTGTTTTCTTAAGATTGTGAAAATGTCACCGAGGTCTGACAGATGGTTGGTCTCTTCTTTGCTTTTCACTACCATATCATCAATATAGGCTTCCACATTCTTTCCCAATTGACTCTCAAACATTCTCGTCACCATTCTTTGGTACATGGACCCAGCGTTCTTTAGTCTGAATGGCATTACGCTATAATGGTAGTTTCCCGTTAGAGTGAGGAAGACAGTTTTCTCTTGATCCGACAATGCCAAGGGGATCTGGTGGTATCCCTAAAAAGCGTCTAGGAAACTCATCCTAGGATGTCCAAATGTTGCATCCACCAATTGATCTATTCTGTAAATAAAAAACGGGTCCTTTGGACAGGCCTTATTGAGATCTGTGAAATCTACACATACTCTCCACTTTCCCAACTTCTTCTTCACCACCATTGTATTGGCCAACCATTTAGGGTAGAAAACCTCTTTGATTGCTCCAGCCTATTGTGAGAGATCTCGAAAGTAGCGTCCCTCAAAAAAAGAGATTCGGGTACCTTTTAGGGCACCTCTCTTTTTGGTAAGTGGTATGGAGTCGCCACTTATTTTTTTATACAAAAAATAAGAAAAAATAAATACATGACTGAATTGTTCTCTTCATTGATTGAATAAATATTACATATTTGATAAACTTGAAAATTACATAGCTTTGGGTCCTAGTTACAATCTACAAAAAATACATGGCTTGTTGTCCTAGTCACATTTACCCAAAAATAAACAAAGACAAGGTTAGATCTACTTAGCCAAAGACCTAAATTCGGAGGCTAGGTTATGGAATGGGAAGGTGTTAGGCACCCATTCCACCCAGACAGAGTCTAGTCTTCTAAACTTTTGTGACCATTGTACCTTTTTATGCATGTCATGAATGATATGTTGAACATGTGAATTAAAAACTAAATCACACAAATTTATTTATGAATGAAGTCTCTTCTTTTGTTTTTTTAAAAAATTTAGATCTGTTTTGATTAGAAAAAGTAGTTTTTGATGATAAAAATCCAGATATGTTTTTATTACAAAAAATAAAGTCTTTTGATTTGAAAAAACATCATATCTGAATTTAGGAGCTAAAAACAATGGTTTTTGATAACAGAAAAAAATCATATTTGTTTTATGATGAAATAAAAAAAGGGATTTTGACAATAGAAAAACCAGATCTGTTTTTAATATGTTTTAAAAGAATGAATATATATATATATATATATATATATTTTAAGAAGAGAGTTTCACTCATAATTTAAATTCATGCAAAATGAATAAAACAAACACAAACACAAACACAACAAGGTTTTATCTTTTTCTTTATTTCAAAAGTCTAAATATGTTTTAAGAAAAATCATATTTATATCTTAAGAAAGATACAAATCAGTTTTGATGTGAGAAAAATTTAGATCTGCATCTAAGGAAGATGCAGATCCCTTTTATTTTGAAGAAAAATTCAGATCTACATCTAAGAAACGATGTAGATCTGTTTTTAAATTGAGAAAAACTCAGATCTACATTTAGAAAAGATGCAGATCTATTTTTTATTAAGAAAAATTCAGATCTACATCTAGAAAAGATGCAGATCTATTTTTGTATTGAGAAAAATTCAGATTTGCATCTAAGAAAGATGCAGATCTATTTTATTTGAAAAAAAATTCAGATATGCATTTAGAAAAATGTAGATTTATTTTATTTGAAGAAAAATTCGGATTTGCATCTAGAAAGATGCAGATTCGTTTTATTTGCAGAAAAGTTCAGATCTGCATCTAAGAAAGATGCAGATCTATTTTATTTGAAGAAAAATTCAGACCTGCATCTAAGAGAGATGCAGATCTATTTTATTTTGAAAAAAAAAAGAGTTGACTACATGCAGATATTTAAAACTAAGAAACAGATTATATCAACAATAAAGGAATCAAGAACATATTTCCATGAACTAAATTAACAAGGTAAAATATGAATATCTAAAACAATTAAACATGAATCATCATGATAAAGAAAAACATAAAAACAAAAGGGTTAGAAAACAACCTCTTGCATGAGCACACTTTATTCTTGGGAGGATGTTTTAGGGTTCAAAGAAACTTATTCAGTTATCTTTGAAACCTAAAAACTCTAATTTAAGCAGCAACACTCAAAGAGAGGATCAGAAAATATGAGCAATTTGAGAGCCTAAAACGTATGCCTCTTAGAGCGTAAAAAAAAAGGTGCTGAATTATGAGGTTTAGTCTCTATTTATAGAGATCAGAGGGCTCTAAAAAATAGGTATGGATGATTAGGGTTTGAATTCGGACGCACTCTTTTGCGAAAAGGTCGAAAAGGGTGTGTCTTATCATCACCCGAAGGCCATTGGGCCAAAGCCCAAATCATGGAAATTTGGCCCTTTTAGAGTGCCGTTCAGCACTCCAAAAGTGCCGAATTGCCTTTTGGACTCTGAACACTCTTTTGTGTTCGGGTGGCGTTTGGACTCCTCCTCTAGGGTTTTTTGGCCGGTCCCTATACCTAGACGTGTTTTCATCCTCCGTTTATGATTTTTCATCTCTTTTTTGGATAATTCAGGCTATTTAAGAACAATTATTTTGTAGATAGATACCCTAAAATAAATCTTGATAAAGTTCAAATTATCCACAATTTTAATGTTATCCAATCATCCCTTTTATTCCTATGCATGCAATCCTATTTTAAACACTAATTATCAACCAATCACAAAATTATCTAATTAATTTTAATTGTTTAACCAATCAGAATTAATTTAAGTTGATCATGTGTGGTCGATTCTACCTAGACACAATGCATATTGATCGTGCAAACTTGATCATGCGATATCTTTCGATCTGATGGCCCAATTTGGAAACTGGAAACACCGTTGTGACTGTTAGAATCTCAAGATCATTTTTATGATATGTAATGAATGAATTAATGCATTTAATGCAAAGACAAGTTGATGCATGTAATGCAAGAACGATTTGATGTATGTTATGCAACCATGATTTTGAAGTACATGGATGGTCATTCAAGTCATTCTCCTTGATTAAATCATGGGTACAAAATTGAGTGTTTGCACCTATTTAAGCTTACGAACCTCATCTTTTACGGCTTCAGAGTGTTCTTTGGATGACTGCTGAGGTAATTGTTACTTCGATGTTGCATTAGGGTTAGCATTCAGATGATGACAATAAATTCAGGATCAATCCCAGGTGCTACATATGCACTCCATGTGAAAATATCAAGATTATCCTTCAAAAAATCAATCAACTGCACTTTGTCCTTTGTTGGGAGTAGAGCCTCAACTTGAAAATATCTGTCCATGTGTTCCCCAATAATGACCCTCCCCAACTTCTCGTATGATACTGAATTTTCTAAGGATGTTGGCAACCCGAACTGTGACTGCTACAACGTTGGGACCATTTCAGAAGAACTCAACTCAGTAACGTGATGATCAATTGCTACTACCATGTCTAGCTGTTGATTGACTTCCCACTAATTCAGCAACCCCTCCATTAGTGAGATACTTCACCTTAACGTGTAACATAGATGCGAAAAGGCACCCACTACTATGAAATCTACATTCACTATTCTGTCCCCAGTCAAAACAGGTAATCAGCGGGGAGTCATAATGGTCCAAATCTTCAGGTTTGAGCCCTAGACCTTTAAACAAGTCCGGGTACATTATTTCAGCCCTATTGCCTTGGTTAGTCATCAACCTTTTGACATCATACCTCGCTATTAGCAAGGTCACCACCAGGGCATCACCATGTGGCTGAATGGTTCTTAACTTATCATCTTCAGAAAATCCTATGATTGGTTGATTCGAGATTATGGGCCTTTTACTCGAGGCTTTTCCCTCTGGGCCTTCCACCTGTGATGACACCTGCATTATCCCACTAGTTGGATAAGGCTCCTCTCTTGGGGTCGCAAAGATGACATTTATTGTCCCCAAAGATACCCGGGGTGCACCATCATTATGTAATTCAATCCAGGACCGATCTACCTGATTATTTGACTGTTGTAGGAATTGCTTCAATTTATCAGCTTTAACCAACTGATCCAGAAAGGCTTGTAAAGTTCTACAGTCTTCGGTCGTATGGCCCCGTTCTTGGTGATATTGGCAATATAAGCTTTGATTTCTTTTAGTGGGGTCGCCCCTCATCTTATTTGGCCATTTAAAATAAGGCTCATGCTTACTCTTATCTAGTACTTGATATATCGGCTCCTTAAACACCGAATTCACCACTTGAGGAGCCACAACATTATGGGATGCTTGATAATAATACTCCCTCCTAGGTCGGGAGGATGAGAACCGGCCTCCTGATATCCCTTCGATCAGTGGTGGAAACCTTAGTTTTGCTCCTAGTGGAGTTTTGATTATCCTCAACCCTTTTATGCTCTTCAATTTGGTCTATCAATTGGTGCATATTCTGAGGTGGTTTCATGGTAAGTGACTTCCATAAATCAGAGTTTGTTGGAAGATCCACTTTAAAAGTCCTTAAAATTTCTGTCAATTTCATTATAAATTTCCCAGTAACGGTCAGAATAAGTCTTCAATGTTTCTAGTAAAGAGTCCAAAGGTCTGAGGACTCGACTACAAGTCAAGAATCTTGCCCCAAAGGCCTTGGTTAACTCCTCAAAAGAATGTATCGACCCCTCCGCAAGACTGTCAAACCACCTTATTGCCACTGGACCAAGGCTTGAAAGGAAAATCTTACACATCAAAGCTTTATTCTTGGAGTGAATAGCCATTCTTTGGTTAAAGTGGTTCACATGTTCAACAGGGTCAGTCCTACTATTGTAGATGGTAAATATAGGCTGGTGGAAATGGCAAGGGAGCTCAGCTTGCTCAATATGCTGAGAAAATGGAGAGCGAGATATTTGAAGGAGAGCTTTACCCATGGCATCATGCCCCTGACCCCTCCTTGGTGGGGTTCCAGATTTCTTATGATTATGCCTTAGTCCTGAAGTATGCTGGGACGATGATGTGAATGAATCATTGGGTGGAGTCCTGCTCCTAGGCCGATAACTTTCATCACTCGAGTCCCGGCATACTTGAGTATTGGCCTAAAGGAGGAGTCCTATCATCCTTCACTCGAGTCCTGTGTCGAAGACGTCTACATAACCGTTCTAATTTTCCCTCCAAGCTATGCACTTCTTCGTCTAGCAATTGATGACTAGCCTCTTGCTGCCTCATTCTCCCTGAAGAAAAAGAAGATGCTCCTTGACTATGCACGTGAGCCTATGTCGATCTTTCCTCCGCTTCAAATTAACGAAGTGGTCCCAGTGCTGGGAGCCAACAGATTCCACTGATCCACTTCGTCTTTGACCAGACATAGTTAAGAAGTTGTACAAGGATATTCAAAGAGACTTTCCCACAGACGACGCCAATTGTGGCTGGGAAAAAAGTGAAAAAACAACTTTATGTCTTAAATGATGATTCTTGCTATTTACTATCATAATTAATTTCTTTAGAGATGGGAAGTCAAGTCTATTTTATAATACCTAATACAAAGATTAGGAAGGCTTATGTCATTGAATTAAGAGAGAGATGGTATTTATTTCATTGATGTTTAGTTTGAAAGCTGATTAAAGAAAAACACAAGTGTTAATCCTCAGGTCTAATCCAAGGAGGATATTTCAAGAATGGATGAACTCCGTTTCTTTCTTTCTTTTTTTGTCTCCCCCGCTCCAGATCTTTTTCTTGCTTTATATATCTAGCTTAAATGTATCTGGATTCTACACTTGGAGGGTTGGGATCACATTCCTAGAATTCTAGTCTCATCTAGAACATACCAGCAAGCTTTACATTGAAATCTTAGTTGTGCCACCACTATTTATGGTCACTTCCTCACTAATGCAGCCAGAGAAGTGGTTGACTTGCATTTAATGCGGACGTAATGTCTTTTATATCCTTCTTTCTTCATCTTTCTCGTATTTCGTGCCAAGTTGGTTTTCTTTCCTTTTTGGCGATTTAGCTCTGTGTCCTTTATATAACTAGTGCTCATCCCTCTGAGGTCTGAAGTATATCCTCGAAATCCTCATCATGTAAGTTACCCCAACCTCCCTTCAAATCATGAGATCACCTCTTTGGATCATTTTCTCGGATTTTAGCTCCTCGAAAATAACTTTGACTGCCTGTTTACTTGTTTTAGATCCTCGCCCCCACCCCCCACAATATATATATATATATATATATATAACTATAAATTCCATCCTCTCTTATTTTTTACTTGGCTAAAAATAAAAGGACAAAGTTTAGCTACAAACCCAGTTGTGCCTTAGGCTACAAACTACTTTAATAAGATGACATGTGTAAAAAATAGCATGTGCATTGCACATGATTACTTAAGTAAATTTAACTCAACTAACCTTAGTTAACTACACCACCTATTAAAAAAAAAAAAAAAAAAAAAAAACTAAAAACTAAAAACCCTCAAAAATTCTATACGAATGATCTCTCTCTCTAAACTGTAACCCAGAAGGCCATAACCCAGCTCTAACCGATCACCCATAGCCTCCTATCTCCACCGTCGACTGGCCAGCCCAAATCCTCCTGTCTCCACTGCCAATCAACCACCTCAATCCTCCTCTGTCTCCACTGCCGACCCACTCAGTCTCCGCCGCTTCACCGATTAGAACTAAATTTCCTTTTTAATTCCTTTTGTTTTATTCATAGATAACTAAATTTAGTTTTTTTAATTCCTTCAAGAACTGAAGAGGATTTGCTAGCTGGTTTTTTTATGTTCAGTTGAGGTTTCAATCTGATTCCTTATTAGCTCTCACTTTCTTCAATTGGGTCAAGAATGATTTAAGTCTCAAACTGTCAAAGTCATTATTGTATGAGTGATAGGAAATGGGGTTTGCCTGGATAGTTTTACTTGTCGAGTTGTTGTGGAAGGACATAGAAACAAGAGTAAGTTGCTTTCAGCTTTGAAATTGTTGTCAGAGCTTCAGGGATTTGAAATTCCTATTTTTGCTGACTTTTATGAATATCTAGTGGTCAAACTGTGTGAAGAGAATCGGCCAATTGCCGCTAGAAGTCTTCTGGAAAGAATCTCTTAGACTCTTAGTATGGTTATGTGCCTGGCCAAGAACCTAGTGAATAACTTTGGGAAAGTTAATGCTTAGCTATCAACCAATGCTTGCATCTTGTGCAATTATTTTGCTTTTGACATTTTCTTTTGAAGCTACAATAAAAAATTTTTAAACTTTATTTTCTACCTTTTTATTCTATTTTTGAATTGAAACAAATCTAAAAGGTGTTGGAGAGATCCTATATTCTATTTACAAGTATTGTTTCATAGTCTGCAAAAGGAAAATTTTTTTTGAACCTTTTTCTAGTCTGTCATCTCAAAAGAACTTGTCTATTTTCTTATGGGTACAATTAGAAGTCAGTTTTCATAAGATTAAAAAATAATAGCTTATACATTTGCTGTTCATAGGTGGCAAATTTGAATTTTTCTGGCTCCTTCTTACTATCTCATGTCAAGTTTCATGTATAACTAAAGAATGAGTTAAAATCTATGCTTAATTTTCAAGTCAAGAATGTGATTTTTTTTTTTTTTTAGTTTCTCTCCTTTTGCACAGCAACCATCACTGACAACACTGAATTCAAGAGCTTATACAGACAAAATATCTCTGTTTTTGTTCCTTCTACACATGGTTGCTGCTGTTGGGTTAGTTTGTTTTCTTATATTCAAGGGAATTCAAGGCCTAATACAAGCGTCAGAATCTATTAAAATGAAAGAGAAAAGGTTGTTGCAGTTTTATCTGCCACAAGTTGAAGCTGCATCTTTTTTAAGCATTACTCTTGCATTGGCATGGCAAAAGGCAGTCAGGGAATGGGCTCTATTTATGGTTCATTTCATACTATGGAGCTCTTTTGTAATGTCCCTATCTGCTGGAATTCTCCTTATTTGCTTCCAAAAACCTGCCATTGAAGGCATTGGAGTCTGTTTTATTGCCTTTGCAATTGGCAATGGATTGTATGCTTGTTGGGTCACAACGTGAATTAAGTTTTGTTGTAAGATCTTGATGAAAGCACTTGAGCCAAGTATTTAGTCCTTTACTTGAGTGGTACAATTTATTATTAAAATGGTTATTTCTTATCTGCTAGAGCAGTAATTTGAATTTCTTTGACAATTATGTGGCAGAGGCATTAGCTTGGAAAGTTGAGATGGTGTATAAAATTTAAAACCCAATCTCACTGCATATAGAGCTATAATAGACTGCTTGTGTAAAATAAACAAAAGTATGGAGGGTGAATATGTAATGAAAGAAATGGTTAAATTTGGTGTGCCACCTGATATAGCAATATGCAAGGCATTAACAAATGGATACTACAAGGAAATGGATATCAATAGAGCAGAATTATTATTGGGCTTCTTTGCCAGGGAATTTCAAATCTTCCATACTGAAAGTTACAATGCACTTTTGGTAAACTAGGACTGCAGAACAAGTGGTACCATTTTGAACCACAAACATATCTCTCACAATAGCTAAAATAAAGTCAGCCTAAACTATATTCCGCCTCACATTACAATATGATTAGTATGGAATCATCAATCTGCCAATGGTTTAACCATTAAAAATAGTCTTCAATATGCCAATGGCATCACAATAAAAAATACTAAAAGGTTAACAATTTGCCAATAGTCTAACAATAAAAAATAGTCTTCAATCTCTAACAAATAAAACTGCATAGTCTTCAATCTCCATCCAATAAAGTTGCACCCTAACTCCAACCTATTTAGTGCTTTTGCCAAAATGGTGCTCTTCTTGGATAACATCAGAAGTAGTTGTTGAAACCTGAAAACAATTGCAAAGAATAATTGTCACATAGACTGTAAACAAATTTATGTGCCTACAAGATTGATATATTACAGTGGAATGTAACAAATCTTACTTTATTTAGGCTTCCAAGTGATTCAACTTGTCTCGCCTCACAAGCTTTTTTTTGTAAGCCACTGGCATGTTTTTTAGCATGTATTGTTTTGCTTCGAGATTTACCATTTTTCTTCTTTAATGCAGATTTCAATCTTCTCTTTGGACACCCAACAGTAGGTTTTGTTTTAATCCTATGTATGCTATCACCTTGTAAAACATCTGCAGTAACATCACCATGGACCTCTATGCAACTCTCCATATTATTCGAATGACATTTTTTTCTAATCTCTTGCAAATCCCTCATTAATTTTTCAAAACATTCTTTGGTATGTTCATACATTATCTCATTCTTTGCTACAAGTGTGGAAATTTCACGAGCATTATGACTCAAATGAGAGTAGCGTTTTCCTATTGACTCTTGAGCATTACCTTTAATATCAATGCCATGATAGTCCTTGATAGAACTAGCCCTTGCATCTTGCATCTATCTTTTCAATACATATTGGACGGGAAGTCTTTTAACATTTTTATGTTCAAGAACTTTCAAAGTATGGGCACAAAAAATTCCTACAAAGCTGAACTTCTTGCAATTGCATTCCATCGTTGTAGTTGAGGCTTCATATTTAACTAGGTGCTCTTGAATTCTTTGACTATATTTGACCTTGTATTTTGTGATAGTATCAGATTTATTAGCCTTGTAAATAGTACAATCAACAATCTTCATATATTCATCTTGAAACATTTGAAAATTTTTTGGGGGTGTACAGCTCTACAACATGTCTCAACATCTCTACATTAGATTGTAAAATCGGTTTTGTTTGCCTCATTTTGAACTTTGCTTGTAGTTCTTGATGTCTCTTATCAACCAAAACTCTAGAGTAATGTCCTGAAAAGCGCACAAAATCATGTTTTGGTTTCAAGTATTTCTTCAACACATTGTTTATTGACTCACTACGTTGGGTGCTTTTCATATCAGCAGTGAACATATGTCGACCATATACCATAGCCCATTTTTCTTTCACATCAAATATGCTACACAACCATTTATTATCAGTAAGACCATATTCCTTAAGCATATAATCCCATGAAACAAGCCATTCATCTTCATCTTCATACTCATACAAACAATCACTAAAATCATTTGCAAAATGCTTAGATGAATGAAATACATGATGTAGATTCTTAGCAACATTCTGATAAATATGCCATACACACAAACGATGATTAGATTTAGGAAATACCTCTGTTATTGCTTTAGCCATTGCAGCAGATTGATTTGTAAGTATAGTTCTTGGCTGCTTTCTTGACATTGCAGTTAAAAAAGTTTCAAACAACCACTTAAATGACTCTATAGTCTCATCATAAAGTAAAGCTGCACCAAAGATAATTGATTGTTTGTGATGATTAACCCCAACGAATGGAGCAAAGGGACGATCATATCTATTTGTTCGATAAGTTGTGTCAAAACAAACAACATCTCCAAAGTGCCCGTAATCAACTATTGATCTAGCATCAGCCCAAAAAATGTTCATGATTTGACCATCATCATCAACTTGTATTGATTAAAAATAAGATGGATCTGCCAATTGCATCTTATGAAAGTACTCCATCATAGCAGGCCCATCTTATTTCCTCAAAGCCATCCTCCTCTCATTATGTACATGATTCTTATAGTCAACATCCATAAACCCAAGATTTTCACGACCCCCATCTTGCATGCTTAATAATTCAACGGTTTGTTTAATTTATATTCCAGACCTCTCTGCATCATTTGCAATGGCTTTTTGAGCAGATGAAATTTTTCTCTTCGATCTTAACATATGTTTCATTGGCGAAGGAGCAAACTCATGATTATGTTGACCATGAAAAGAAACAACATGTAACATACCATCCTTTTGAAGATGACAGGTCATCTGTGCTAAACAACCTGTTCGTGAAATTGGACGACGATAAGATGCATTTTCATGACGTTTGTCAACAGCTCGTTCGCCCTCTTTTGAGCAACTAAATGTTCTCCTTATAATTTGCCCCGCATTTCCTCGCTTTACAAAATGTTTCCGTACACTAAAGCCAATTCGGTGAGCATATTCTTTGTAAAATTCATATGCACTCTCATCATAATCAAATTTCATGCCAATTGCGGGGGTATTTGATTTGTTTGGGCTTCCAAGAGTAAGTTCTACTTTAGTCTCCTCTTGTTGATTAGCTATCTAACCAATGAATTCATCTTCCAATACAATTTCTGGTACTTCTACAATTTCCTTGCTATGTCTACTTGGAGTATTTGAATTTTTTGGGCTTCCATGAGTAGGTTCTATTTGAGCCTCCTATTGTTGATCAGCTATACAATCATTCAATTCATCTTCCAATAAAATGATCTGACTAGTATCCATCACCTGTAGTCAAGATACATATTCAAAATCAAATCAGGAAAAAGGAAAAATTTTATAAACAATATTTAAAAACAATATTCCAATATTCAGGACCCATTAAAGAATACTCTCCATGAATTACTTACAAACACTAGAGTTTTAGAATGTATAAATCTAGAAGCCTATAAAGTTTACTCTCATTTCTTATACTTTTGAAAATCAAGTCAATATGAACAAGAACAACAATTTTTTTAGATGAATCAAAGATAAATTCAATACTAAAGAAAATGAATACAATTTCTACAACTCAACTAAATTTAGTATCATAAAAACTACAACAAAACCATAGTACAAGACAACAAATAACAACACTATTACATATTAGAGAAGAAATACACATAAATTCATTTTTTTAATAAGTAAATTAAACTAGAATTGGTAACTTATAAACAACCGCTAGAAAATCCTCTTCAGTTCTTGAAGGAATCAAGGTTATCAATGAACAATCAAACTAAAAAACGCACATTAATAATAATAAAAAAAACCAGAAAATCCAGAACTCACATTAATAATCAAACACAATTCATTCAGAAAAAAATTAATAGAATTAAAAAGGTAAATTTAGTTATCTATGAATAAAACAAAAAAAAATTTAGTTCTAACCGGTGAAGCGGCGGAGACTGGGTGGGCCGGCAGTGAAGACAGAGGAAGATTGAGGTGGTTGGCCGGCGGTGGAGACAGTATAGGATTTGAGGTTGGCCGGTGCTGGAGACAGGAGGATTTGGGTTGGCCGGCCGGCGGTGGAGATAGGAGGCTATGGGTGATTGGTTGGAGCTGGGTTATGGCCTTTTGGATTACAGTTTAGAGAGAGAGATCATACGTATAGAATTTTTTAGGGTTTTCAGTTTTTAGTTTTTATTTTTATTTTTTATTTTTTTAATAGGTGGTTTAGTTAACTAAGGTTAGTTGAGTTAAGTTTACTTAAGTACTCATGTGCAATGCACATGCTATTTTTTACACATGTCATCTTATTAGAGCAATTTGTAGCCTAAGGTTACAACTGGTTTTGTAGCTAAATTTTGTCTAAAATAAAATCAGATTTGTCAAAATGATACATAAATATTTTTGTTGTTGTTCCCCTGACCCCATAACAAAAGAAGATCAAATAAAATTTTGTGAGAGCTTAGGGAGTAGTCTAATAATCTAAGACTCTGAGATACAAAAGATTTAACTTAAAACTTTGGACTATTATTAATTGCAAGGGCCATAAGGTTGACCTTAGAACGTAGTCTTTATGTCCTTATCTGTTTAATTATACATCAATTGGCTTAGCTAGCATATTCCCATCCTCCTATATATATGCACTGTAATTGACCCATTGCCATCTCTCTCTTTCTCTCACCATTAATTATTAGCCCCACCAAAGTGAGCAAATGCAACTATGCAAGCTTCAGTCCTTTCAAACCAATCTCTTTCATAAACCCCATTAATATTAATACTACCAATCGTTCTGTCCTTACGTTATTCTTTCTCATTTCTTCAACTTCCACCTTCCCCAACCATCAACTAACTAGTACATTACTTCAATAATCTTTCTTTATGTTATTTTCTCTGTTATAAATACTACTACATCTCATTTGTTTACTTCATCTTGAAGACAATTCCTCCTCATCTTACCCTATAGCCTTAGCTATCTATCTAGCTATCTCCCATGGCTCCAGCTTCTTTCACTCAGAACTCAAAGACAGTTTGTGTAATGGACGCTTCTAGCAGCTTAGGCTCCACCCTTGTGGAGCGGCTCTTGCATAAAGGCTACACAGTCCACGCCGCTGTCCAAAACCATGGTTTGCTATTGCTTTTCTTCATTTTAACTATTTATTTACTTAATTATTTCTTTCATCAAAATCAATATTGTTTTATCTAGCTCTTTGTGCACCGGACTTGTTTTCCACTACTTTTCTCTCTTCCTAGCTTTCATTTTTGGAAAATATGTTGCATAATAAGGTACTTTTTGTTTGAAACTATAGTTGTATGAATCACTAGAAGCAACCCATCCACACTGTTGCCATTGACAATCTTTAAGAAACATGTTAGATCGATGTGAGTACAATTTTGTTTGTATTTTCTAAAAACCATCGTAAAAAATTCACAGACAATTTGCCCATTTCGTTACAAATAACATGGGAGAAATTATAGTTTATTTTGCACATTCACATCATTTTCCAGACAGTTGAACTGATAGAGTGCAACTGCAACCGGCCCTTATTGGGTTTGCTGTCCAATTATATTATTATTATTTTTAGAGTTTATTACATGTAGTGCTTATGTTTACAATGCCACAGCCGACTACTAATTATGTTTACAAAGACTTATTTTGCCCCATATGTTTTATGTGAATCAGGTGAATTACAATGTTTTGAAGGGGAGCATTATGATAATAAGAAATTGAGGGTTTTTCATTCAGACCCTTTGGACTACCATAGCATTATGGATGCCTTGAAGGGATGCTCTGGCCTATTCTACTCCTTCGAGCCTTTTTCAGATCAGCCCACTTATGATGTATGCCTACTACTTCGGATAGTACTCTTCTTGTTTTCATATATCTATTATAAATTCTTTTTTGTTTAGTAAAAATTCAGGTGAATTGACACCAGATTAAAGCCCAAAGATAGAGGGTAGAATATCAAGATAGTCAATGGATTAACTATTATACTAGAAAATTCGGATTTCTTTGGTGTTAGATAACATAATTTTTAATAGTAATTAACAAAATAGCATTAGACCATTCGGAATTTAATGAAGTGATAATTAAGTGGTATTGTCATCTTTTGTGATACCCAATATCTATGGTTTAAACTTGAATCGCACCTCACCCTTACCCACTTGAGAGGGAGGGAAAAGATGGCTTGTTCAACTTTTTTTCTTCTTCTTAATTAGTTTCAAATAAATATTACAAATAAAAAAGGATTCTCCAAGACGTAGCGACCTAAAATAGTCTCTTGAATTTGTATATGATTATAAATTCAATATTATTCAAGAACACAAACAAACCCAAGGACACCAAATCTTACTTAATGATAAAGTCTTTTAGTTTTAGGGTCACTTCCTAACATATGTACACCTAAAATTAAATCCGAAGTAGAATTAACGTAACTTGCATCATTAATTTCATTAAAATTCCCAACCAATACTATGTACGAATTGGTCCAGTACTATGACAGCTGGGGTGGGCACTGGGCATGTAATTTGGGGTTGAAAATTCAAATAAATGAAAATTAAAGGATGATTTTGCAAAATGAAGTAGCTGTGGGGGATCCATGCATGTAATTAATTATAAGGGCGTGTTTGGTGCAGGAATTTATGGCGGAGGTTGAGGTCAGGGCAGCTCACAATGTGCTGGAAGCTTGTGCAAGAACAGACGCTGTAGACAAAGTTGTCTTTACATCATCTGCTACCGCCGTTATATGGAGAGATGACCGTAATACGATGTCGTCTGATATTGATGAGAGGCATTGGAGTGACATTAATCTTTGTAGAAAATTCAAGGTACCAATGCATTAACCATGCTGCAAAAAATTGTTTAAATTAATATTCAAATGCATGAGATGTATGTGTAATATGATGTGTGTATAAATATGTTCAATATGCCAATTTAGATTTTGTTTACTATTATAATTAGTTTATAACTTTTCCAACCTTCCTAGGGTGCTTGCTTCCTAACTTTTATACTTGTTTGTTTGTGGTTTGAATGAACTTATATTTTAATATCAATGGTAGAGTTAACAGATGCCATAAAAATATTGGTTTAAGAAATATTTTAAGAAATATTTTATAGGAAAAAAAAATAATTAAAATTTTGAGTAATGCTACAGTTATAAACTATTTTATAACATTTTTACAGATTATTGTTGTGATTAATTTCTTACTGGTTTTCATCTGGGCCCACCAATAATATTACTTTTTTATTTTCCAATAATTATTCACCACATTAGCGGTTTGTAAAAAATTTTGTAAAAAATTTGTATCTCTAACATTTTTCTAAATTTTTTATGGATTTTTATATTTCTAATTTAAGTGATGTCAAAACTTTCTTAAAATGGTTTTTTAACGATTGCCCTGAAGGCACCTATTAACATGACCATTTTATCAATTTATTTTGCTTCTTGTGTAATAGTATAATTTCACATTGAAAGAGATGATTTAAATGTATGTCTGAATTTCATTTGAAATGGATTTGGTGTAGGTTTCCTAGACTTTAATGGTGTAGATTGTATAGAACTGAACAAATTATTAAAGATTTGTTGCCTTATGGCTGGAACTATAAGATTGGGCAAACTTTATGAATTTCCATGGGTTTTAGTTAATTGAATTGGTAAAATATTTTTTATCGGATAAAGAATTAGTGAGTTTAGCAAGAAAAAGAAAAAAAAAGAATTTGTGTTCAAATCTTGCATATACAAAAAAAAAAAAAAAAAAAAAAAAAGTTAGTTGATATCTTGATCTGATAATAAAAAACAATTATAATGGATGAAATATTAAAATTTTAAAATTTTTAATGCTTTTATATTAACACAACTTAAAAAAAAGAGAGATAATAATCCTGATTTAGTTTGTACAGGATTGGACAAACAATTAAAGAGTTGTTGCCTTATAGTTGGATTGGATCTATAAGATAAGAACTGCATGACAAACTATTAAAGAGTGGTTGACTTATTATGGGTGGACATAAAGATGCAACCGCTTGAATGGTTTGGAATTTCAATTTTTGATTAACAATTTATCACACATTTTGAAATTGGATTGGATCTATAGTCACACATTTTGATTAACAATTTATCACTTCAACGATGATTTCAATTACTTTTTAGCACTTGTTAATCACAATGTAAACAATAACATATTGCAGTTTAAATTAGATTTCACATGCAATTGAATTGACAAAATTTTGCATTTGATTAGTTGTGGCACGCTTTATCAAAGACCCTGGCCGAGAAGACAGCATGGGCCTTAGCCATGGATCGAGGTGTGAACATGGTGTCCATAAACGGAGGGTTCCTGATGGCTCCTCCTCATCTAACAATCAAAAACCCATATTTGAAAGGAGCAGCTGAGATGTACGAAGATGGTGTATTTGTTACTGTGGATCTCAACTTCATTGTGGACTCTCACATCTGCATCTTTGAAAATGTCTCATCTTACGGCCGATATCTCTGCTTCAACCATGTCATCAGTTGCAACAAAGATGCCACTAAGCTTGCTCACATATTATTGCCACCCTCTGAAGCCTGTTCTCCTGAAAGGTTTGTATGGTTTTGGTCATCTCAGAAGTTGTTCAAAATCCTAAGTAACTTCTAGTGGGACATTTTGCAATCATTGGTGTTATGAATAAGCTTGGTAACCCGATAGTTATATTGGTTAATTGAGGATTTAAAATCTGGATGTCTTCGAGATATCAAGAGGTGTTAACCAATTGATCTCCATAACTCACATAGTTTAGTATTATTAGTATAGTTTAGCATTATTAGTGAATGCGAGCCTTGAAAATCAATTCATACAGTCTAATGAAGTTGATAAAAGATAATTCAATAGAAGAACAATATATTAATAATAATAGAAGAAAAATATATTAATAATAATTAAATAAAATGAGAGGCTTTGTCCTCCAACTTCCTTCCCCGGTTAGGGGTTCTTAATATATTCCTGGTTTACCAAAAATAAAAAAATAAAAAAATAAAATTAAGGAAAATGATCCGACTCCCATTTAAATCCTCCCTGTCTCTAATTTTTTCATGTGTTGCATCTAGCTAGGTGCTGCGGCCTTAATAATTTTGTCCATTTAAGCTCTACTCTATGTATACACTACAGCAACATATTTATTTGATTATTTTTTTTTTTGTTTTGGGTAGATTGGAGGACACAAGAGTGTACCAGCAAAGGATAAGCAACAAGAAACTAAACAAATTGATGGTGGATTTTGAAAGTTGACCTCAGGAAGATTGATTTGCAGCTTCAACAAGCAGAGACCATCTCTTTCTTTCTTTCTTTTTTTGGGTATGCTGAGGTTTCTTTAATTTTGGTATAATTTCGTTACTAAAAGGTGAAAAATTAGCTTTTTTATTTTTTATTTTTTTAGGGTGAAAGGTTAGTTCTAGGTATGGGATTGCAGATTGCTTAAATTCCTTAATGAAATCTTGCAGTCAAAAAATGAATGTTACCGTCAATGGTCTGGAAGGAATTGATCTTGCATCCAAATATGTGATTTTCACAAGGATATACTGACCATATTGAAACTATATCTTTCCCGTTACTCTTCTTCTTCTTCTTTTTCCTTTTTATTTTTAAATTTTTTTTATGCCTTAACTAAATCATTTAGAAACTTAGAATATAAATGACTAAAACCATCACTACAATACGTCCCTAATCTTTATTTTACATTTGAAATCTTTATAATGCATACCAAAAAGGCAATCAAACATATATCATCACATAATCTTAAACAAGCAATCGCCTACAGCAGCATAAATTTGATAGATTATATATATAGCATTCCTGACAATTTACAATATCCTTGCTTGTCCTGGTGAGACTGTGTAGCCCTAGGAATGTGGATTTGGAGTTGATAATAGTTGAGAGACCATGCAAGCATGCAATTGCCAGCTTTGTGACCATCAGTTAACTCTCAACCTGAGCTATGGGAGGTGGAAGGCGTATGTCTAACAAAATTTTCAACAATAAATTCTCCTCCACAATTGAAGCGGATAGAATGGGGATCATTTCACCCGGATGTCTTCCTTTGATCACTTCAATAGCCAAAACTCCAAAGCTATAGACATCACATTTCTCAATTACCTTCATTTGTATAAGCAAGCACTGCAAACAAATAGAATATCATGCCAACGTGTTCATATGCTCTATGTTCAACATTGGTTAAAAAATGGAGTATATTACCTGGTGCAACATATCCATATGCGCCAGGAAGTGAAGTCCAATTGGACTTCAAAATTGGAATTTCTTCACTACCACTATGTTTCTTGATGTTAGACTTGCTTTATAAATGGTTCCATGCCCTCCCTTCCCAATGCAAAACATAGAATCAAAACCCTTGGTTGTTTCAAGGATTTCCTTGTATATCGAAAAGACCTTTTAATTGTGCATGTTATTTGTTCAGTTTGCATGCCGACTGTTCCTTTTTCTTTGTAAAATGAAGAATATTCCAATGAATGCCAATACAAGTAGAAGTGTTCCTAAAAGAGGGGAAATGATTAACAAAATGACTTTATGTCCCTCTTTCGGAATATGTTTTTCTTCCACACAAGTTTGCAATCCTTTATTTCCTTCTTAGGCTTCTATTGTAGTATCTTGAAATGATTTGGTATTGAGAATAGGACCTTACAATTCATTGTAGGATATGTTCTTGTTGGGGAGACAAACACCTTGGGGAGACTCCTTGAATAGTTAATACAATATGAGCTCAATTGTGGACATCGCTTAACTCAAAAGGCCTAAACCCTATAGATATGAGCTCAACTATGTTATATTAACCACTCATTCTTCTCATCATTATTCAATGTGAATCTCCACTCACATGTGTACATCCAATATGATAAACAACAAGTCGTGCATTTCTTCAAAAGCAGTGGGAATTAAACCATTGATATATTGTGGGAGAAGTTCAGCAACTCCAAGCTTTGTAAATTTCCAATTTGGAACGATATCTCTCCCTTAAGCAAGTTATAGCTCAAATCTAGTTGGGACAAGTGTGCTAAATTACACAAATCAATTGGAATGCCTTAGCTAAACTTCTTGTTGCTCATATTCAAGTAGTTTAGCTTCAAAATGTTCCCTATATATCTGGGGATTGAGTTAGTGATTGTTGGCAGATAGATCTAGATACGCAGGTTTTGTTAATGATCCGAGCACTAGAGGTATATCCCATGCAAGTTGATTTCCATTCAACATCAACTTGAACAAATAAGTCAACTTTCCAAATTACTTTGGAAGCTTCCCAACTAATCGATTATAAGAAAGATCAAGTAATTGGAGTTGAGTTGAATCTCCCATTTCAAGTAGTATGCTACCAATAATATTGTTCCCAACAATCCGTAAGGTGGTTAGTTGTGGGCATTGACTCCAATTGTGTGAGATTTCACCATAAAATCTATTGTAACTTAGGTCCATGTATCGCAAGTTTCTATAGACACTGAAATCTTCAGATACATTTCCAAAGAGTTGGTTTCTTTCAGGGCGGACTCTAAATCAGCTTGTACAATTTCTCAAGGTTTTGGGTATTGTACCTATAAGTTGGTTGTTGAAGGTAGTGATGTTTTGAAGGTTTGTATCTAGTTGTAGCACTACTAACTAAGAAGTATATGTTAATTGGCTTTATTCAGTGACAAATTTGTATGTATTTATTTTCAATTTTAATGTATCTTTCTAGGACTTAATTATATTTGGGGTAGAAGTACTTGAGCCTCATCTGCTATTTGGAAAGCTGCATTCAGAGTCATCTCAAGACCTCAGGCAACCTACTTTGCCTGCGAGTGACATGTGGCAAAATTTCAGGATTAAAGTGATGACTAAGCAAGTTATGATCATCTCATGAACAACCAAGCCGTATCAAGGTTGCGAGTTGCAAGCGGTTATTGTACTCTGCTCTTTGTACATTTCTGGCCACTGTGATTATGCTAGCAAACACCCTCACAACTTCTGTGTGTGGCTAGGCCTTTTAGATGAGGGTCTTAACAAACCCTAGAACATAAGTTCAATATCCAAGAGGCCAACCTTTGTAAGAAAAGAGAGAGCTTTTAGTTTTGTGCAAAAACAACTCTATCATCTCTTTCTATCTCTTTCAATCATTGATTAAGATTTTGTATTCCTTCATCTCATCCACACATAGACCCTGTGAGTTGAGTGAAGGTTCTTAGAAACTTGAGAAGTCACTTTCAAAATCCAATTCATATTGGTGGTCTTTCCATTGATACTTCAATCAAGGTTCTCTGGTAAGGTAGAAAGAGAAAGGACTTGGTGAAGTCGGTTACTAGCTGGAGCTTGGAGGGCTCAAGTGTACATAGACTTATAGGCTTCGATAGTTCATAATGATCTATTGTACAACAACTATCTTGTTTAGTGGAGATTTTTTGATGGGTGGTTGGGGGGGGGGGGGGGGGGGAGGTTTTTCTGCCTGGGGTTTTGGGTTTTCCTCTTCCTAAACACTTTTTGGTGTTTAGTTGTGGTTTGTTTGCTATTTACCCTCTTTCCATATTGTTGGATTTGCAATTAATCTATTGGCTAATCAATAACCGGGCTTAACTGTGGAAATTGTTTAAAATGGGTAATTAGCCGTAATTGGGGTCAAAACTCAAAAGTAGATTATTTTTCAATCGGAAAAGAAGTACCTAATCTCTACAATAACATCTAAAAAAATCTCTACAATAAATTGTGAAAAATATCATATTTTCTTTAACCTCCTTATACTGGGATTTAGATCTTCTAGGTTTCCTAGGATACTCTACCAAATAGATTTTCTTAAATCTTAATCATTCTTTAATGATTTAATGGACTAAATTTTTCCATGTCTGACTTAATTGCAATTGGTTTGGTAAATGCCGTAATAGATGTCGTGAGATCCTCTCCTTCCATTCCACTAACAATAATCTTAATTGTGTTATTTACAACATTATTTTATTATTTTAAGAATATTTTTAGTAGAATGTTGACATGGCAGAATCTAGACCATTAAATCATTAAAGTGTGGAAATTAGTTTCGTCAAGATTGCTACATAAAGTATTTATTTTAGGATAAAAGTTTGCCCCAACCACCAATAGAAAGATAACATTTATTTTTATACACACACCAAGACACATGTCTTCTTCCTGTTGGTGGTTAGAGCCAAACATTTTCCTTTATTTTATTAAGGGCAAATTACAACTTACTCACCTGTGGCACCTGTGGTTTGGCCAAAATTTAAGTTGCCTACCAATGGTTTGAAATTTGATACTTTACCCACCTGAGATTAGCTCAGTTAGATTTTCGTGACCTACCTTTATTAAAAACAAGATTAAATATATAATTTTGTTCCACTTTTATGTCTTTCTCCCCTAAAAACACAAAAAAAAAAAAAAAAAAAAACATAAAAATACAAGATCAAATAAGATAAAAAAGAATCCAACAAAACACTTATATCATTGGATAGAAGATCAAATTAGAGAAACCGTAAATTCAATGATCCCATTGCATCAAATCCCTTTTTCTTTCTCTTCATCGTGAGAACTGATTGCACGAGACACAACCAAATCTTAGACTTTAAATAGTGTGGGGAGGCTTAGACATTTTAAATAGAATTATTCTCCAAATATATATATATATATATATATATATATTCTGTACCAGTTTGCAACTTGTAAAACAAAGCCCCATGGCATTCACTAGGTTGAAAAAAAAGTGTTTTCCCTCTTTTCTCTGGTAACGTTGGTCATGTTACATTCCTCATTCAATGTTGCTTCTCTTTAGGTGAATGAAGAGGCAGTGCTCTACTCAGTTGGAAAGCTAGTCTTCAAAATGAAACCCAGCCAACCCTGCCTTCATGGAATCTCCGTAATTATGCAACCAATTCTTCAAACAATCAAAATACTAGCTCAATCCCATGCAGTTGGTTAGGCATTTCTTGCAACCAAGCAAGAAGTGTTATTGGTTTAAACATGACTAAGTGTGCGTTTGGCTCCAAATTAAGAAGTTAGCTTATTTTACTATTCAGCTTATTTTTGTTACTATTCATGAGTTTCACTGCACTTTTTGGTACTATTCATGGGTTTTACTATACTATTTCAGCTAACTTTTATCTTTATCAGTAAAAAATTTTCAGTTTCAGCAAAATAAGTGGATCTCAAACAGGTCCTAACTCAGGCTTAGAAGGTACGCTTCATGTATTTCATTCTCATCTCTTCCCAACCTTGCAATTCTTGGACTGCAGTATGAATGAACTCTTTGGTACAATCCCTATTGAAATTAGTAAACTATCCAAACTCACACTCCTTGATCTGTCATCTAATAAGTTATCTGGGGGAAATCCTACCATAGATTGGACTACTGACCAATCTTGAGGTGTTAGATTTAGCTGAAAATCAGTTAAACGGTTCAATTACTCCAAAAATAGATTAGTTAAAGTCTCTCAATGCCTTTTCTTTGTATGCCAACCATCTTCATGACTGCATTCCTGCATCTTTAGGTAATTTGTGCAACCTAGTATACTTGTTTTTCAATGATAATTTCCTTTCATGTTCCATTTCTTCTTCTTTAGGTAATCTAAGTAACTTGGTTTATTTGTACTCATATGATAATCAAATATATGGTTTTGCTCCTAGGGAAATAGGAAACCTCTCCAATTTAGTTGAACTTGACATGAACAACAATAGCCTAATAGGTCTCATTCCTTCTAGTATTAGAAGCTTAGAAAAGTTTACATGGTTCCATATGTATGAAAATCAGCTCTTTGGCTCCATCCCCCCAGAAATGGGGAATTTGGAATATTTTTTCTCTTTAAGCTTTCAATGTAATAATCTCTCTGGCTCAATTTTCACATCATTGGGAGATTGAAGTCCATGATAAGTCTTCAACTAGACAACAATTAGTTAGCCAACTCTGTTTTGGATAAACTGATTCTTCGTATTCCTTTCTCACCCTAGTATAAATACCCCTTATACCCACGAAATGTAGAAAGTTTCCAAAGAGAAACCCTAAAGAAAAACAAGATTGACTCATCCACAATCTTGTCATAAAGACTTTTCAAATTCCTCTACTCTCACCCTCTCCATTGTTACATCCTTGAGAGGTTCATTACCTAAATCATTTTCTCACCATACCCATATTTGTGAGAAGACTATTTGTTGCTTTGGGAAGTAGTTAGGAAGAGACCAATGGTTATTAGTTGATGTTATGGGCTATAGCGGAATCTGGTAAGCTAAAAAAGACAAAGGTTCGGCGCAACCTCTTTGGAGTAAGAAGCTTGGAAGGCTTAGGTACACTGGGTAGATTATGCTTGGAGGGTCTTCTGCTGTTCATGTATCCCAACTTCATTCTTTAGTGGATTATTGACCGCTTGGAGGGCGGGGGAGAGGTTTTACGCCGAGAGCTTCGGTTTCCTCTTTGATAAGACATCGTTGTGTTGTCCTTGTGTTTGCATCTCTCTTCTCTTAATCTTTGCCATTTAATCTTTGTTGTGGATGTGATTTTAATTGGTTTAAATTGTTTATCAATTATGTTATTAGCTTATGTTTATATTCCGCACATTTATTGTTTGATAATAAGCTTGAATTGGTAATTGGTAATTTGTAATTGGAGGTCTAAAAGTTCATAGTGTTTTACACGCTATTTGAACATTCAGGCTTGCAAACAAAGCGCAAACTATAACTAAAATTTTTCCAACTACCCTTTTATATGCCTCAGTTGGAATATAAATGACTAAAACAAAAAGATCACTATTGATCTCTTTTTTACTACATTTGAATTATTTATGCATATACCAAAATAGCCAATAAAAAATGTACAATCACAGTGCCCTTAAATCTGTGTTTCCAGCAGCACATTATTAATACTTGTACGTAATTAAGATCTGGTCAGCAGCAAAATTTGACAAAATATAGTATCCCATAAAATTCATATTCTTTCATGTTCTTTCTTGTCCTAGTCAGAGTCGGACTGTGGATGGCTCTAAGAAAGTGCACTTCAGCTTGATAACACCCGAGAGACCATGTGCATAGTTGGTCTAGATTCTGGATTCGCTTGCAAGCATTCAATTGCCAGCTTTATGATGAGTATCAATTGATTCTCAGCCTGCAGCATGGGAGGTGGAATGCGTAGGTCAAACAAATCTTTCAACAAAATATTCTCCTCCACGGATGAAGCTGATAGAATGGAGATGATTTCACCAGGATGCCTTCCTTTGATCACTTCAATAGCCAAAACTCCGAAGCTAAACACATCGCATTTCTCAGTTATCTTCATGGTATAGGCAAGCTCTACAAAAAAAGCAGAATATTATACCAATGTATTGATATAATCTATGTTCTATAATGATTGAAGAAATAAGTATATTACCTGGTGCAACATATCCATATGTGCCAGCAAATGAAGTCCAATTGGATGAGTCTCGATTAAGAAGCTTAGCTATGCCAAAGTCTGAAACATGAGCCTCGTAATCTGAATCCAGCAAAACATTTTTGCTTGATATGTCCCTGTGAACAATTGGTGGTGAGCAATCATGGTGCATGTAAGATAGAGCATGAGCCACACCTTTGATGATATTCATCCTCTTATTCCATTCCAACTCCTTTGCTCCTCCATCACTGCTCAAAATTGTGGCCAAGCTACCCCTTTCAAAGTACTCATAAATCAAAATCGAGTGTTGTGATTGTGAACAAAAGCCATGCAATTTTACGATGTTTCGGTGGCGTATTTCTGTTAATGCACTTATCTCATTGAAGAACTCTTTTTGTTGTACAATCTCACCATCACACAAGGATTGGGGTTTCTTTACTGCCACTGTGTTTCCTGATGTTAGAGTTGCTTTATACACAGTTCCATGTTTTCCCTTCCCAATACAAAACATATCATCAAAACCCTGTGTTGCTTCAATGATTTCCTTGTACATTGCTTTTCCATCAAAAGTTGTTATCGAAAACACTTTTTCATTGTGTGTGTTAGTTGTTTGATCCATATGAGGGTCCTTTCTATTTCTCTGCAAAATGAGGAAAACTCCAAGAAACATCAATACAAGTGATAGTGTTCCAAAAAGAGGGAAAATGATTAACAAAAAGATTTTGGGTCTCGTCTTTGAAACTGGTCTTCCTACCACACAGGGCTGCAATCCTGTAACATTTCCACACAACCTTTTATTTCCTCGTAGTGCTTCTATGCAAGCATCTTGAAATGCTTTAGCATTGGGAAGAGGGCCCTCCAACTTATTATAGGATATGTCCACATATGACAAACCATGCATCTCTTCGAAAGCAATTGGAATAAAACCAGAGAGGTTATTGTGGGAGAAATTCAACATCTCCAAGCTTTGAAGATTGCCAATTTGTGAAGGTATCTTTCCTTCGAGCGAGTTATGACTCAAATCTAGCTGGGACAAATGAGCTAAATTACAAATTTCAATTGGAATATCATGGCAAAACTTGTTGTTGCTCATATCCAAATAGTGTAGTTTCAAAAAGTTCCCTATAATTCTGGGGATCGAGTTGTCAAATCTATTACTGGATAGATCCAGATACTCAAGATTTGTCAATGATCCAAGCTCTGGAGATATATCACCAGAAAGTTGGTTTCCATTCAACTTCAATTTCAACAAAGAAGTCAACTTCCCAAATTCCTTTGGAAGCTTCCGAACCAACCGATTAGAAGAAAGATCAAGTACATGAAGTTGAGTGAAGTTTCCAATTTCAGGTGGTATGCCACCACCAATACCATTCCCAGCAATCAGCAGGGTGCCTAGGTGCGGGCACCTACTCCAACTGGGAGAGATTTCACCATAAAATCTATTGTAACTTAGATCCATGTATTGCAGGTTTCTATAAACACCAAAATCTTCAGATAAATTCCCAAAGAGTTGGTTTTGTTCAAGGAAGACTCTAATTAAACTCATGCAAGTCTTCAAGGTTTTTGGTATTGGACCTATGAGTTGGTTGTCATATGCAGAAAAGCCTTGGAGAGATCCACTTTGGCATAAGTTTTGAGGCAAAAAACCAGTAAAGTGGTTTGTGTTCAACACCAGCGCAGTCAACTTTGTGAGATTTCCTATCTCTTGGGGAATAGGACCAGAAAATTGGTTATCACGAAGGTATAGAACTTCTAAGGAACTTAAATTACCCAAGGAAATTGGAACAGTACCACTTAATTGATTGTTGCTGAGATCAAGAGTGGTTATGGACTTTAAGTTTCCTAATTCTTTAGGAACGATGCCAGAAAGTTGATTGTTGTCCAATTTCAAGACAGTTAGGAAGCTGAGAACTCCTAAAGACATGGGAATTGAGCCAGAAAAATTATTTGTCTGAAGCCTTAAAAATTGGAGATACTTCAAATTTCCAATTTCTGGGGGGATGGAGCCGTTGAGGTGATTTTCAAACACTTGCAACAATGTTAGCATTTCAAGGTTTCCAATACTATAAGGAATGGGACCTGTTAAACTATTGTTACTTATATCAAGTTCAAGTAAATTGCTAAGGTTTCCAATTTCTGGTGGAATGGAGGCAGAGAGTAGATTATTATAAAGGGTCAAATAAGCCAAGTTGCTTAAATCGCCCAAAGATGCTGGAATGGAATTCGAAAGCACATTATCATTGAGATACACCTGAATCAGGTTGCTCAAATTACCTAAAGAAGCAGGAATGGAGCCACGGAGATTGTTGGCAAACAAAGAAAGGGTATTGAGAGACTTTAACTGGCCTATTTCTGGAGGAATCGAGCTGTTTAATTGATTTTCAGCTAGGGACAGGATCTCAAGATTGATCAGTAGGCCAATCTGCGGTGGGATGGCCCCCGAAAAGTTATTAACGGATAGATCAAGATATTTGAGTTTGGAGAGGTGACTAATTTCGGGAGGGATTGTACCAAATAGCTCATTCATGCTGAGATCAAGGTATGCAAGACTAGGGAGAGATGAGAATGGAAAATCATGAAGCGTACCTTTCAAGCTAGAGTTCGTCAAGTTTAATGTAGAAACACTTCCTGCTTGGGTGCAAGAAATACCGAACCAACTGCATGGGCTTGAGCTTGAGCTTGTATTTTGATGACTCAAAGAATTGGTTGCATTATTAGGAAGGAGAGTCCATGAAGGCAGGGGTGACTGTGTCTCATTTTGAAGACTAGCTTTCCAATTGAGTAGAGCATCCATCTCTGCCAATTCATTCACAGAAAGAGAGGCAACATCGAATGAGGAAAGTAAGATGGCCAACGCGACCAGAAAAAAGAGGGAAAACACTTTTTTCAAGTTAGTCAATGCCATGGCTCTTTGTTTTACAAGTTGCAAACTAGTTCAGAATTCTATTTAAAATGTCTAAGCTCCCCCCGCAAGCAAAAATTGTGAAATAGTCTATTTTTGGGAAAAAATTAGGCGCGTGGCATGTGTTTAAAGTTATTTAGAAAGTTGTACTTTTTTTGAAAGTCGAGTTTGGCAAACTCGACTTTGGGTTGGAAAACGAACACTATAGTGGCGTTTTTTAGTGCCTCGTGCCTATAGCAGCGTTTATAGAAAACGCCACTATAGGGTACCTTCCTAAATAACTTTGAACGCATGCCACGCGCCTAATTTTTTCCTAGAAATAGACTATTTAGCAATTTTTGCCCTCCCCCACACTATTTACAGGTCCAATCAGTTTTGACTAGGGGTGTGCATGGGTCGAGTTGGGTCGGGTTGAGGGGATTTTTTGACTCAACTTGCCATGGTGGGTCAAAAAAAATTTAACCCAACCCAACCCATCACATAAGTCCAACTCAACCCAACCCAACCCACATGGGTCGGGTTGGGTCGGGTTGATCCCATGGATTTGACAAATTTTTATTATTATTATTATTATTAAATTAAATAAAAAAATATAAATATTAATATATTAAAAAAAAACCCAAAGATTAGTATCAATGTAACTCCTTAAAGGCAAACAACACTAATGACTAAACAACAATAATAATTTACTAGGGTTTGTGTGAACTAACTGGCTTTTATATGAGATAGGAGGAGCTGTTTATTTTTAAAAATTTATTAATTATATAATATTATATATATATATATATATTAAATTAGTATTAGTAGGAGGAACTCGACAACTGTTTTTTTTTAAATTATTAAATATAATATATATATATATATATATATATATATATATATAAGTGCCCTACAGCTAGTTTTAAAAAAAAAATTATTAAATATATAATATATTTTAAATACATATTAAATATGGGTGGGTCGGGTTGGGTTTGAGCGGGTTTATAATTTTATAACCCAAACCCAAACCCAACCCAACCCGCTATAAATTTTTTTTTGTAACCCAACCCAACCCACCAAGTACTAAAAACCGATCCAACCCGGCGGGTCGGGTTGGGTTAGGTTGGGTTTAGCGGGTTGGTGGATTTTCTGCACACCCCTAATTTTGACGATGTTGGGTAAGAGAGAAAGGATTTGATACAGATTTCACATGGCAAGTACCGTTACACGGAAATTATCTTTACCAATTCGTTTGAAGCTGGTCAAAAAGCTATTCAAAAAGATAAATAAAAAAACTTATATAGTATGAAAAGAAAAAAAAAAAAGTCATAAGGGTCCGTTTGGATACAACTTATTGTTGCTTATTGTTACTGAAAACACTGTAGCAAAATAATTTTTAAATGTATGAATAGTACCGTGAGACCCATTTTTAATATTTTTTAATGCGTAAACAGTGTTGCTACAGTACGTGAACAGTGTGCTACAGTGCATGAATAGTAATAATTGTCTCATGCACAGTGATTTTACTGTTCATGCGTTAAAAAAAAAAAAAAAAAAGCTCCAAAACGTGAAATTGGAAACGCACAGCAACTTTGAGTGCTATCCAAACCAAGGCAAAGTTACCATAAGAACGCGGAAAAACCGGTCTATGAATTTGGATTTGTTCTTTACTTCTTCACACTGGAAGTCAAAAAGTTATTCCTTTAATAAAAAAAAGAAAAAAAAGAAAAAGGAAAAACAGCTAGTCAAAAAGTTAGTGAGAAACATGGTTTAAAAATAGGGTGTTTGGTATATGCACTTAAAAATATGTGTTTTGTTCTTTGAAAATATGTGTGGAAATACGTGTGAGTGAAAATATGTATGGAAATACATGTAATATTATTTAAAAACTGAAAAAGTGTGTTTAAGTGGGTGTCCTAAACACCTCCTAAAAGTGGAGAAAAGAAAGAGAGTGGTATTGTTTGGTGTTGGCTTATCTCTCATGACAAATTTCTATGTATTTTTGGGTTTCATTTGTATTGTAACAATTTTCTAGATTTGCTATTTGTAGAAATCTAGCTTAATTGTGTACTAGAGACGACTTTCCTGGGTCCGGTTGATGAGTTTTTTCAACCCAACTCATTATGGTGGGTTAAAAAAAAAATCCAACCCATCACAGAGGTCCAATTCAACTCACGTGGATCGGTTGGGTCAGGTAGACACATGAGTTGGATAGATTTTTAATTACTATATGAAAATAACTTAGAGCAAATTTGTAATCAAATAATCATGAGCATAATACCAAACAAACACAAACTATATGAAAAGAATTTAGAGTTTGGGTTTTATTTAGGAAGAGGGGCAGAAAAGTAAATAAAAAAAATTATATAATTTTTAATATGTTTTTTAAAATTTAAAAATATATTAATTATAGGTGGGTTGGGTCGAGTTAGGCGGATCTATAAATCTCATGACCCAAACCCAACCCAATCCCCCACTATATAAAAAAAAAAAAAAAATCATGACCCAACTAACCCACCAACCCAAAAAACCGACCCAATCCATTGGGTTAGGTTGGATTGAGTCAAGTCGGTTTTGACTGGTTGTTGGGTTCGTTACACACCCCCACCCTTTAGCAATGGAAATTAATTAGACCCTCAAGATTAGGGAAAAGGAGCTCAAAAATACAAATAAATATGAATTTAAACAAAAATATTTACACACACTAGCTCCAAATAAACATGTAAGGATATGTTAGGAACCCGGTGGTTCTTAATGGGGATAGATAGGAATTATAGGGGAATCGATGAGAATTGTAAGGAAATTGACTTAATTCGAGATAGTCACCCTCCATAGACAAATATTAAGAGAGAGAGGAAATGCACTAAGTAAATGCAACATTACAATAATTATTATTTATATAAGGGTTCCTAACAGGATACCATTTAACCAAAAAACTTAGACTTGTGAGTTTGGGATCTTTGGGCCTAACTATGTTATTGTAATCACCTACTTTTATCATTGTTATTCAATATGAGATTTCCCTCACATTGAAGTCATACTCAAATATATGTTTATGCCTCAAAGAGAAACAAAGGGAGGGGAAAAGAAGACATTTATTTATGTTTTATTTTGGTAAACGGGTTGCAATTTAGGGGAAAAAAAAGATATATGGTAGACTGGTAGTAATGAAATTTAAAGATGAGAAGTTATAGTTACAATTTTATAGTACAAGTGGATTTTTTGTTTTTTAAATTCAAAATAGAGAAGAAGAGAATCAAAAAAATAAAAACAAAACACAAAAAAATAAAAACAAAAAATGTGAGATTAAGAGTAAGGAAACCACAAATTCAAAAAAAAAAAAAAAAAAAAAAAAAAAAAAAAAAAAAAAAAAAAAAACAACAACGTAAATTAAAAACATGGGCTTAAATTAGACAAGCAGACCATCATCATGCATAACAAAGAACTTTCCTTCAACATTAGAGTGAACAATGAATCTAATTTATTTGGATTTTAACAAGACTTTGGACTCATATAGCAATTTAAGTAGTCAAGCTTTGAGATTCCATGTTTCTTACACCTTTTCTTTTTATCAAAAAAAAGTTTCTAACAACTATTTTTTTATTTCTCAAAGTTTCTAACACCTCTAAATTCTTCTTTGTCATCATCAACCTACAAGCAATCACACCAATTATTTACACACTTTCTATTTTAATATATTTTTCCTCACTTGTTTGTCACTTTTGTCATACCCACTCTCGCCTTGACTCTCTTTTCTAGATTTTTCCAATCCAAAAAAGACGAGAGAGAGAGAGAGAGAGAGAGAGAGAGAGAGAGAGAGAGAGAGAATGGTGGTAGTTGAAATAATAATAAAAAATAATTATTTAAAGAAAATAAATTGTTTAAGAGTTTGTTAGTGGATTATAGGAAAGAAGGAAAAAGGAAGATAAAAAAGGAAAGGAAAGAAATTTATTGGAATGTTTGGCTGGGTGAATTGGTCGAAGGAAAACTGGTGTGACCTAAGTTTTTTCTCTTGACGTCCGCCTAAATATTTTCTCCCCAAATTGGGATAGAAAATTGAAATGGGAAACCAAAAAAAGAAACGGACCAAAAAACCAATATTCTGGATTAGGAGGATTTTTTTCTCACCCACAGTGGTGTTTTGGTAGTTTTTTTTCTCAACAAAACTGTGAGTTTTGTTTTTTCTAACCTGTTCATATAAATATTAGCGCGTGTTTAGAGAATTTCATTTTTAATTAAAAAATTATTTGTATTTCTAATAAAGAAGAGTATTTCAAGTTTGAACACCTAAGGACAATCTTTTTAAAGTTGTTAAAGTAAAAACATTTTTTTGTGTGGAAAACATGGGCTTGTATTAGAGAATGATTAAGCCTTGAAATTAGACCAGAAGACCATCATCACGCATAATGACGAACTATCCTTCAATATCAGAGTGAACAATAAGTCTAATTTATTAGGATTTTAAAAAGACTTTGGACTCATTTTGCAATTTAAAAGTAGTCAAGCACTGCGATTCCATGTTTTTGACACCTTTTTTTAATATAAAAAAAAATGTTTCTAATACCTATTAATTCTCCTTTGTCATTACCTACTAGACGCACTCACACCAATTATTTACACACTTTCTATTATAATATATTTTCCCTCTCCAATACCAATTTTTTACACACTTTTTATTTTAATATATTTAGGGAAAATAATAACTTACCAATATATTGTTTGGCCAAAATTTAAGTTGTCTACATAAATGTTTGGCAGGGTGAATTGGTCGATGGAAAACTAGTATGATCTAAGTTTTTCCACGTGCGGTCGTCCTAAACATTTTCTCCCCAAATTGGGAAAGAAAATTGAAATGGGAAAATAAGAAAAAGAAACAGACCAAAAAACCTATGTTTTGGATAAGGAGGATTTTTTCTCGCCCACAGTGGTGTTTTGGTAGTTTTTTTTTTCAACAAAATTGTGAGTTTTCATTTTTCTAACCTGTTTATATAAATATTAGTGCGAGTTTAGAGAATTTCTTTTTTAATTAAAAAATTATTTGTATTTCTAATAAAGAAGAGTATTTCAAGTTTGAACACCTAAGGACAATCTTTTTAAAGTTGTTAAAGTAAAAACATTTTTTTGTGTGGAAGACATGGGCTTGTATTAGAGAATGATTAAGCCTTGAAATTAGACCAGAAGACCATCATCATGCATAATGACGAACTGTCATTCAATATCAGAGTGAACAATAAGTCTAATTTATTAGGATTTTAAAAAGACTTTGGACTCATTTTGCAATTTAAAAGTAGTCAAGCACTGCAATTCCATGTTTTTGACACCTTTTTTTAATATAAAAAAAATGTTTCTAATACCTATTAATTCTCCTTTGTCATTACCTACTAGACGCACTCACACCAATTATTTACACACTTTCTATTATAATATATTTTCCCTCTCCAATACCAATTTTTTACACACATTTGATTTTAATATATTTAGGGAAAATTATAACTTAACAATATATGGTTTGGCCAAAATTTAAGTTGTCTGCATAAATGTTTGGCAGGGTGAATTGGTCGATGGAAAACTAGTATGATCTAAGTTTTACCACGTGCGGTTGTCCTAAACATTTTCTCCCCAAATTGGGAAAGAAAATTGAAATGGGAAACCAAGAAAAAGAAACAGACCAAAAAACCTATGTTTTGGATAAGGAGGATTTTTTCTCGCCCACAGTGGTGTTTTGGTAGTTTTTTTTTTCAACAAAATTGTGAGTTTTCATTTTTCTAACCTGTTTATATAAATATTAGCGTGTGTTTAGAGAACTTCTTTTTTAATTAAAAAATTATTTGTATTTCTTAAAAAGAAGAGTATTTCAAGTTCGAACACCTAAGGAAAATCTTTTTGAAGTTGTTAAACTAAAAACATTTTTTTTTTTGTGGAAAAAGTGGCCTATATTAGTGATTGATTAAGCCTTGAAATTAGACCAGCAGACCATCATCATGCATAATGATGAAATTTCCTTAAATATCAGAGTGACAATAAGTCTAATTTATTTGGAATATAACAAGACTTTGGACACATTATGCAATTTAAAAGTAGTCAAGCAGAGAGATTCCGTGTTTCTGACACCATTTTTTTATCAAAAATAAAAAATGTTTTTAATACCTTTTAACTCTTCTTTGTCATTACCTACGAAGAAGCACTCACACCAATTATTTACACACTTTCTATTATAATATATTTTCCCTCTCCAATACCAATTTTTTACACACTTTTTATTTTAATATATTTAGGCCAAATTATAAGTTACCTATATATGGTTAGGCCGAAATTTAGGTTGTCTAACTAAATGTTTGGCTGGGTGAATTGGCTGAAGGAAAACTGGTGTGACCAAAGTTTTTTCTCTTGAGGTCCTCCTAAACATTTTCTACCCAACTTGGGATAGAAAATTGAAATGGGAAACCAAGGAAAAAAGGGGACCAAAAAACCTATGTTCTAGATTAGGAGGATTTTTTTCACCCATAGTGTTGTTTTGGTAGTTTTTTTTTTTTTTTTTTTTCCCCAACAAAACTGTGAGTTTTGGTTTTTCTAACCTGTTTATATAAATATTAGCGCATGTTTAGAGAATTTCTTTTTTAATTAAAAAATTATTTGTATTTCTAATAAAGAAGAGTATTTCAAGTTTGAACACCTAAGGACAATCATTTTAAAGTTGTTAAAGTAAAAACATTTTTTTGTGTGGAAAACAAGGGATTGTATTAGAGAATGATTAAGCCTTGAAATTAGACCAGAAGACCATCATAATGCATAATGACGCACTGTCCTTCAATATCAGAGTGAACAATAAGTCTAATTTATTAGGATTTTAACTAGACTTTGGACTCATTTTGCAATTTAAAAGTAGTCAAGCACCGCGATTCCGTGTTTTTGACACCTTTTTTTAATCTTAAAAAAATGTTTCTAATACCTCTTAATTCTCCTCTGTCATTACCTACCAAACGCACTCACACCAATTATTAGCTGGGTGAATTGGTTGAAGGAAAACTAGTGTGATCTAAGTTTTTTCACTTGCGGTCGTCCTAAACATTTTCTCCCCAAATTGGGAAAGAAAATTGAAATGGGAAACCAAGAAAAAGAAACGGACCAAAAAACCAATGTTTTGGATTATGAGGACTTTTTCTCGCCCACTGTGGTGTTTTAGTAGTTTGTTTTTCAACAAAATTGTGAGTTTTGGTTTTTCTAACCTGTTTATATAAATATTAACGTGTCTTCAGAGAATTTCTTTATTAATTAAAAAATTATTTGTATTTCTATTAAAGAAGAGTATTTCAAATTCGAACACCAAAGGAAAATCTTTTTGAAGTTGTTAAACTAAAAATATATATATATATATATATATATTTTTTGTGTGTGTGGAAAACTTGGGCCTATATTAGTGATTGACTAAGCCTTGAAATGAGACTAGCAGACCATCATCATGCATAATGAAGAACTTTCCTTCAATATTTGAGTGACAATAAGTCTAATTTATTTGGAATTTAAAAAGACTTTGGACACATTATGCAATTTAAAAGTAGTCAAGCACAGAAATTCCGTATTTCTGACACCTTTTTTTTTATTTTTTTATTTTTTTATCAAGAATAAAATGTTTCTAATACCTTTTAACACTTCTTTGTCATTACTGACCAAGAAGCACTCACACCAATTATTTACACACTTTCTATTATAATATATTTTCCGTCTCCAATAACAATCTTTTACACACTTTTTATTTTAATATATTCAGGACAAATTATAACTTACCTATATATGGTTTGGCCGAAATTTAAGTTGTCTAACTAAATATTTGGCTGGGTGAATTGGTCGAAGGAAAACTGGTGTGACAAAAGTTTTTTCTCTTGAGGTCCTCCTAAACATTTTCTCCCCAAATTGGGATAGAAAATTGAAATGTGAAACCAAGAAAAAGAAATGGACCAAAAAACCAATGTTCTGGATTAGGAGGATTTTTGCGCACGGACATTCTAGCCTTTTGCCCCTAATTGTTTTTTTATTTAGCAATTTGCCCCTATTTCGAAACTATATAGGGATATGCCCCTGTTTCAATACTCGATTACCCTAAAATCGAGTTTCAATGAAATACTCGATTTGTAGAAAATCGAGTTATGCCCGATCAAACTTAGAAAAAAAAAAAAAAAAAAAAAATTTGCATGTAACTCGAGCTTAGGGAAATCGAGTTCCATGCAAAAAAATTTTACAAGTGTGATCGCCCAATATTCAGGGAGACCTATAGCGCCGTTTTTAAGCCCTAGAGTGACGTTTTTAAGCCCTATAGTAGCGTTTTTCTGGAAAATTTTTTATACCAGATTTCAGTGCCCCTATAGCGGCGTTTTTTAATCCCTATAGTGGCGTTTTTCTGGAAAAATTTTTTATACCAGGTTTCAGTGGCCCTATAGTGGCGTTTTTTTATCCCTATAGTGACGTTTTTAAGCCCTATAGTGACGTTTTGGAACTCGATTTCCATTTACTCGAGTTTCATGAATTTTTTTTTTTTTAAAAGTTTGATCGGGCATAACTCGATTTTAAACCAATCGAGTACTTTAAGTAACTCGATTTTAGGGTCATCGAGTATCGAAACAGGGGCACGCACCTATATAGTTTCGAAACAGGGACATTTTGCCAATTAAAAAAATAAAAGGGGGTAAAATGCCAGAATGTCCTTTTGCGCACCCACAATGTTTTTTTTTTTTTTTTTCCAACAAAACCGTGAGTTTTGGTTTTCTAGCTTGTTTATATAAATATTAGCGCATGTTTAGAGAATTTCTTTTTTAATTAAAAAATTATTTGTATTTCCAATAAAGAAGAGTATTTCAAGTTTGAACGCCTAAGGAAAATCTTTTTAAAGTTGTTAAAGTAAAAACATTTTTTTGTGTGGAAAACATGGGCTTGTATTAGAGAATGATTAAGCCTTGAAATTAGACCAGAAGACCATCATAATGCATAATGACGAACTGTCCTTCAATTTCAGAGTGAACAATAAGTCTAATTTATTAGGATTTTAACTAGACTTTGGACTCATTTTGCAATTTAAAAGTAGTCAAGCACCGCGATTCCGTGTTTTTGACACCTTTTTATAATCTTAAAAAAATGTTTCTAATACCTCTTAATTCTCCTCTGTCATTACCTACCAGACGCACTCACACCAATTATTAGTTGGGTGAATTGGTCGATGGAAAACAAGTATGATCTAAGTTTTTCCACGTGCAGTCATCCTATACATTTTCTCCCCAAATTGGGAAAGAAAATTGAAATGGGAAACCAAGAAAAAGAAACAGACCAAAAAACCTTTGTTTTGGATAAGGAGGATTTTTTCTCGCCCACAGTGGTGTTTTGGTAGTTTTTTTTTTTCAACAAAATTGTGAGTTTTCATTTTTCTAACCTGTTTATATAAATATTAGCGTGTGTTTAGAGAACTTCTTTTCTAATTAAAAAATTATTTGTATTTCTTAAAAAGAAGAGTATTTCAAGTTCGAACACCTAAGGAAAATCTTTTTGAAGTTGTTAAACTAAAAACTTTTTTTTTTTTTTTGGAAAACATGGCCTATATTAGTGATTGATTAACCCTTGAAATTAGACCAGCAGACCATCATCATGCATAATGATGAAATTTCCTTAAATATCAGAGTGCCAATAAGTCTAATTTATTTGGAATATAACAAGACTTTGGACACATTATGCAATTTAAAAGTAGTCAAGCACAGAGATTCCGTGTTTCTGACACCATTTTTTTTATCAAAAATAAAAAATGATTCTAATACCTTTTAACTCTTCTTTGTCATTACCTACGAAGAAGCACTCACACCAATTATTTACACACTTTCTATTATAATATATTTTCCCTCTCCAATACCAATTTTTAACACACTTTTTATTTTAATATATTTAGGGAAAATAATAACTTACCAATATATTGTTTGGCCAAAATTTAAGTCGTCTACATAAATGTTTGGCAGGGTGAATTGGTAGATGGAAAACTAGTATGATCTAAGTTTTTCCACGTGCGGTCGTCCTAAACATTTTCTCCCCAAATTGGGAAAGAAAATTGAAATGGGAAAATAAGAAAAAGAAACAGACCAAAAAACCTATGTTTTGGATAAGGAGGATTTTTTCACGCCCACAGTGGTGTTTTGGTAGTTTTTTTTTTTTCAACAAAATTGTGAGTTTTCATTTTTCTAACCTGTTTATATAAATATTAGCGTGAGTTTAGAGAATTTCTTTTTTAATTAAAAAATTATTTGTATTTCTAAAAAAGAAGTGTATTTCAAGTTTGAGCGCCTAAGGAAAATCTTTTTAAAGTTGTTAAAGTAAAAACATTTTTTTTGTGTGGAAAACAAGGGCCTGTATTAGAGAATGATTAAGCCTTGAAATTAGACCAGAAGACCATCATAATGCATAATGACGAACTGTCCTTCAATATCAGAGTGAACAATAAGTCTAATTTATTAGGATTTTAACAAGACTTTGGACTCATTTCGCAATTTAACAGTAGTCAAGCACTGCGATTCCGTGTTTTTGACACCCTTTTTTTAATAAAAAAAAAATGTTTCTAATACCTATTAATTCTCCTTTGTCATTACCTACTAGACGTACTCACACCAATTATTTACACACTTTGTATTATAATATATTTTTCCTCTCCAATGCCAATTTTTTAAACACTTTTTATTTTAATATATTTTGAGAAAATTATAACTTACCTATATATGGTTTGGCCAAAATTTAATTTCTCTACATAAATGTTTGGTAGGGTGAATTGGTCGATGGAAAACAAGTATGATCTAAGTTATTCCACGTGCGGTCATCCTATACATTTTCTCCCCAAATTGGGAAAGAAAATTGAAATGGGAAACCAAGAAAAAGAAACAGACCAAAAAACCTATGTTTTGGATAAGGAGGATTTTTTCTCGCCCACAGTGGTGTTTTGGTAGTTTTTTTTTTTTTCAACAAAATTGTGAGTTTTCATTTTTCTAACCTGTTTATATAAATATTAGCATGTGTTTAGAGAACTTCTTTTTTAATTAAAAAATTATTTGTATTTCTTAAAAAGAAGTGTATTTCAAGTTCGAACACCTAAGGAAAATCTTTTTGAAGTTGTCAAACTAAAAACATTTTTTTTTTTTTTCGAAAACATGGCCTATATTAGTGATTGATTAAGCCTTGAAATTAGACCAGCAGACCATCATCATGCATAGTGATGAAATTTCCATAAATATCAGAGTGACAATAAGTCTAATTTATTTGGAATATAACAAGACTTTGGACACATTATGCAATTTAAAAGTAGTCAAGCACAGAGATTCCGTCTTTCTGACACCATTTTTTTTTATCAAAAATAAAAAAGGTTTCTAATACCTTTTAACTCTACTTTCTCATTACCTACGAAGAAGCACTCACACCAATTATTTACACACTTTCTATTATAATATATTTTCCCTCTCAAATACGAATTTTTTACACACCTTTTATTTTAATATATTTAGGCCAAATTATAAGTTACCTATATATGGTTAGGCCGCAATTTAAGTTGTCAAACTAAATGTTTGGCTGGGTGAATTGGCTGAAGGAAAACTGGTGTGACCAAAGTTTTTTCTCTTGAGGTCCTCCTAAACATTTTCTACCCAACTTGGGATAGAAAATTGAAATGGGAAACCAAGAAAAAAAAGGGACCAAAAAACCTATGTTCTAGATTAGGAGGATTTTTTTCACCCATAGTGCTGTTTTGGTAGTTTTTTTTTTTTTTTTCAACAAAACTGTGAGTTTTGGTTTTTCTAACCTGTTTATATAAATATTAGCGCATGTTTAGAGAATTTCTTTTTTAATTAAAAAATTATTTGTATTTCTAAAAAAGAAGTGTATTTCAAGTTTGAACACCTAAGGACAATCTTTTAAAAGTTGTTAAAGTAAAAACATTTTTTTGTGTGGAAAACAAGGGCTTGTATTAGAGAATGATTAAGCCTTGAAATTAGACCAGAAGACCATCATAATGCGTAATGACGAACTGTCCTTCAATATCAGAGTGAACAATAAGTCTAATTTATTAGGATTTTAACAAGACTTTGGACGCATTTTGCAATTTAAAAGTAGTCAAGCACTGCGATTCCGTGTTTTTGACACCCTTTTTTTAATTAAAAAAAAAATGTTTCTAATACCTATTAATTCTCCTTTGTCATTGCCTACTAGACGTACTCACACCAATTATTTACACACTTTCTATTATAATATATTTTTCCTCTCCAATACCAATTTTTTAAACACTTTTTATTTTAATATATTTAGGGATAATTATAACTTACCTATATATGGTTTGTCCAAAATTTAAGTTGTCTACATAAATGTTTGGCAGGGTGAATTGGTCAATGGAAAACTAGTATGATCTAAGTTTTTCCACGTGCGGTCGTCCTATACATTTTCTCCCCAAATTGAGAAAGAAAATTGAAATGGGAAAATAAGAAAAAGAAACAGACCAAAAAACCTATGTTTTGGATAAGGAGGATTTTTTCTCGCCCACAGTGGTGTTTTGGTAGTTCTTTTTTTCAACAAAATTGTGAGTTTTCATTTTTCTAACCTGTTTATAAAAATATTAGCGCGAGTTTAGAGAATTTCCTTTTTAATTAAAAAATTATTTGTATTTCTAAAAAAGAAGTTTATTTCAAGTTTGAACGCCTAAGGAAAATCTTTTTAAAGTTGTTAAGGTAAAAACATTTTTTTGTGTGGAAAACAAGGGCCTGTATTAGAGAATGATTAAGCCTTGAAATTAGACCAGAAGACCATCATAATGCATAATGACGAACTGTCCTTCAATATCAGAGTGAACAATAAGTCTAATTTATTAGGATTTTAACAAGACTTTGGACTCATTTCGCAATTTAAAAGTAGTTAAGCACTGCGATTCCATGTTTTTGACACCCTTTTTTTAATAAAAAAAAAATGTTTCTAATACCTATTAATTCTCCTTTGTCATTACCTACTAGACGTACTCACACCAATTATTTACACACTTTCTATTATAATATATTTTTCCTCTCCAATACCAATTTTTTAAACACTTTTAATTTTAATATATTTTGGGAAAATTATAACTTACCTATATATGGTTTGGCCAAAATATAATTTGTCTACATAAATGTTTGGCAGGGTGAATTGGTCGATGGAAAACTAGTATGATCTAAGTTTTTCCACGTGCGGTCATCCTATACATTTTCTCCCCAAATTGGGAAAGAAAATTGAAATGGGAAACCAAGAAAAAGAAACAGACCAAAAAACCTATGTTTTGGATAATGAGGATTTTTTCTCGCCCACAGTGGTGTTTTGGTAGTTTTTTTTTTTTCAACAAAATTGTGAGTTTTCATTTTTCTAACCTGTTTATCTAAATATTAGCATGTGTTTAGAGAACATCTTTTTTAATTAAAAAATTATTTGTTATTTCTTAAAAAGAAGTGTATTTCAAGTTCGAACACCTAAGGAAAATCTTTTTGAAGTTGTTAAATTAAAAACATTTTTTTTTTTTTTGGAAAACATGGCCTATATTAGTGATTGATTAAGCCTTGAAATTAGACCAGCAGACCATCATCATGCATAATGACGAAATTTCCTTAAATATCAGAGTGACAATAAGTCTAATTTATTTGGAATATAACAAGACTTTGGACACATTATGCAATTTAAAAGTAGTCAAGCACAGAGATTTCGTGTTTCTGACACCATTTTTTTTATCAAAAATAAAAAAGGTTTCTAATACCTTTTAACTCTTCTTTGTCATTACCTGCGAAGAAGCACTCACACCAATTATTTACACACTTTCTATTATAATATATTTTCCCTCTCAAATATAAATTTTTAACACACCTTTTATTTTAATATATTTAGGCCAAATTATAAGTTACCTATATATGGTTAGGCCGAAATTTAAGTTGTCTAACTAAATGTTTGGCTGGATGAATTGGCTGAAGGAAAACTGGTGTGACCAAAGTTTTTTCTCTTGAGGTCCTCCTAAACATTTTCTACCCAACTTGGGATAGAAAATTGAAATGGGAAACCAAGAAAAAAAAGGGACCAAAAAACCTATGTTCTAGATTAGGAGGATTTTTTTCACCAATAGTGTTGTTTTGGTAGTTTTTTTTTTTTTTTTTCAACAAAATTGTGAGTTTTGGTTTTTCTAACCTGTTTATATAAATATTAATGTGTGTTTAGAGAATTTCTTTTTTAATTAAAAAATTATTTGTATTTCTAATAAAGAAGAGTATTTCAAGTTCGAACACCTAAGGAAAATCTTTTTGAAGTTGTTAAACTGAAAACATTTTTTTTTTTGTGTGTGGAAAACATGGGCCTATATTAGTGATTGATTAAGCCTTGAAATTAGACTAGTAGACCATCATCATGCAAAATGAAGAACTGTCCTTCAATATTTGAGTGACAATAAGTCTAATTTATTTGGAATTTAAAATGACTTTGGACACATTATGCAATTTAAAAGTAGTCAAGCATAGAGATTCCTATTTCTGACAATTTTTTTTTTTTTTATCAAGAATAAAATGTTTCTAATACCTTTTAACACTTCTTTGTCGTTGCCGACCAAGAAGCACTCACACTAATTATTTACACACTTTCTATTGTACTATATTTTCCGTCCCCAATAAAATTTTTTTACACACTTTTTATTTTGATATATTCAGGACAAATTATAACTTAGCTATATATGGTTTGGCCGAGATTTAAGTTGTCTAACTAAATGTTTGGCTGGGTGAATTGGTCGAAGGAAAACTGGTGTGACAAAAGTTTTTTCTCTTGAGGTCCTCCTAAACATTTTCTCCCCAAATTGGGATAGAAAGTTGAAATGGGAAACCAAGAAAAAGAAATGGACCGAAAAACCAATGTTCTGGATTAGGAGGATTTTTGCGCACCCATAGTGTTGTTGTTGTTGTTGTTGTTTTTTTTTTTTTTTTTTTCTCAACAAAACCATGAGTTTTGGCTTTTCTAACTTGTTATATAAATATTAGCGCGTGTTTAGGGAATTTCTTTTTTAATTAAAAAATTATTTGTATTTCCAATAAAGAAGAGTATTTCAAGTTTGAGCACCTAAGGAAAATCTTTTTAAAGTTGTTAAAGTAAAAACATTTTTTTGTGTGGAAAACATGGGCTTGTATTAGAGAATGATTAAACCTCGAAATTAGACTAGAAGACCATCATCATGCATAATGACGAACTGTCCTTCAATAACAGAGTGAACAATAAGTCTAATTTATTAGGATTATAACAAGACTTTGGACTCATTTTGCAATTTAAAAGTAGTCCAACACTGCGATTCCGTGTTTTTGACACCCTTTTTTTAATAAAAAAAAAATGTTTCTAATTCCTTTTAATTCTTCTTTGTCATTACCTACCAGGCGCATTCACACCAATTATTTACACAGTTTCTATTATAATATATTTTCCCTCTCCAATATCAATTTTTTACACACTTTTTATTTTAATATATTTAGGGCAAATTATAACTTTCCTAAATATGGTTTGGCCAAAATTTATGTTGTCTACATAAATGTTTGGCTAGTTGAATTGGTCGAAGGAAAACTGGTGTGATCTAAGTTTTTGCACTTGCGGTCGTCCAAAACATTTTCTCCCCAAATTGGGAAAGAAAATTGAAATGGGGAACCAAGAAAAAAAAATGGACCAAAAAACCTATGTTTTGGATTAGGTGGATTTTTTTCACCCACAGTGTTGTTTTGGTAGATTTTTTTTTTTTCTAACAAAACAATGAGTTTTTGTTTTTCTAACCAGTTTATATAAATACTAGTCGCTAACCCGTGCGATGCACGGGATAGTTAAATAAAAGGACAATTAACCAACATCACGTTAAGGTAAAAGAATTAGTGAGAGACTGATTTGGCCACCAAGAATTTAAAAGAAAAAAAATATTGATATAATAAAATCTAAGAAATTTAGAAATAGAAAATTGGGTTAATAATATGCATATTATTGAAATTTTGCTAGTTAGCGTTAAAAAAAAAAAAGATCTGTCATAATTAAATAAAATACAATGGGAATAAATATTTAACTTCTATGCTTTTCTATAGTTTAGAAGTGTTGTCTAACATAGAATGTTATTGGGTTGTAAGAAAGATTTTTATAAAATGTTAATACCATATATATATGCTTATATTGTCAATGTCTCACTGCACTGAATTCTACAAAGTAATTTACAATTCTTAAATTAATAAAGCAAAATTCTCAAAAGTTATATATATACACACACTCAAAACTGATATAAACTATAAAGATAAAAATAAATCTTATTTAGTTGTAGTAATAACAATATAAACAATTCAAAACATGGAACATTATCAAATTTATAACACATAATTCCATTATCTTTTACGTTGAATCCAAACAAATAATTAATCAACCAAAAATCAAAACTTTAATTAAGGAAACAAAAAATCACATGAACCCAAATAAAAATTCTCAATAAAGTAAAAACATATAAGATAAAGAATTAAGATTAACCTACTAAGACGCAAATTCCAAAAACCCCAAAACTTAAATCTTCCAAATTTTATAGAATCCCCTAATTCTACTTCAAAACCAAACAAAACCCTTCAAATTCAAAAAATTCATATATAATATACCAAATAAAAATTTACCACATACCTTGGGTTGGAAGACATGTGTTGCAGTTTTGATTTTTCTCCAAAAAATAGAGATGCTTCATCTGCTATATACAATATAAAATAATTATTAGAAATTTCAACCCAAAAACCAAACCCACAAAAATACTATCAAAATATAGAGATTAACCCAAATACTTAGAAGAAAATCAATTCTAAACATAATAAAATAATAAGATAGAATGAAAATTTCAGGCACATATGAAAGCAAATAAAAAAGACAAAACCTACGTTGTTTTTTTTTTTTTTTTTTTTTTTTTTTTTTTTTTTTTTTTTTTACGTGAGTCTCTCTCCTTCTTATTTTTTTAATTTTAAAGTGAAGTTAAATTTAGGGTTTTGAGATGGTAATTGCTAGGGTTTTAAGGAGAGAAGAGAGAGTCCTACCAGGAGTCTTAACAATATAAACAATTCAAAACATGGAACATTATCAAATTTATAACACCTAATTCCATTATCTTTTACGTTAAATCCAAACAAATAATTAATTGAAATTAATCCAAACAAATAATTAATCAACCAAAAATCAAAGCTTTAATAAAAAAACAAAAAATCACATGAACCCAAATAAAATTTTTTAATAAAGCAAGAACATATAAAAATTTACCACACCTTGGGCTGGAAGACATAGGTTGCAGCTTTGATTTTTCTCCAAAAAATTGAGATGCTTCATCTGCCATATACAATATAAAATAATTATTAGAATTTCAACCCAAAAACAAACCCATAAAAACACTATCAAAATATAGAGATTAACCCAAATACTATGAAGAAAATCAATTCTAAACATAATAAAACAATCAGATAGAATGAAAATTTCAGGCACATATGAAAGCAAATAAAAAAGACAAAACCTACGTTTTTTTTTTTTTTTTTTACGTGAGTCTCTCTCCTTCTTATTACTGGCCCAACAAAATATATCTAATAGAGTTTTACTTAAACTAAACTATTGTAACACTAATAAATATAAGAAGATATAAAACCTCGAATAAAAAGAATCTAAAATAAAAAGAAAAAGAAAATAATAATGACGTGGAAAATTGTGTGAGCTTTAAAGGCTTCAGTTATATATATATCTATATATATATATATATATATAGATATAGATAATAATAATAATAATAATAAATATAGATGATGATTTTTGTGATAAGTTGATGTAGGATGGAATTTACAATTTAATTTTTGTAATTATTTAATTTTGGTATTTTTTTTGCAAAAAACGTTATTTTAGGTCTAGGTGATTTATTTCCATGTTTTTAGGTTCTTTTAATGTTTTTTAGGTCAAATTTGGTTCCTATTATGGTTAGGTATTAATTAGGGCTTATTTTAGAATATATTTTCTTGTCTATCAAGTTTTATGGAGCCCTTAAATAGGCCTCCAAGTTTGTATACGTTTTTCAATATTATTGATATTAATAAAAATTCAAACTTTTGTCTATTGTTTTTCTGGTGGATTCTATATAAGATACAAAACCTAAAATAAAAAGAATCTAAAATAAAAAGAAAAAGAAAATAGTGATGATGTGGAAAATTGTGAGAGCTTTAGAGGCTTCGGTTTTATATATATATATATATAGATTAGTGTGTTTTAAGAGAATTTCTCTTTTAATTAAAAAATTATTTGTATTTCTAATAAAGAAGAGTATTTCAAGTTCAAACACCCAAGGAAAATCATTTTGAAGTTGTTAAAGTAAAAAAATTTTTTTATTTTGGAAAACATGGGCCTATATTAGTGATAAATTAAGCCATGAAATTAGACCAGCAGACCATCATCATGCATAATGATGAACTTCCCTTCAATATCGGGGTGACAATAAGTCTAATTTATTTGGAATTTAACAAGACTTTGGACACATTATGTAATTTAAAATTAGTCAAGCACAGAGATTCCATGTGCCTGACACCTTTTTTTTATTATCAAAAAAAAAAAAAAAAATTGTTTCTAATACTTTTTAATTCTTCTTTGCCATTACCTACCCAGAAGCACCCACACCAATTATTTACACACTTTCTATTATAAAATATTTTCCCTCTCCAACACCAATTTTTTACACTCTTTTTATTTTAATATATTTAGGCAAATTATAACTTACCTATATATGGTTTGGCCAAAATTTAAGTTGTCTACATAAATGTTTGGCTGGGTGAATTGGTCGAAGGAAAACTGGTGTGATCTAAGTTTTTTCACTTGCGGTCATCCAAAACATTTTCTCCCCAAATTGGGAAAGAAAATTGAAATGGGGAACCAAGAAAAAGAAACGGACCAAAAAACCTATGTTTTGGATTAGGAGGATTTTTTCTCGCCCACAGTGGTGTTTTGGTAGTTTTTTTTTCAACAAAATTGTGAGTTTTGGTTATTCTAACTTGTTTATATAAATATTAGTGCGTGTTAGAGAATTTCTTTTTTATTTAAAAAATTATTTGTATTTCTAATAAAGAAGAGTATTTCAAGTTCGAACACCTAAGGAAAATCTTTTTGAAGTTGTTAAAGTAAAAAATTTTTTTTTTTGGGAAAACATGGGCCTATATTATTGATTTATTAAGCCTTGAAATTAGACCAGCAGACCATCATCATGCATAATGACGAACTTTCCTTCAATATCAGAGTGACAATAAGTCAAATTTATTTGGAATTGAACAAGACTTTGGACACATTATGCAATTTAAAAGTAGTCAAGCATAGAGATTCCGTGTTTCTAACACCTTTTTTTTTTTAATCAAAAATGAAAAATGTTTCTAATACCTTTTAACTCTTCTTTGTCATTACCTACAAAGAAGCGCTCACACCAATTATTTACGCACTTTCTATTATAATATATTTTTCCTTTCCAATACAAATTTTTTAAACACTTTTTATTTTAATATTTTTAGGGAAAATTATAACTTACCTATATATGGTTTGGCCGAAATTTAAGTTGTCTAACTAAATGTTTGGCTGGGTGAATTGGTCGAAGGAAAATTGGTGTGATCGAAGTTTTTTCTGTTGAGGTCCTCCTATACATTTTCTACCCAACTTGGGATAGAAAATTGAAATGGGAAACCTAGAAAAGGAAGCGGACCAAAAAACCTATGTTCTAGATTAGGAGGATTTTTTTCACCCCACAGTGTTGTTTTGGTAGTTTTTTTTTTTTTTTTTTTCCAACAAAACGGTGAGTATTTGTTTTTCTAACCTGTTTATAAAAATATTAGCGCCTGTTTAGAGTATTTCTTTTTTAATTAAAAAATTATTTGTATTTCTAATAAAGAAGAGTATTTCAAGTTTGAACACCCAAGGAAAATCTTTTCTAATTTGTTAAAACTAAAAATATTTTTTTGTGGGGAAAACATGGTCTTGTATTAGTGATTGATTTAGCCTTGAAATTAGACCAGCAGACCATCATCATGCATAATGAAGAACTTTCCTTCAATATTAGAGTGACAATAAGTCTAATTTATTTGGAATTTAAATAGGCTTTGTACACATTATGCAATTTAAAAGTAGTTAAGCACAGAGATTCCGTGTTTCTGACACCTTTTTTTATCAAGAAAAAATGTTTCTAATACCTTTTAACTCTTCTTTGTCATTACCAAACAAGAAGCACTCACACCAATTATTTACACACTTTTTATTATAATATATTTTACCTCCCCAATATCAATTTTTTACTCACTTTTTATTTTAATATATATTCAGGTCAAATTATAACTTACCTATGTATGGTTTGGCCGAAATTTAAGTTGTCTAACTAAATGTTTGGCTGGTTGAATTGGTCGAAGGAATACTGGTGTGGCCCAAGTTTTTTCTCTTCAGGTCCTCCTAAACATTTTCTCCCCAAATTGGGATAGAAAATTGAAATGGGAAACTGAGAAAAAGAAATGGACCGAAAAACCTATGTTCCAGATTCAGAGGATTTTTGCGCACCCACAGTGTTGGTTTGGTAGTTTTTTTTTTCCCCGACAAAACGGTGAATTTTGGTTTTTCTAACTTGTTTATATAAATATTAGCGCGTGTTTAGAGAATTTCTTTTTTAATTAAAAAATTATTTGTATTTCTAATAAAGAAGAGTATTTCAAGTTCGAACACCTAAGGAAAATCTTTTTGAAGTTGTTAAAGTAAAAACATTTTTTTTTTGTGTGGAAAACATGGGCCTATATTAGTGATTAATTAAGCCTTGAAATTAGACTAGCAGACCATCATCATGCGTAATGACGAACTTTCCTTCAATATCGGAGTGACAATAAGTCAAATTTATTTGGAATTGAACAAGACTTTGGACACATTATGCAATTTAAAAGTAGTCAAGCATAGAGATTCCGTGTTTCTAACACCTTTTTTTTTTTTTTTATCAAAAATGAAAAATGTTTCTAATACCTTTTAACTCTTCTTTGTCATTACCAACAAAGAAGCGCTCACACCAATTATTTACACACTTTCTATTATAATATATTTTCCCTTTCCAATACAAATTTTTTAAACACTTTTTATTTTAATATTTTTAGGGAAAATTATAACTTACCTATATATGGTTTGGCCGAACTTTAAGTTGTCTAACTAAATTTTTGGCTGGGTGAATTGGTCGAAGGAAAATTGGTGTGGCCCAAGTTTTTTCTCTGGAGGTCCTCCTAAACATTTTCTACCCAACTTGGGATAGAAAATTGAAATGGGAAACTGAGAAAAAGAAACGGACCAAAAAACCTATGTTCCGGATTCAGAGGATTTTTGTGCACCCACAGTGTTGGTTTGGTTTTTTTTTTTTTTTTTTTTCCGGACAAAACGGTGAATTTTGGTTTTTCTAACCTGTTTATATAAATATTAGCGCCTGTTTAGAGTATTTCTTTTTTAATTAGAAAGTTATTTGTATTTCTAATAAAGAAGAGTATTTCAACTTTGAACACCCAAGGAAAATCTTTTTGAAGTTGTTAAAGTAAAAATATTTTTTTGTGGGGAAAACATGGGCTTGTATTAGTGATTGATTTAGCCTTGAAATTAGACCAGCAGACCATCATCATGCATAATGAAGAACTTTCCTTCAATATTAGAGTGACAATAAGTCTAATTTATTTGGAATTTAAATAGACTTTGGACACGTTATGCAATTTAAAAGTAATCAAGCACAGAGATTCCGTGTTTCTGACACCTTTTTTTTATCAAGAAAAAATGTTTCTAATACGTTTTAACTCTTCTTTGTCATTACCAAACAAGAAGCACTCACACCAATTATTTACACACTTTCTATTATAATATATTTTCCCTCCCCAATATCAATTTTTTACTCACTTTTTATTTTAATATATATTCAGGTCAAATTATAACTTACCTATGTATGGTTTGGCCGAAATTTAAGTTGTCTAACTAAATGTTTGGCTGGTTGAATTGGTCGAAGGAATACTGGTGTGGCCCAAGTTTTTTCTCTTCAGGTCCTCCTAAACATTTTCTCCCCAAATTGGGATAGAAAATTGAAATGGGAAACCAAGAAAAAGAAATGGACCGAAAAACCTATGTTCTGGATTCAGAGGATTTTTGCGCACCCACAGTGTTGGTTTGGTAGTTTTTTTTTTTTCCCCGACAAAACGGTGAATTTTGGTTTTTCTAACTTGTTTATATAAATATTAGCGCGTGTTTAGAGAATTTCTTTTTTAATTAAAAAATTATTTGTATTTCTAATAAAGAAGAGTATTTCAAGTTCGAACACCTAAGGAAAATCTTTTTGAAGTTGTTAAAGTAAAAACATTTTTTTTGTGTGGAAAACATGGGCCTATATTAGTGATTAATTAAGCCTTGAAATTAGACTAGCAGACCATCATCATGCGTAATGACGAACTTTCCTTCAATATCGGAGTGACAATAAGTCAAATTTATTTGGAATTGAACAAGACTTTGGACACATTATGCAATTTAAAAGTAGTCAAGCATAGAGATTCCGTGTTTCTAACACCTTTTTTTTTTTTTTTTTTATCAAAAATGAAAAATGTTTCTAATACCTTTTAACTCTTCTTTGTCATTACCAACAAAGAAGCGCTCACACCAATTATTTACACAATTTTTATTATAATATATTTTCCCTTTCCAATACAAATTTTTTAAACACTTTTTGTTTTAATATTTTTAGGGAAAATTATAACTTACCTATATATGGTTTGGCCGAACTTTAAGTTGTCTAACTAAATTTTTGGCTGGGTGAATTGGTCGAAGGAAAATTGGTGTGATCGAAGTTTTTTCTCTAGAGGTCCTCCTAAACATTTTCTACCCAACTTGGGATAGAAAATTGAAATGGGAAACCTAGAAATGGAAACGGACCAAAAAACCTATGTTCTAGATTAGGAGGAATTTTTTCACCCACAGTGTTGTTTTGGTAGTTTTTTTTTTTTTTTCAACAAAATGGTCAGTTTTTGTTTTTCTAACCTGTTTATATAAATATTAGCGCCTGTTTAGAGTATTTCTTTTTTAATTAGAAAGTTATTTGTATTTCTAATAAAGAAGAGTATTTCAACTTTGAACACCCAAGGAAAATCTTTTTAAATTTGTTAAAGTAAAAATATTTTTTTGTGGGGAAAACATGGGCTTGTATTAGTGATTGATTTAGCCTTGAAATTAGACCAGCAGACCATCATCATGCATAATGAAGAACTTTCCTTCAATATTAGAGTGACAATAAGTCTAATTTATTTGGAATTTAAATAGACTTTGGACACGTTATGCAATTTAAAAGTAATCAAGCACAGAGATTCCGTGTTTCTGACACCTTTTTTTTATCAAGAAAAAATGTTTCTAATACCTTTTAACTCTTCTTTGTCATTACCAAACAAGAAGCACTCACACAAATTATTTACACACTTTCTATTATAATATATTTTCCCTCCCCAATATCAATTTTTTACTCACTTTTTATTTTAATATATATTCAGGTCAAATTATAACTTACCTATGTATGGTTTGGCCGAAATTTAAGTTGTCTAACTAAATGTTTGGCTGGGTGAATTGGTCGAAGGAATACTGGTGTGGCCCAAGTTTTTTCTCTTCAGGTCCTCCTAAACATTTTCTCCCCAAATTGGGATAGAAAATTGAAATGGGAAACCAAGAAAAAGAAACGGACCGAAAAACCCATGTTCTGGATTCAGAGGATTTTTGCACACCCACAGTGTTGGTTTGGTAGTTTATTTATTTATTTATTTTTTTCCAACAAAACGGTGAATTTTGGTTTTTCTAACTTGTTTATATAAATATTAGCGCGTGTTTAGATAAGTTCTTTTTTAATTAAAAAATTATTTGTATTTCTAATAAAGAAGAGTATTTCAAGTTTGAACACCTAAGGAAAATCTTTTTAAAGTTGTTAAAGTAAAAACATTTTTTTGTGTGGAAATATGGGCTTGTATTAGAGAATGATTAGGCCTTTTAATTAGACTAGAAGACCATCATCATGCATAATGATGACTGTCCTTCAATATCAGAGTGAACAATAAGTCTAATTTATTAGGATTTTAACAAGACTTTGGACTCATTTCGCAATTTAAAAGTAGTCAAGCACGGCGATTCCGTGTTTTTGACGCCTTTTTTAAATTAAAAAAAAATGTTTGTAATACCTTTTAATTCTCCTTTGTCATTACCTACCAGATACACTCACACCAATTATTTACACACTTTATATTATAATATATTTTCCCTCTCCAATACCAATTTTTTACACACTTTTTATTTTAATATATTTAGGGCCAATTATAACTTACCAATATATGGTTTGGCCAAAACTTAAGTTGTCTATAGAAATGTTTGGCTGGGTGAATTGGTCGAAGGAAAACAGGTGTGATCTAAGTTTTTTCACTTGCGGTCTTCCTAAACATTTTCTCCCTAAATTGGGAAAGAAAATTGAAATGGGAAACCAAGAAAAAGAAACGGACCAAAAAACCTATGTTTTGGATTAGGAGGATTTTTTCTCGCCTACAGTGGTGTTTTGGTAGTTTTTTTGTTCAAGAAAATTGTGAGTTTTTGTTTTTCTAACCTGTTTATATAAATATTAGCGCATGTTTAGAGAATTTCTTTTTTAATTAAAAAATTATTTGTATTTCTAATAAAGAAGAGTATTTCAAGTTTGAACATCGAAGGAAAATCTTTTTGAAGTTGTTAAAGTAAAAATATATTTTTTTGTGTGGAAAACATGGGCCTATATTAGTGATTAATTAAGCCTTGAAATTAGACTAGTAGACCATCATCATGCGTAATGACGAACTTTCCTTCAATATCGGAGTTACAGTAAGTCTAATTTATTTGGAATTTAACAAGACTTTGGACACATTATGCAATTTAAAATTAGTCAAGCACAGAGATTCCATGTTTCTAACACCTTTTCTTCTTTTATCAAAAAAAAAAAAAGAAGAAGTTTCTAATACCTTTTTATTCTTCTTTGCCATTACCTACCCAGAAGCACCCACACCAATTATTTACACACTTTCTATTATAAAATATTTTCCCTCTCCAACACCAATTTTTTACACTCTTTTTATTTTAATATATTTACGGAAAATTATAACTTACCTGTATATGGTTTGGCCGAAATTTAAGTTGTTTACCTTAATGTTTGGCTGGGTGAATTGGTCAAAGGAAAATTGGTGTGACCTAAGTTTTTTCTATTGTGGTCCTCCTAAACATTTTCACCCCAAATTGGGAAAGAAAATTGAAATGGGTGACCAAGAAAAAGAAACGGACCAAAAAACCTATGTTCAGGATTAGGAAGATTTTTTTCTCTCCCGTAGTGGTGTTTTGGTGGATTTTTGTTTGAGCAAAATTGTGAGTTTTCGTTTTTCTAACCTGTTTATATAAATATTAGCGTGTGTTTAGAGAATTTCTTTTTTAATTAAAAAATTATTTGTATTTGTAATAAAGAAGAGTATTTCAAGTTCGAACACCTAAGGAAAATCTTTTTGAAGTTGGTAAAGTAAAAACATTTTTTTTTTTTGGAAAGCATGGGCCTATATTAGTGATTAATTAAGCCTTGAAATTAGACCAGCAGACCATCATCATGCATAATGACGAACTTTCCTTCAATATCGGAGTGACAATAAGTCTAATTTATTTGGAATTTAACAAGACTTTGGACACATTATGCAATTTAAAATTAGTCAAGCATAGAGATTCCGTGTTTCTGACACCTTTTTTTATTATCAAAAATAATAAATGTTTCTAATACCTTTTAATTCTTCTTTGCCATTACCTACCTAGAAGCACCCACACCAATTATTTACACACTTTCTATTATAAAATATTTTCCCTCTCCAATACCAATTTTTTGCACTCTTTTTATTTTAATATTGTAAAGTTGTGATTTACGACTATGTTTTATGTTGGCTTTATTCCTTGACAAAAAGTGTTGTAATTGCTTTAGTTTATTTCCTTCTATTTTGTGGGATTTTATTGTATTGGGTTTAGTATCAAGTTGGTGAAGACTCTAGCCTAAATGAAGAATCAGTAGATCTCGCGAGTGTCTCGCTGGAAGCAAACCCGCGAGAGAGCCATGTGAGAAGCACATGCTGGAAGCTAAATAGTCATACCAGACTGTCGTTTTCGCGAGTGTCTCGCGAGTAAGGCCTTCCCATGAGATAGTCGCGAAACATTTTGCCTGGAGGATTTTAATGAGTGACTTTCTTACCCTTTACTATACTATATATACCCTCATTACTCACAAATGTTTATTAGGCTATTCAGAGAGAAAAACCCTAGAGAGGTTTTCTAAAACACACACACCCATCTTTTGGGAGAGAGCTACTCATCCTTAGTGAGAAATCATTGTAGCCTCTTCTCCATCCCTCTCCCATTATCATACATTGAGAGGAGATTTGTACCCAAACACAACCCACACCTATTCAGAGTGTAGAGAGTGTTTTGGAGCTGCCAGGAAGCATTGGAAGAAGTCGAGGATGACAGATGCAACATGGAGCTTGTTGCGGGATTCGGAGAACTAAGATAAGACACGGTTCTAAGAAGCCTTGTTGGAGTAGGAGCTTAGAGGGCTTAGGTACAGCGGGTAGATTAGGCTTGGAGGGTCTCTTGCTAACCCATGTATCCCAACTGATTGTCTAGTGGATCGATTTCCGCTTGGAGGGCGGCGGAGAGGTTTTTCGCTGAGTTCTTCGGTTTCCTCTTCGATAACACGTCTCGGTGTTATCTGTGTTTGCATCTCTCTTCCCTGCTCTTGTTCATTGCATTTTTACTGCTGTGTTGCTTTAAATATGGATTAGAGTAGTTGTCTTGCTTATACGCTTGTGTTTGCACTATTCTGCACTTAGTATTAAGTTAGTGTAAAATCAACCAAGCCGTAATTTTAATTTGGGGGTCTAAATAGCTCTTGTGTTTTTCAACACATTTTCGAGCTTTCAATTGGTATCAGAGTGGGTACACTTGCTGTGGTTTAAATACCTAAGTGTGATCATTGACCTCTCGTGTTTAATTGTCATGGATTGTGCTTTATATGCCTCTTTGTATGATTTGGTTGGTGATGAATGTAACATGCCACGTGTTTGTGAAAATGCCTCTATGAGTGATAATTCTCATGTTGTGATGCTATGTTACATGAATCTTTGGGTGTTGTTGATATTCCTAACACCAAACTCTTAAAGAAAAATACTAAGAAGTTTCAAAAGAGCTTAAGCAAGTTATTTTGTGATAAGGATGGTTTGATTGCTAAGCTCAATGAATCCAACAAATTGGTTGAGAAATATAAAAAACTTGCTGAAATTTCTCTTGAAAAGCTGAAAGAGTTTGAATGTTTGAATATGGACTTGGATGCTAAACTTGTTTTGTCTAACAAACTTGTTGATGATCTTAAATGTGAAAATGAATCTCTTAAGATGCATGCCAAGTGTTTGATTGCTGAACCTATTGTTAAAAATGATGAAAATATTTGTTGCAATCATGTTGTGGTATCCGATTTTGTGCCTATTGTGTGTTATACCTCAAAGGACAAATCGGTGTACATTCCTCCACATAAAAGAAATAAAAAAGTGGAGAGAAAGTCTGTTAAGTCAAAGCCTCTGTTTAGGTCCGATCCTAGGGAATTGAGTGGATCTAAGTTTGTTCCTACTTGCCACCATTGTGGTGTGAGTGGGCATATAAGACCTCAATGTCATAAGCTGAAGAGAGAACAAAACCATGTTGCTAGATCCCTTCCAAAAAAGCCTAGTGGACCTAAACACATTGTTTGTCACCATTATGGTGCCTTTGGTCATCTTAGACCACATTGCTCTAAGTTTCAAGCTCTTAAAAGAATAAAAAGAAAAGAGAAACTTGAGCTTCTTGGAAGTTGTGCTTTGCATGATAAACCGGATTTGAGTGAAAATAGCATGTTGTTAAAGAAAGTATTTAATGCTCTTAACTCCTTGACTATGTGCATCTCTGGTTCTCATTCTTCCAACCCTCGTCTCACTTCTCTTGAGACACTCATTCCAAACAATCATTCCGTTTGGATGAGGACGGGTTCCTATGGTTGAGCTTTTGCTCTTTTGGTCCTTGATCTAATTCTTTCGATCCTTGTAGGATCCTTCATGCATTGATTGTCATATCTTCATGCATTTTGTACATCTTGTATTTCGTTATATGCATTGTTTTGTTTTGATCTTACTTTTATGTTTTAGTTTTGTGTGAGTAAAAATCCAAAACCACATAAAAAGTGAAAAATTCAAAAAGTTTGATCATATATGTTTGAGCACATTTCACATGTGAGTTTGGCCTGGTAACTTCGTACTTATGGCGTAGTGCGTTTACGAGCTTAGCTTGTTATTTATGCACATTTATCTTTGTGAAAGAAATCTTGAAAATTATGTGTGACTGTTGTAAATAGATCTTCAAGCTTGTCATGAATGATTGGTCAATAATCTTGATGGTCTTGATACATACATAGACTTGTGTCTATATCTCTTCCCATTTTATTTTTTGTTTTTGCAAAAGAGCTCACTAAATGTAAATCTCCAAATGAAAAGAGATATCGAGCTGCAAAAGCCTGTCGCACATACTAGTATTTGACTAGGAAAAAGGGAAAGCGACCTGTGTTTTGAACTGTATGGTGCTCAAAAAGCCAAAGGCTAATCCTAAATGTTGATATATCAAAAATATCAAGCATCGATCTCAAAAAGGAAATGTATTATCCAAAATGGATCAAATGTTATGATTTATGCATATGCCAAATGAAAAGCTTCTAAGCTATGTAATCAATTTGTGGGAGGTCATATATACTCATTTCTATAATTGAGATAGTCTACTTGACTTACTACTAGTTGTGTATGACTTGATTGAATTGATCATTGAACCTTCACTCTAGTCTAAGGACTATTCCACACTCGATTCACACACAACACACAAGTTTAATGTTCAATGAATGCCTATTTCATTTGTGTGTTTGCACATGTTCAAATGTGATGTGTGTGTGCTCAACCATATGTGGTTCAAACCAAAAAGATTTTTATTTTTTTTGTTTGCTTTTGGAAGTGATTTGAATCACCCATGTTTTTCAAAGTTTTTTAAGTGTTTTTGTGTGAAAAACATGTTTTCTGGGTGTTTTCATGACCTATTTCATGTATAGGCTCAACTAGGAGTTAAATGGTCCAATTTTAAAGTTTTTTCAGCTTTGGACAGAGAGTTTCACGACTGTTTCGCGAGTAGCTCGCGAGTAAGGCTTACCCATGAAAATTTTCGCAAGTACTTTCGCAAGTCAGCTTCCCGCAAAAATTTTCAGATCAGCTTTTTAAAGGGCATTTCGTGGGTCTTTTGTTTTAAACTTCTCCCATCTTCTCCCTAACACTTATTTTCATGTTTCTACATCAAAACCCAACTAAATTGAAGTGTTTTTCATTCCATTAATATCTCTAAGGTAATCTTTAACTCGCTTCATTGGTTTTGATCCTTAGATTATGTTTTTGGGGGTTTTATGTTCATAGTTGGGATTTTCTCAAATGGGAGTTAGAAAACTTATTTTTGTCAATCTTTTTGACTAGGCTTTGTTTTAAATGATGATTTGCTTTGAATGTTTGCCCCTTGTGGCAAAAAATAACATGTATTTAGGCAAGATTTTCATATGTTCATACATTGTTTAACATACATGTGTAGTGTGTGCACTCTAAGTGTTTGATAAAATGCCCAAATGACATTTTATCGTTGTTTTGGACTCCAATGAGTACCAAATTTTTGGGATCACCATAATTATTCATGTTTATCATGTTTTAATCATCAGTGGTGTGTTTTATACACTTTGCCCCGTGAGTGCTTATTCATGCATTGGTCATGCATCTCACATACACACTAGATGCACACTAGTTGCACCTTTGCTGCACACACTTGAACACTTGACATGTTTTGTACTCACTCATGCTAGTTAAGTCTTTTTAGACTTTTTAGCACATATAACATGTTCTTGTGTCTATGTCATGCCTAGGTCGATATCATGTTTCATCATCCTTAACATGTCATGTTCTTTATGCTTTGTAGCATTTTTTTTAAGGATGTTTTATTTTGCGTTTGAGCTTCATTTTCTCATGCATCTTGCATTCCTCATGCATCATCTTTTACCCTTGTTCATACCTTCCTTTTTTTCCCTTCTTCCTCTTGATTAATTTGTCTATTCGTGACAAAAAAGGGGAGAGTATGGTCATTTCTATATGACTCATGTGCACACTCTTAGAGGGAGAAATTCTACCTTGTGCACATTCGTAGGGGGAGAAAGCCATAGGGGAGATGCATATACCAAGGGGGAGAAGACATTGTTTTTGAGAAAACCTTGATTTACTTTATGCTTGTTTTCTCGTTGCTTTATGGTGCTTTGTGTTACTTTTACTATCTATGCTTTGCATCATGTTTATGTGTTGGAACACTCTTGTGCCCTTGTAGGATTGTTCCTAGATGCATATATGTTTTTATGCATTGGTTGAGTGTTGGACATGCAAATGATAGTTTGCAATTGAGCTTATTAGCTTGCATGTCCGGATGTTCATTCCTTGTATGAATGAGCATTGTGATCACTATTGTATAGTGATTGCGTGTTTGGTCAAGCCACAGTCTATTGCTTTATTCCATTTTGCTTGATCGCATTTTACTTGTTACATTATACTTGTCTTTTTATCACCTGATTTACCTTGAGGGTCTAATGTGTTTTGTGCAAGTGTTTCAGGTTACAGGTATACATGTTCCAAGTTCAACACAACTTCTAGATTTAGGTGTGACTGAGTTTTGCTATTGTTCCCAAACTCATGTTTAAGTCTAGAGTCTATTATAGGGTGTTTTGTCACGAAAAAACCAAAGGGGGAGATTGTAACGTTGTGATTTACAACTATGTTTTATGTTGGTTTTATTCCATGACAAAAAGTGTTGTAATTGCCTTAATTTATTTCCTTCTATTTTGTGAGATTTTATTGTATTGGGTTTAGTATCAAGTTGGTGAAGACTCTAACTTAAATGATGAATTAGTAGATCTTGCGAGTGTCTCGCTAGAAGCTAACCCGCGAGAGAGCCATGTGAGAAGCACATGCTGGAAGCTGAAGAGTCATGCCAGGTTGTCATTTTTGCGAGTGTCTCGCGGGTAAGGCCTTCCCGTGAGATAGTCACGAAACATTCTGCCTGGAGGATTTTAATGAGTGACTTTCTTACCCTTTACCCATACTAAATATACCCTCATTACCCACAAATGTTTATTAGGCTATTCAGAGAGAAAAACCCTAGAGAGGTTTTCTAAAACACACACACCCATCTTTTGAGAGAGAGCTACTCATCCTTAGTGAGAAATCATTGTAGCCTCTTCTCCATCCCTCTCCCATTATCATACCTTGAGAGGAGATTTGTACCCAAACACAACCCACACATATTCAGAGTGTAGAGAGTGTTTTGGAGCTGCTGGGAAGCATTGGAAGAAGTCAAGGATGACAGATGCAACATGGAGCTTGTTGCGGGATCCGGAGAACTAAGACAAGACACGGTTCCGAGAAGCCTTGTTGGAGTAGGAGCTTGGAGGGCTTAGGTACATCAGGTAAATTAGGCTTGGAGGGTCTCTTGCTAACCCATGTATCCCAACTGATTGTCTAGTGGATCGATTTCCGCTTGGAGGGCGGCAGAGAGGTTTTTCGCCGAGTTCTCCAGTTTCCTCTTCGATAACACATCTCGGTGTATCTGTGTTTGCATCTCTCTTCCCTACTCTTGTTCATTTCATTTTTACTGCTGTGTTGCTTTAAATATGGATTAGAATAGTTGTCTTGCTTATACGCTTGTGTTTGCACTATTCCGCACTTAGTATTAAATTAGTGTAAAATCAACCAAGCCATAATTTTAATTTGGGGGTCTAAATAGCTCTTGTGTTTTTCAACACATTTTCGAGCTTTCAAATATATTTAGGAAAAATTATAACATACCTATATATGGTTTGGCCGAAATTGAATTTGTTTACCTAAATGTTTGGCTAGGTGAATTGGTCAACGGAAAACTGGTGTGACCTAAGTTTTTTCCATTGTGGTCCTCCAAAACGTTTTCACCCGAAATTGGGAAAGAAAATTGAAATGGGAGACCAAGAAAAAGAAATGGACCAAAAAACCTATGTTCTGGATTATGAGGATTTTTTCTCTCCCATTGTGGTGTTTTGGTGGATTTTTGTTTGAACAAAATTGTGAGTTTTTGTTTTTATAACCTGTTTATATAAATATTAGCGCATGTTTAGAGAATTTCTTTTTTAATTTAAAAAATAAAGGAGAGCATTTCAAGTTCTAAAACGTAAGGAAAATCTTTTTGAAGTTGTTAAAGTAAAAACATTTTTTTTTGGGGGGAAAACATGGGCCTATATTAGTTATTGATTAAGCCTCGAAATTAGACCAGCAGACCATCATCATGCATAATTGTGAACTTTCCTTAAATATCAGAGTGACAATAAGTCTAATTTATTTGGAATTTAACAAGACTTTGGACACATTATGCAATTTAAAAGTAGTCAAGCACAGAGATTTCGTGTTTCTGACACCTTTTTTTTTTTTTATCAAAAATAAAAAATGTTTCTAATACCTTTTAACTCTTCTTTGTCATTACCTACCAAGAAGCACTCACACCAATTATTTACACACTTTTTATTTTAATATATTTAGGGAAAATTATAAGTTACCTATATATGGTTTGGCCGAAATTTAAGTTTTCTAGCTAAATGTTTGGCTGGGTGAATTGGTCGAAGGAAAATTGGTGTGACCAAAATTTTTTCTCTTGAGGTCCTCCTAAACATTTTCTACCCGACTTGGGATAGAAAATTGAAATGGGAAACCAAGAAAACGGAACGGATCAAAAAACATATGTTCAAGATTAGGAGGAATTTTTTCACCCACAGTGTAGTTTTGGTAGTTTTTTTTTTTTCCAACAGAATGGTGAGTTTTAGTTTTTCTTACCTGTTTATATTAATATTAGCGCGTGTTTCGAGAATTTCTTTTTTAATTAAAAAATTATTTGTATTTCTAATAAAGAAGAGTTTTTCAAGTTGGACCAACCAAGGAAAATCTTTTTCAAGTCATTAAAGTAAAAATATATTTTTTTGTGTGCGAACATGGGCTTGTATTAGTGATTGATTAAGCCTTGAAATTAGACCAGCAGACCATCATCATGCATAATGGCGAACATTCCTTCAATATCAGAGTGAACAATAAGTCTAATTTATTAGGATTTTAACATTGCGATTCTGTGTTTTTGACACCTTTTTTTGATAATAAAAAATGTTTCTAATACCTTTTAATTCTCCTTTGTCATTACCTACCCAGATGCACTCACACCAATTATTTACACACTTTTGATTATAATATGTTTTCCCTCTCCAAAACCAATTTTTTACACACTTTTTATTTTAATATATTTAGGGCAAATTATAACTTACCAATATATGGTTTGGCCAAAATTTAAGTTGTCTACATAAATGTTTGCCTGGGTGAATTGGTCGAAGGAAAACTGGGGTGATCTAAGTTTTTTCACTTGCGGTCATCCTAAACATTTTCTCCCCAAATTGGGAAAGAAAATTGAAACGGGAAACCAAGAAAAAGAAACGGACCAAAAAACCTATGTTTTGGATTAGGAGGATTTTTTCTCGCCCACAGTGGTGTTTTGGTACTTTTTTTTTCAACAAAATTGTGAGTTTTGGTTTTTCTAACATGTTTACGTAAATATTAGCGCGTGTTTAGATAATTTCTTTTTTTATTAAAAAATTATTTGTATTTCTAATAAAGAAGAGTATTTCAAGTTCGAACAACTAAGGAAAATCTTTTTGAAGTTGTTAAAGTAAAAACATTTTTTTTGTGTGGAAAACATGGGCCTATATTAGTGATTAATTAAGGCTTGAAATTAGACCAGCAGACCATTATCATGCATAATGACGAGCTTTCCTTCAATATCGGAGTGACAATAAGTCTAATTTATTAGGATTTTAACATTGCGATTCTGTGTTTTTGACACCTTTTTTTGATAATAAAAAATGTTTCTAATACCTTTTAATTCTCCTTTGTCATTACCTACCCAGAGGCACTCACACCAATTATTTACACACTTTTGATTATAATATGTTTTCCCTCTCCAAAACCAATTTTTTACACACGTTTTATTTTAATATATTTAGGGCAAATTATAACTTACCAATATATGGTTTGGCCAAAATTTAAGTTGTCTACATAAATGTTTGCCTGGGTGAATTGGTCGAAGGAAAACTGGGGTGATCTAAGTTTTTTCACTTGTGGTCGTCCTAAACATTTTCTCTCCAAATTGGGAAAGAAAATTGAAATGGGAAACCAAGAAAAAGAAACGGACCAAAAAACCTATGTTTTGGATTAGGAGGATTTTTTCTCGCCCACAGTGGTGTTTTGGTACTTTTTTTTTCAACAAAATTGTGAGTTTTGGTTTTTCTAACCTGTTTATGTAAATATTAGCGCGTGTTTAGATAATTTCTTTTTTTATTAAAAAATTATTTGTATTTCTAATAAAGAAGAGTATTTCAAGTTCGAACACCTAAGGAAAATCTTTTTGAAGTTGTTAAAGTAAAAACATTTTTTTTGTGTGGAAAACATGGGCCTATATCAGTGATTAATTAAGGCTTGAAATTAGACCAGCAGACCATTATCATGCATAATGACGAGCTTTCCTTCAATATCGAAGTGACAATAAGTCTAATTTATTTGGAATTTAACAAGACTTTGGACACATTATGCAATTTAAAATTAGTCAATCACAAAGATTCTGTGTTTCTGACACCTTTTTTTTTTTTTTTTATTATCAAAAATAATAAATGTTTCTAATACCTTTTAATTCTTCTTTGCCATTACCTACCTAGAAGCACCCACACCAATTATTTACACACTTTCTATTATAAAATATTTTCCCTCTCCAATACCAATTTTTTACACTCTTTTTATTTTAATATATTTAGGGAAAATTATAACTTACCTATATATGATTTGGCCGAAATTTAAGTTGTTTACCTAAATGTTTGGCAGGGTGAATTGGTCAACAGAAAACTGGTGTGACCTAAGTTTTTTCTATTGTGGTCGTCCTAAACATTTTCACCCCAAATTGGGAAAGAAAATTGAAATGGGAGACCAAGAAAAAGAAATGGACCAAAAAACCTATGTTCTGGATTAGGGGGATTTTTTCTCTCCCATAGTGGGGTTTTGGTGGGTTTTTGTTTGAACAAAATTGTGAGTTTTTGTTTTTCTAACCTGTTTATATAAATATTAGCGCGTGTTTAGAGAATTTCTTTTTTAATTAAAAAATTATTTGTATTTGTAATAAAGAAGAGTATTTCAAGTTTGAACACGTAAAGAAAATCTTTTTGAAGTTGTTAAAGTAAAAACATTTTTTTTTGGGGAAAATATGGGCCTATGTTAGTGTTTGATTAAGCCTTAAAATTAGACCAGCAGACCATCATCATGCAGAATGACGAACTTTCCTTAAATATCAGAGTGACAGTAAATCTAATTTATTTGGAATTTAGCAAGACTTTGGACACATTTTGCCATTTAAAAGTAGTCAAGCACAGAGATTCTGTGTTTCTGACACTTTTATTTTATTTTTATTTTTTTTTTATCAAAAATAAAAAATGTTTCTAATACCTTTTAACTCTTCTTTGTCATTACCTACCAAGAAGCACTCACACCAATTATTTACACACTTTCTATTATAACATATTTTCCCTGTCCAATACCAATTTTTTACACACTTTTTATTTTGATATATTTAGGGAAAATTATAAGTTACCTACATATGGTTTGGCCAAAATTTAAGTCTTCTAGCTAAATGTTTGGCTGGGTGAATTGGTCGAAGGAAAATTGGTGTGACCAAAATTTTTTCTCTTGAGGTCCTGCTAAACATTTTCTACCCAACTTGGGATAGAAAATTGAAATGGGAAACTAAGAAAAAGAAACGTACCAAAAAACCTATGTTCTAGATTAGGAGGATTTTTTACACCCACAGTGTTGTTTTGGTGGTTTTTTTTTTTTTTTTTTTTTTTTTTCAATAGAATGGTGAGTTTTAGTTTTTCTAACCTGTTTATATAAATATTAGTGCGTGTTTAGCGAATTTATTTTTTAATTAAAAAATTATTTGTATTTCTAATAAAGAAGAGTATTTCAAGTGTGAACAGCCTAGGAAAATCTTTTTAAAGTCGTTAAAGTAAATATATATATATATATATATATATATATTTTTTTTTTTTTCTGAGGAAAACATGGCCTTGTATTAGTGATTGATTAAGCCTTGAAATTAGACTAGTAGACCATCATCATGCATAATGACGAACATTCCTTCAATATCAGAGTGAACAATAAGTCTAATTTATTAGGATTTTAACACTGTGATTCCATGTTTTTGACACATTTTTTTAATAAAAAAAAATGTTTCTAATACCTTTTAATTCTCCTTTGTCATTACCTACCCAGACGCACTCACACCAATTATTTATACACTTTCGATTATAATATATTTTCCCTCTTAATAGGTTTTTAGACCCCTTAAAACACAACAATTGGATTAACCTAGTTTATTAGCCAAGTGATTAACTTAGTCAAATTATGCAAATCTAGGTTAACACAATCAAAAAATCATATCAAGATATAAAGTAGCGGAAATATAAAGAGCACAAAAATATGATCACCCAGGAAAACCAAACCGGTAAAAAACCTGGGGAGGATTTAACCTAACTATCCTCAAGGTAAACTTGAATCCACTATATGAAAGAATTGAAGTTCATACAAAAGGACTTACAAGCATCCACGCTCGACTTCCTAATGCTCCCCACCAGTAGAACTTATTGACATGACCATGTGCAAGCTCCGAATCCACGGACTCCTTCTTTCTTGGATTCTCTACAAGATACAAGCACTCCTGCTTGTGTTTCTTTAAACTCCAATGGCAGCAACTGAGTTGATCATCAAGGTGTTGATAATATCTCTACCTTGAAAACCCTAATGGCCTGTTTGGAAGTTTAGAGATGGAGGAGAGTAGAGGAAAGGAGAGTAGTAGGGAGGAGAGTAGAGGAGGATGATTCCCCTCCACCTTATTTGGATGTTTTTAAAATTAGTAAGGGGAAGGGAATAATTAGCCCTTCCCCTTGTTTGGATGTTTTAAAATTAGGATGGAGAGGAGAGGAAATGATTAAAATAGACAAATTTACCCCTATTTGAAAATGGACTTGCAACATTGGTCTATGATTAATTTGTTAGAAAGGGTAAATTAGAGAATTTACTTGAACAATAATTTATCTACTCTACTCTCCCTCCAAATCTCTCCAATTTGGGGGAATTAAAAATGAGGGGTTAGAGGGAGTTGAAACCCCTCCAAACCCTTCCAAACCCCTCTCCCTTCTTCCTTAAAAAACTTCCAAACAAGGTAATTGGATTACACTCCCTTCCTCTACTCTACTCCCCTTCCTTTTTTAAACATCCAAACATACCATAAGTTTATGTGAAGGAAAGCTTCTCAAGGATCTCACGAGAGATTCACGCAAACCGCAAAATATGAGTAACAATACAACCAGAGCAACACCCAAAACGTGGCTAGGGTTTTACCTTATATACCTAGAGCAAAAATATAAAACCCAAAATGTTTAATGAGATAGGGCTGAGTTGAAAATTCTGCAAAAAAACATTTTGGCCGACTTTTGATCGATCGAGTCTATCCTTCGATCGATCAAGCCAGGCCGAAATGCACTAATGCATCTGCAGCCTCTCGATTCTAACTTTACATGAATTACACAACTTTGAGCAAGCCTAAACAAGACTAAACATATTGTTTTGATCATGGTTTGCCAACATTACACATTAGAGTTCTAAATACATCAAATTCTAAGTCTTTAGAACCTAACAAACTCCCCCTTTAGCAATCCGTGACAAAACACAAATTAAAAGCTCAAAGTTTACAAATAAAAGCCCTTTACAAAAATAATGCTCATAAACACAAATTCAATCCTAACTACTATCCATCAGTTGCAAGTGTAGACAGCAGCTCAATTGAATCAACCTGTATATTCCTGAAACACTCAACAAATGCATAAACGCATGTGTGACAGAAAAACAGTAAATCAACAGATATGTAAACTAACTCTCCCCTTAAGTTAGATACAACAAAAATAAAACATTGTTAAACACAACACATAATAAAGACATATATCAATGAATAACTCATAAATATAAATCAATAAGCAGTGAACACAAGAAACAAGAATCATGTATATTAAAATAAATGTATCTCCCCTTAACATGAATAGCCCTAAAAAAATGATATACAAAGTGAAGCACCTAGATACAATCTAATATCTCCACTAGCTCCACAAAATAAAAGAAATACTCCCCCTAACTACAAAAACTCCTCTACAAGTGTCAAAACTCTACTCCCCCTTTTTGTGACGGAATGCTAAAGGACAATCACACGCCATCATCAAAAGGAGGTGGTGAGGGTGAACGAAAATGTGCTAAGTTAGCTTACAAAGCACGTATCTCATCAAGCAAGTCCACCAAAACCTAACCATGAGCCGCCTGAACGGTCATGACAGTCTCCAAGGTACGACGTATATCAAAGTCATTCGAAGGAGGTGGAGGAACATCAGCAGCAGCAGCATCACCAACAGGATCAGTAACATCCTTACCAGCAGGACCTGTAGAAGAAGAAGGAGGTGCGCTACCAGAAGGCTCAAACCTAGGGTGTTTAGAGCCAGCTCGAAGATGAGCAGCCCTCTGTTTAAGAAAAGATGCACCTATGGGAGTAATAACATGTACGGGCTCAGAAGAAGGGAAATCGTCTAGACCAAGATATAACAAAATCCTATGAATAAAAATGGGATGAACAAGAGTATGAGAAGAGGATGAACTCCTATAAACTTTGTTCAAAGAACGAAGAAACAAGTGAGGAAAACTAATAGGAGCATCAGTAACAAGAGCGTACAAAAAGACACACCGCTCGAGAGGAATGGTGTGAAGATGAGAAATGGGCCGTATAGAATGACATGCTATCCTAAAGAAGAGATAATGCAACTCAGATAGCTCAGCAGTGGTGATCCGAGGATCAGAACCCTACTAGATAGAAGACCCAGTGATGTAAGACATGACATCACTCAAAAGAGGAGACTCATCATAAGGGTAGACAGGGTGCTGGACCAAAAGTACCCCTAGAGCATCAGCTACTACAGTAGGAGTAATGGTGTACTCTACACCTCGTATCCAACTCTTTACCAAAGTGTTGGAATCATAGATGCGAATAGAGATGTTCAAAAAGAACTCTCTAATCAGGGTAGTTGGAGGAGGAGGATCAGAAATATCCAATAGAGGTAACCAGCCCTGACGCTCAAAATTTGCCCTAATGGCAGGATCAAGCTCATCTAACACAACAGAAGCTCAGCCAATATCTTTCTCCTAAGATTTAGTGTCTAAAAAATCTCTGGTTTTTCTCACTAGGAAATTTCTCACGGTCAAAAGAAGATGGGGGAGGAGAAGGTAAGAGAACAGACCTATGAACTCTAGTCTTCCTAGGCATGATGCTAAGGAAAGGACAAAGACACAAAGATAGAACCAAAAGAACAAAATAAAGCATAAACCAAGGGCAGACTGCAAGTTAGCACAAAAAAAGAATATATAGAACAAAAATCTATATGATGCATGAACAATTGTAACGTCATGTGCATGTTCTAATGCAGTAAAACTAGGTTCAATTTAAATTCAATTTCACAAAATTGGCTTGAGCACAGAGTTTAAAAAAACCCCAAAATTAAAAACCACTTGTTAAGATTTTGGAAATTTTTGACTAATTGATCATCACACAAGCTAGAATACATAATATAATGATCAATTACATCAATTCAACAAGCCAATTGCATCAATTGAACCCCATTTGAACAAATCCCCAATTCGGATCAATTTCAAGCCCTAGAATTTTCAATTCTTCATAAAACACAGAATTGATCAAATTAAACCATCAATATCATGTTTATATCATGTCCCAACAAAAATCCAATGATCAATTTCACTAAAAAAGGCTTGAATCATGAAAATCCCCAAAAAGAATAGGTCTGAAAGTTTTAATGAATAATGCATGAAACATGTAAATAAAAGAAAAAAGAGGGGTATAATGGACATACCGGCCTTAGAGGACAAAAACCTTGCAAAAGATCCGGAAGAAAGCGACAAAAAATTTGCTGAGTAAGCTTGCCGAGTCGGAGAGAGAGAAAAATGTTTTGAAACTTTTTGAAAAAGTGATTTGAAAAAGTCAAGAACAGTTTTTTAAAAACCTGATTCGCGATATTCGATTGATCAAAAATTACATTCGATCGATCGAATCAACCCGAGACTCCTAAAAGGATTTTAAGCACGTTTTTGATCGATCAAAAAACAGAAAAGATCGATCGAAACAGGCAAAGGCTTACAAATTTTTTGAGAAAAAAAATAGTTTTGAAAAAGAATAAACACATTTTGGTATAAACTCCTCAAAGTATTAAAATTGATGAACAAAATGCATGAGTATGAGATGAAATGCTCATCATCTGACCATGAGCCGCCTGAACGGTCATAACAGTCTCCAAGGTACGACGTATATCAAAGTCATCCGAAGGAGGTGGAGGAACATCAGCAGCAGTAGCATCACCAACAGGATTAGGAACATCCTCACCAGTAGGACCTGTAGAAGAAGAAAGAGGAGATGCGCTACCAGAAGGCTCAGACTTAGGGTGTTTAGAGCCAGCTCGAAGATGAGTAGCCCTCTGTCTAAGAAAAGACGCACCTATGGGAGCAATAACTTGTACGGGCTCAGAAGAAGGGAAATCATCTAGACCAAGATATTACAAAATCCTATGAATAAAAATGGGATGGACAAGAGCATGAGAGGAAGATGAACTCCTATAAACTTCGTTCAAAAAATGAAGAAACAAGTAAGGAAAACTAATAGGAGCATCAGTAACAAGAGCGTACAAAAAGACACACCGCTCGAGAGGAATGGTGTGAAGATGAGAAATGGGCCATATAGAATGACATGCTATCCTAAAGAAGAGATAATGCAACTCAGATAGCTTAGCAGTGGTGATCCTAGGATCAGAACCCCACTGGATAGAAGACCCAGTGATGTATGACATGACATCACTCAAAAGAGGAGACTCATCATAAGGGTAGACAGGGTGCTGGACCAAAGGTACCCTCAGAGCATCAGCCACTACAGTAGAAGTAATGGTGTACTCTACACATGTATCCAACTCTTTACCAAAGTGTTGGAATCATAGATGCAGATAGAGATGTTCGAAAAGACTCTAATCAGGGTAGCTAGAGGAAGAGGATCAGAAATATCCAGCAGAGGTAACCAGCCTCGATGCTCAAAATTTTCCCTAATGGCAAGATCAAGCTCATCTAACACTACAGAATGGTCAGACCAAATCTTTCTCTAAAGATTCAGTGTATCAAAAATCTCTTGGTTTTTCTCACTAGGAAACTTCTCACGATCAAAAGAAGATGGGGGAGGAGAAGGTGAGGGAACAGACCTACGAGCTCTAGTCTTCCTAAGCATGATGCTAAGGAAAGGACAAAGACACATAGATAGAACCAAAAGAACAAAATAAAGAACAAACCAAGGGCAGACTGCAAGTTAGTACAAAAAAAATATAGAACAAAAATCTATATGATGCATGAACAATTACAATGTCATGATGCATGTTCTAATGTAGTAAACTAAGTTCAAATTAAGTTCAATTTCATAAAATTGGCTTGAGCACAAAGTTTCTAAAAGAAAAAGCCTAAAATTGAAAACCACTTGTTAAGATTTTGAAAACTTGTGACTAATTGATCATCACACAAGCTAGAATACAAAATATATTGATCAATTACATTAATTCAACAAGCCAATTGCATCAATTGAACCCAATTTAAACAAATCCCCAATTCGGATCAATTTCAAGCCCTAGAATTTTCATTTTTTCATAAAACACAGAATTGATCAAATTAGACCATCAATATCATGTTTATGTCATGTCCCAACAAAAACCCAATGATCAATTTCACTAAAAAAGGCTTGAATCATCAAAATCCCCAAAAAGAATAGTTCCAAAAATTTTAAGGATAAATGCATGAAAAATGCATGAAACTTGAAAATAAAAGAAAAAGGAGGGGTAAAATGGACTTACCGGCCTTAGAGGACAAAAACCTTGCAAAAGATTTGGAAGAAAACGACAAAAAAATGTTGAGTGAGATTGCCGAGTCGGAGAGAGAGAAAAAGGTTTTGAAACTTTTTGAAAAAGTCAAGAACAGTTTTTAAAAAAAAACCTGATTCGCGATATTCGATTGATCGAAAATTATATTCGATCGATCGAATCAACCCGAGACTCCTAAAAGGATTTTAAGCACATTTTCAATCGATTGAAAAACAGAATGGATTGATTGAAACATGCAGAGGCTCACAAAATTTAAAAAAAAAACACAATTTTGAAAAAGAATAAACACATTTTGGGCACTAACTCCTCAAAGCATTAAGATTGATGAACAAAATGCAAGAGTATGAGATGAAATGTTTTTTCAAAAATCTAAGTTTTAAGCCCAGTTTTTTTTTCAAAGAAAATTTCAGCCATTCTCCCTTTAAATTCTTAAGCAAAAAAAAAAAAAAAAAAATGTTTTTCATAATACTCAAGGTATTTTCAAACTTGGTTGGTCAGACCAAAAACATAGACAATAACATGTACAGTATTTAGCAAAGAGTAACTTGTATAGTGTGTGCAACTAACAGAAGCTTGAGATACATGTGAGGTGACATGTGAATAGAAATCAAACATAAAGTCTACAAAATTCATCACATAGAATTTGGAAGAGACTATCATCAAAAGAGTTACATCATATAACTCCCACATCTCCTAGATCATAAGCTTGCAATCATGTAAGTTTTTTGAATTTTGCCTCATAATATACACACAAATTTTAATTATGTGATTTGGCATCAAGCCTAGTAGTACACACCAATTTTAATTATGTGATTTGACATCAAGCCTAATAGTACACACCAATTTTAAGCAATAAGCAATTAAACCGAGGCTTCACCTTATGTTCTTTTTCTGCATGTGCTACACTTTCTCGGGCATAGAATCTTACGATATGCACTAAGGTGGTCATGATTGGCTAGTGAACAGTGGTGAGATGGTTATTTATGCCTTTCTCAAAAGGAACAAGTCCGACAGTCAAATAACATGTGACTTCAAGATCAAGACAAAGTGATCAAAAACCATAAACATCTTTCCCACAAAACATGCACTACAAAGCTTCAACTAGTAAAGTGCAATAAATAAGCTCATCAAATCTAAACAAGGTACACAAGACATGTTATATGTAAATAAATTGACCAACCTTGTTTTCAAAAACCAAGAAAAATAAAGCCAAACACAATTTTCTTTCCTCCTTTTTTATTTTTATTTTCTTTTATTTTATTCAAAAGAGAAAACAAAAAAAATCCTATAATGAAATGCATGAATGTTATGCAATGCAAATCCTAGAAACAAAAACACATAAAAATCAAAGACCAATGGTCACAAAAAAATAGAGCAATGAAGCACAAGGACCATGTCAGAAAGACTAAATTAGATCGAGTCTTTTGCATCCAAAACCTTTTAGATGCACCACGATCATTGGAGTTCCTATTCATGTTTGAGTGATTTTCAACTCCAGGATTGGAATAAAGGTTTAAAGCCTTTACCAATTCACCAATGAGTGCCATAGGATCTTGTGCTTGAGGCATAGGCACTTTTGGTTTGTTTGCTCTCTTTACAGCTTGAAGCTTGTAACAGTTAGGACGAATGTGTCCAGACTTTCCATAAAAATGACAAACCCAAGCAGGTTTACCATGCATCTTGTCCTTAGATAGGGTAGACTCCTTAGATTTAGACTCTTTCAGATCAACCCTAATCTTCCTAGATGGTTAAACTTCTATGGGTTTGAAAATCTCACTCACAGGGGGTTTGACAGTTTCACTCATAATCTCACTTACAGAAGGTTCAGAAGAAGATGAAGGGACAAAATTTGTGGAATGAGGAGCAGACACAGAGATGCTTTCAACAAAACATAAACCAGATTTGTCAGAAGGATACTTTTGAACATTCAGTATTTGATCAAGTTTAGAACTAGCAGATCTAGCAACAGATAAATCATGTTCCAAAGTTTTAACTTTATCAAGCAAGAACATATTCTCAAATTTCACATTGTTCAAAAGATCATTAGCATCAAACAATTTAACAAGCAAATTTTTCTTTTCAAGCTCAAGAGATTCAATTTTCTTCAGGCCAAGTTCAACATTCATAGCATCCTTTACAGCAACTTTGTAAAGTTTATTATAGGCCTCTTGAAGATCTGCATCCTCAAAGAGTTCCCCATCAGAAGGGTTCTCTTCAACAGACACGCTTTCATTAACTATAGCAGTAGCAGTGAAAGCAATGAAGTTTCCATCCTCGTCACATCCAGACTCATCATCAGAAACCTCATTATCACTAAGGGTTACAACCATTGCTTTACCCTTAGACCTCAAGAATGTAGAACATTCATATTTAACATGACCATACCCTTGACATCCAAAACATTGAGAACCCAAAGAATAATTGAAAGATTGACCTACTTTTTCTCTAGGTTTGTCAGTGTTGCTAACCTTTATGGGATCATTCTTCCTAAAATTTCTAGGTTCAGCAGTGTTTGTATTTCTTGCCTTTCTGTTATTGTTCCTAAGAAAGTTTCTAAAGTTCTTGGCAAGGTAAGCAATCTCTGTAGTAGAGAGCTCATCATCAAATCCACCAACCTCAGCATCATCAACTGACTTAAGAGCCATTGACTTGGATTTGCTAGCTTTGGGTAGGTCTAGCTCATAGGACTAAAGAGATCCTACAAGCTCATCAATAGGGATGGAGTCCACATCCTTGCTCTCAGTAATGGCAGTCACTTTGGGCCTAAAGTCCTCAGTCAAAAATCTAAGAATCTTCCTAACAATTTTAGGTTGATCATAGATTTCACCCAGATTAAAAGTAGAATTAACAATATCATTCAGTTTAGCATAGAATTCATCAAAATATTCATCATCAGACATCCTAATGCTTTCAAATCTAGAAGTTAATTGCTGCAATTTATTAATCTTCACTGCCTTTGTGCCTTCATGCACAGTCTGGAGGATTTTCCAAGCAGTATGAGCAACCTCAACATTAGAGATTCTCTTAAATTCCTCTATAGAAACATAAAGATGACATTCATAGCTTTGCTATTGAACCCAGCTACTTCTTTTTGAGAAGTTTGCCACACATTCACAGGAGTAGTGGGCTTCTCCCATCTGTACTCAACGAAATTCCAAACCCTCTTATCAATAGATTTCAGGAAAGCTTTCATCCTTACTTTCCAATAAGCATAGTTATTTCCATCTAAATGAGGAGGAATAACCAGAGAGTGTCCGTGTTCCATGACAACAGTGGTCAAGGATCAGCTCAGAGATCAAAAGATCCACAACAAAAGAGCGACCCGCTTTGATACCACTTGATAGGTTTTTAGACCCCTTAAAACACAACAATTGGATTAACCTAGTTTATTAGCCAAGTGATTAACTTAGTCAAATTATGCAAATTTAGGTTAACACAATCAAAAAATCATATCAAGATATAAAGCAGCGAAAATATAAAGAACACAAAGATATGATCACCTAGGAAAACCAAATCGGTAAAAAACCTAGGGAGGATTTAACCTAGCTATCCTCAAGGTAAACTTGAATCCACTATATGAAAGAATCGAAGTTCATACAAAAGGACTTACAAGCACCCACGCTCGACTTCCTAATGCTACCCAACAGTAGAACTTACTGACACGACCACGTGCAAGTTCAAAATCCACAGACTCCTACTTTCTTGAATTCTCCACAAAATACAAGCACTCCCGCTTGTGTTTCTTTAAGCTCCAATGGCAGCAACTGAGTTAATCATCAAGGTGTTGATAATATCTCTACCTTAAAAACCCTAAGTTTATGTGAAGCAAAGTTCCTCAAGGATCTCACAAGAGATTCACACAAACCACAAAATATGAGCAACAATACAACCAGAGCAACTCTAAAAAATGTGGGTAGGGTTTTGCCTTATATACCTAGGGCAAAAACATAAAACCCAAAATGTTTAATGAGATAGAGCTAAGTTGGAAATTCTGCAGAAAAACATTCTGGCCGACTTTTGATCGATTGAGTCTATCCTTCGATCGATCGAGCCAGGCCGAAATGCACTAATGCATTTGTAGCCTCTCGATTCTAACTTTACATGAATTACACAACTTTGAGCAAGCCTAAACAAGACTAAACATATTGTTTTGATCATGGTTTGCCAACATTACACATTAGAGTTCTAAATACATCAAATCCAAAGTCTTTAGAACCTAACAAGAAGATTGAAATGGGAAACCAAGAAAAAGAAACGGACTAAAAAACCTATGTTCTAGATTAGGGGGATTTTTTTCTCACCCACAGTGCTGTTTTGATCGTTTTTTTTTTTTTCAACAAAACCGTTAGTTTGGCTCTTTCTAACCTGTTTATATAAATATTAGCACATGTTTAGTGAATTTCTTTGTTAATTAAATAATTATTTGTATTTCTAATATAGAAGAGTATTTCAAGTTTGAACACCTAAGGAAAATCCTTTTAAAGTGGTTAAAGTAAAAACATTTTTTTGTGTGTGTGGAAAACATGGGCTTGTATTAGTGATTGATTAAGCCTTGAAATTAGACCAGTTGACCATCATCATGCATAATGCCAAACTTTCCTTCAACATTAGAGAGAACAATAAGTCTTATTTATTTGGATTTTAAGAAGACTTTGGACTCATTTTGCAATTCAAAAGTAGTCAAGCACTGAGATTCCGTGTTTCTGACACCTTTTTTTTTTTATAAAAAAAAAATGTTTCTAATACCTTTTAATTCTTCTTTGTCATTACCTACCTAGAAGAACTCACACCAATTACTTACACACATTGTATTATAACGCAACTAAATATGGTTTGACAGAAATTTAAGTTGTCAACATAAATGTTTGGCTGGGTGAATTGGGCGAAGGAAAACTAGTGTGACCTAAGTTTTTTCTCTTGCGGTCCTCCTAAACATTTTCTCGGCAAATTGGAAAAGAAAATTGAAATGGGAAACCAAGAAAAAGAAACGGACCAAAAACCCTATGCTTTGGATTAGGAGGATTTTTTCACGCCCACTATGGTGTTTTGGTAGTTTTTTTTTTCAACAAAATTGTGAGTTTTGGTTTTTCAAACCTAATTATATAAATATTAGCACGTGTTTAGAGAATTTCTTTTTTAATTAAAAAATTATTTGTAATTCTAATATAGAAGAGTATTTCAAGTTTGAACACCTAAGGAAAATCTTTTTAAAGTTGTTAAAGGAGAAACATTTTTTTTTGTGTGGAAAACATGGACCTGTATTAGTGATTGAATGAGCCTTGAAATTAGACCAGCAGACCATCATCATGCATAATGACGAACTATCCTTCAATTTTAGAGAGTACAATAAGTCTTACTTATTTGGATTTTAACAAGAATTTGGGCTCATTTCGCAATTCAAAAGTAGTCAATCACAGAGATTCCGTGTTTTTGACACCTTTTTTTTATCAAAAAAATGTTTCTAATACCTTTTAATTCTTCTTTGTCATTACCTACCCAGAAGCACTCACACAATTATTTACACACTTTCCATTATAATATATTTTCCCTCTCGAACACAAATTTTTTACATTGTTTTTATTTTAATATATTTAGGGCAAAATATAACTTACCTATATATGGTTTAGCCGAAATTTAAGTTGTTTACCTAAATGTTTGGCCGGGTGAATTGGTCGAAGGAAAACTGGTGTGACCTATGTTTTTTCTCTTGAGGTCCTCCTAAACATTTTCTCCCCAAATTGGGGTAGAAAATTGAAATGGGAAACCAAGGAAAAGAAACGGACCAAAAAACCTGTGTTTTGGATTAGGAGGACTTTTTCTCACCCACAGTGGTGTTCTGGTGCTCTTTTTTTACAACAAACTTGTGAGTTTTTGTTTTTCTAACCTGTTCATATGAATATTAGTGCGTGTTTAGAGAATTTCTTTTTTAATTAAAAAATTATTTGTCTTTCTAATTTAGAAGAGTAGTTCTAGTTTGAACACCTAAGGAAAATTATTTTAAAGATGTCAAAGAAAAAACATTTTTTTTGGGTGGAAAACATGGGCTGGTATTATTGATTGATTAATGAAAGCTCGAAAACGTGTTGAAAAACACAAGAGCTGTTTAGACCCCCGATTAAAATTACGGCTCGATAGATTTTACACAACTTTAATATAAAGTGCGGAATAGTGTAAAAGCGAGCGGATGAACAATATAGCTACTCTAATCCATTAACTAAACAACACAGCAGTAAAATGGAATATAAAAGAGTAGGGAAGAGAGATGCAAACACAGAAAGCACCAAGACGTGTTTTCGAAGAGGAAACCGAAGAACTCGGCGAAAAACCTCTCCACCGCCCTCCAAGCGGAAATCGATCCACTAGACAATCAGTTGGGATACATGAGTAAGCAAGAGACCCTCCAAGCCTAATCTACCCGATGTACCTAAGCCCTCCAAGCTCCTACTCCAACAAGGCTTCTCGGAACCGTGTCTTGTCTTAGTTATCCGGATCCCGCAACAAGCTCCATGTTGCATCTGCCATTCCAGGCTTCTTCCAATGCTTCCCAGCAGCACCAAAACGTCACACAACACTCTTCAAAGGTGTGGTAAGTGTTTGGGCTATCAACCTCTCAATGGTGTGGAAATGGAGAGGGAAGGGTTGAGGAGATACCACAAGCAAGTGTATAGAGAAATGTGGGGATGACAATCTCTAATTACAAATGTGTTTGGCTAGGGTTTTCTCACTGAAGCATTCCTCAACATTTGTGGGTAATGGGGGTTTATATAGGATAGGTGCAAAATGTGTGAGTCAGTCAGTACAGGCTGGCAGAACAGCATGTCTCGTGGGTGTCTCGCGGGAAGGCCTTACCCGCGAGATACTCGCGAGAGACAGCTGTCTCCATCTGTCATGACTCTTCGCATTCCAGCATGTGCAGGGCACATGCTTCACTTCGCGGGAAGCTTAGTCGCGAGATACCCGCGAGATTCCATTAGCTTCCAAATTGCTTGAGTCTTCACACACTCTCTATCACACACCCCTTACAACAATTCCCACAACAAATACAGGGTATAAACGATTGATAGAAATTACAATCAAATTTGGCACGGAATAAAAGCCAACAAAACACATAGTTGTAAATCACAACTTTACAATCTCCCCCTTTGGCTATTCCGTGACAAAACCCTAAAACAGACTCTAGACTTAAACGTGAGTTTGGGAACACAGGCAAAACTCACTCACACCTAATTCTAGATTCTGATAAGCTCTTGGACATATGAACAAGTAACTCCTGAAACACAACAACAAAATATTATCATTGTATGCAGAAAACTTGAAAAGCATATGGAGCAATAAGCACATGATCAAGCAAAATGAAATAGAAACACTAAATCATGGCAAGATCAAACGAGTAATCACTATACACAAGCAATTACTATGCTCATTCACACAAGGAATGAACATCCGGATATGCAAGATGATACGCTCATATGAAGAGTACCATTTGCACATCCAACACTCAATCAATGCAAAATACTTGAAGAATTTGCATCTAGGAACAATCCTACTAGGGCACAAGAGTGTTCATCACTCAACCAATGCATAGAACGTATATGCATCTAGGAACAATCCTACACGGGCACAAGAGTGATGTAGTGAAGTAAATGTATGACATTAAACTTCAATAACACAAGCATAAAGGCTGCATAAGCAAAGTATTGCAAATACATGGCACAAACCATGAAAGCCTACAAAGATGCAATGAAACAAAACAACCCTTAAAGCTTACAAAAGCAACATGGGTACATGCAAAGTACGCTACAAAGCATAGAGAGTAACACAAAAGAAACATCTGAAATAGTACTTAAATAAAGCATAGTATCAAAGTTTTAAACACAAAAACTGTAAAAACACATTTATAAAAACTAAAAAGTACTGAATAAAAACCGTCTGAAAACCAATAACCAATGTTACTAAGTTGCTAGACTATGCTCCCCCTAACACTGTGCAAGCTCTTCTCTAGCTCCCCCTCAGAATTTTCTCCCCCTTTTTGACCGGAATGGCCAAAGGGTCAGAACTGATCTGACTCTGAATCCAAGCCGTGCTCCATAGATAAGTCTTGTACTTGAGAAGAGAGCGCGGTGATCTGTCCTTGAAGGTATGCGAACTGGTCAGCGGTGTACTGCACATGAGAGTCAAGCACTGTAGACATCTGATCCATCTTAGCAAGCAACTGATCCAGTTTGCTTAAGCCTTATGGAGGAGCCGAAGATGATGGCTGTGTAGAGGGCTCAGGAACTGAGGTGAACCTGTCAATCTCTTCCTCTGTATCTTCGCCTTCATCCTGCTGAACCTGTCGTGGTGGTGGTATGGTATGCACACCGGTCTTCGATCCCTTGATGTGTGCAGTGCTCCTAGTCAGTGTATGACCACCAATGGGATAGTCCCTCTGAACAACCGTGAGGCCACTAGGTAGCTTGAGCTTTGCCTTGGCAATCAATCCCATGATCAAAGAGGGGAATGGCATCACAGTCCGTGAATTCTGCTTTGTGATGCTTTTCTTCAGGACATGCATGATATGGCCACAAATGTCAATCTCCTTATGTGTAAAGAGATCATACAGAAATCTTGTTCTTGGAGCAGAGAGAGTGGTGAGATTGGTGACCGGATAAAGATTGTGGATCATCACATAGCTTAGGGTCCTCATTTCCGGAGAGAACTTGATGGTGTTCATGGATGATTTCTTTGGTTCACCACCAAGGAGTTTAATCATCTCATCAGTAGAACCCATTCTGTCCTCATAAGCAACAGTGATTGGCTGAGATGGTGGACGAGTTTCCAGAAAATCTTGAATGCTCTCTCTTGTAATCACAAACTCCTTGTGTCTTACCCAGCACTCAATACAGTCTCCGTTGACAGTGGCATTGGAAAAGAACTCTTTGATAATCTCTGAATAGACCACTCCAGTTGGGTTCAGCAACTTGGTCCAAGTTCTATCTTTGAACACTTCAGGGATGAAAGTGTCCTCAGGAGTCTCTAACTGGACTACCCTTTCCATGATGATTGTCTTGTCCTTGTAGCAGTCATTGTACTTCATATCAGCTTCTATAGATCTGAAATGATCAGAATCAGTTTGGGCTCGCTTTGAAGACGATTTCTTCTTAGCAGCATGCTTGGTGGGAGACATCTGCACAAGCAAATAAAAGAAGATGCACAAGCACAAACCAGAAGACAAACTTCATTAGATTCAAGTTAGTTCCAAATCAGACTTAAACTAACCAAAAAAATATAGCATGGTCAGCATTAACCATTATGCTAAAAGACTCCAACGAATAATGCATAACTACATTTTACCAAATTAAGACAAAATTGCAATAGAGGGTGTCTGTGTGCAAGTGCTAATGAGAGTGTGCGGCATGAGATGCATGAGGGTGCTTAAGTGTGCCTAGTTGTGTGCTAAGAATGTGCAACATGAACAAAGTGAGTGAAACACATAATCAATGACCAAACCTAAGTAAAACAAGGTCAAACATGTGAAAAACTATGGATCGAAATCACTTGATTCCGAATTAGCACAAAAATGTCACTCAGACATTTTGACAAACACCTAGCATGCACAACATCAAATAAGACATGAGCAGTGCATGAACATGGGAAAATTTATCCTCAATACAAGATAAAATGCCACAAGGGGCCAGCACAGAAGCAGGAACAACCAATGGGACACAACCCAATCAAAAAAAATGAGAAAAATTCACCCAATTTGAAAACCAACCCAAAGTTTCGAAAATCCCCAATTTTGAAATCCCTAACAAAAAATTCTGCATAATTTGAGTGAAAACCCAAAGGGAAATGGTTAACAAACATACCTTGAAGAAGAAAATGCAGAAAAAATGCTTGGATTGAAGGGAAATGAATGGAATAGTGTTTTTGGGTTGAGAGAGTTTGAAAGAGGTTGAGCGAGGGAAGTTTGATAGTTTTGAAAAACTGTCACATCAGCTATATAAAAACTGAAAACACGCGTTTTTCGCGGGTTAGAGAGGGGCGAAACAGTCGCGAGAAAGTCGCGAGAAGTGCCACTGAAGCACAAAAATTTTCGCGAGAAGCATTAGGTCGCGAAACAGTCACGAGACAGTCGCGGTAGCTTCTGTCTGAAATTGGAAAAATCCAATTTTAGCCAAACAGCATTTCGCGAGAAGCTGTTGGTCGCGAGACAGTCACGAAAGTTTCTGTGTGACATGATAAAAATAAAAATTTTCCTCAACTCCTTTTCGCGGGAAGCTCTAAGTCGCGAGCTTCTCGCGAAACTACCCCTGGACCAGTTTTTGAAGAAACACAAAAACATGCATTTTAGTCAAAAACAAAAGACAAGAAAGTATAAAATCACTTTCAAAAACAAATAAAACACTCAAAAATCTTTTTGGATTTGATCAACAATGATAGAGCATGTGAAAACACATTTAAACAAGTACAATCACACAAATGAATAAGGCATTCATTGAACATTGACTTGTGTGTTGTGTGTGGATATCAAAAATGAGATAGTCCTTAGTCCAATGTGAGGCTTCAATGATCAATTCAATCAAGGCATACACAACTAGCACTAGATTATGTGACCTATCTCAATTATAGAAACATGCATATATGACCTCCCACACGTACTTGATAACAATTCATTGAAGCTTTTCATTTGGCTCCAAATTTAACATATCATTTGCAACTTTTGAGCAAAGCGAATCTCATTTAGAGAAAGATGCCTGAAATTTTTGATATTTCAATTTATGAGTTAGCCTTTGGCTTTTTAGGCATCATACATTTTATTTTGGTCGCTTTCCCTTTTTCCTAGTCGAATACTAGTTTGTGCGACAGGCTTTTGCAGCTCTATATCTCTTTTCATTTGGAGATTTACAATTAGAGAGCTCTTTTAAGCAAAAAAAATAAAAATGGGAAGATATATAGGCATGAGTCTATGCATGTCTCAAGATCAACAGAACCATTCACTGATCATTCATGACAAGGTTGAAGATCTATTTACAACAGTCACATAGATTTTAGGATTTCTTCCACAATGATATGTGTGCATGAGAGACAAGTTAAGCTCGTTAAATGCACAAAGCCATAAGTACAAAGGTACAAGGCAAAACATGCTTTGAGACACAATTCAACAAAGTGATCAAACTATTTGGATTTTCTATTTTTATGTGTTTTTGAATTTTTTGAATTTTTGAAAGCTCGAAAACGTGTTGAAAAACACAAGAGCTGTTTAGACCCCCGATTAAAATTACGGCTCGATAGATTTTACACAACTTTAATATAAAGTGCGGAATAGTGTAAAAGCGAGCGGATGAACAATATAGCTACTCTAATCCATTAACTAAACAACACAGCAGTAAAATGGAATATAAAAGAGTAGGGAAGAGAGATGCAAACACAGAAAACACCAAGACGTGTTTTCGAAGAGGAAACCGAAGAACTCGGCGAAAAACCTCTCCACCGCCCTCCAAGCGGAAATCGATCCACTAGACAATCAGTTGGGATACATGAGTAAGCAAGAGACCCTCCAAGCCTAATCTACCCGATGTACCTAAGCCCTCCAAGCTCCTACTCCAACAAGGCTTCTCGGAACCGTGTCTTGTCTTAGTTATCCGGATCCCGCAACAAGCTCCATGTTGCATCTGCCATTCCAGGCTTCTTCCAATGCTTCCCAGCAGCACCAAAACGTCACACAACACTCTTCAAAGGTGTGGTAAGTGTTTGGGCTATCAACCTCTCAATGGTGTGGAAATGGAGAGGGAAGGGTTGAGGAGATACCACAAGCAAGTGTATAGAGAAATGTGGGGATGACAATCTCTAATTACAAATGTGTTTGGCTAGGGTTTTCTCACTGAAGCATTCCTCAACATTTGTGGGTAATGGGGGTTTATATAGGATAGGTGCAAAATGTGTGAGTTAGTCAGTACAGGCTGGCAGAACAGCATGTCTCGCGGGTGTCTCGCGGGAAGGCCTTACCCGCGAGATACTCGCGAGAGACAGCTGTCTCCATCTGTCATGACTCTTCGCATTCCAGCATGTGTAGGGCACATGCTTCACTTCGCGGGAAGCTTAGTCGCGAGATACCCGCGAGATTCCATCAGCTTCCAAATTGCTTGAGTCTTCACACACTCTCTATCACACACCCCTTACAACAATTCCCACAACAAATACAGGGTATAAACGATTGATAGAAATTACAATCAAATTTGGCACGGAATAAAAGCCAACAAAACACATAGTTGTAAATCACAACTTTACAATTAAGCCTTGAAATTAGACCAGCAAACCATCATCATGCATAATAACGAACTTTCCTTCAATATCAAAGAGAACAATAAGTCTAATTTATTTGGATTTTAACAAGACTTTGGACTCATTTTGCAAGTTAAAAGTAGTCAAGCACTGAGTTTCCGTGTTTCTGACACTTTTTTCTATATAAAAAAAAAATGTTTCTAATACCTTTTAATTCTTCTTTGTACCCAGACGCACTCATACCAATTATTTACACACTTCCTATTATAATCTATTTTCCCTGTCCTATACCAATTTTTTACAAACTTTTTATATTGATATATTTAGGGAAAATTGTAACGTACCTATATATGGTTTGGCCGAATTTTAAGTTGTCTACATAAATGTTTGGCTGGGTGAATTGGTTGAAGGAAAATTGGTGTGACCTATGTTTTTTTCTCGTGAGGTCCTCCTAAACATTTTCTCCCCAAATTGGGGTAGAAAATTGAAGTGGGAAACCAAGAAAAGAAATGGACCAAAAAACCTATGTTCTGGATTAGGAGGATTTTTCTCACCCATAGTGGTGTTTTAGTGGTTTTTTTTTTTTCAACAAAATTGTGAGGTTTTGTTTTTCTAACCTGTTTATATAAATATTATCTCGTGTTTAGAGAATTTATTTTTTAATTAAAAAATTATTTGTATTTCTAATATAGAATAGTATTTCAAATTTGAACAGGGAAGGAAAATATTTTTAAAGTTGCTAATGTAAAAAAATTTTTTTTTTTGGAAAACATTGGTGTGTATTAGTGATTGATTAAGCCTTGAAATTAGACAACCGACCATCATTATGCATAATGATGAACTTTCCTTCAATATTAGAGAGAACAATAAGTCTTATTTATTTGGATTCTAACAAGAATTTGGACTCATTTTGCAATTCAAAAGTAGTTAATCACAGAGATTCCGTGTTTCTGACACCTTTTTTTTCTCAGAAACAATGTTTCTAATACCTTTTAATTCTTCTTTGTCATTATCTGCCTAGAAGCACCCCCTCAAATTATTTATACACTTTCTATTATAATATATTTTTACACTCTTTATTAAAAATTTTAATATATTTAGGGAAAATTATAACTTACCTATATATGGTTTGGCCGAAATTTAAGTTGTTTACCTAAATGTTTGGCCGGGTGAATTGGTCGAAGGAAAACTGGTGTGACCTAAGTTTTTTCTCTTGAGGTCCTCCTAAACATTTTCTCCCCAAATTGGGATAGAAAATTGAAATGGGAAACCAAGAAAAAGAAACACACCAAAAAACCTATGTTCTGGATTAAGAGGATTTTTTCTCACCCACAGTGGTGCTTTGGTGGTTTTTTTTTTCAACAAAATTTTGAGTTTTGGTTTTTCTAATCTGTTTATATAAATATTAGAGCGTGTTTAGAGAATTTCCTTTTTAATTAAAAAATTATTTGTATTTGTAATATAGAAGAGTATTTCACGTTTGAACACCCAAAGAAAATCTTTTTAAAGTTGTTAAAGAAAAAACTTTATTTTTATTTTTTGTAAAACATGGGCTTGTATTAGTGATTGATTTAGCCTTGAAATTAGGCCAGTAGACCATCATCTTGCATAATGAAGAAATTTCCATCAATATTAGAGCGAACAATAATTCTAATTTATTTGGATTTTAACAAGACTTTGGACTCATTTTGCAATTTAAAAGTTGTCAAGCCCTGAGGTTCCTTGTTTCTGACACCTTTTTTTTTATCAAAAAAAAAAAAAGAAAGAAAAAGAAAAAGAAAAAGAAAAAGAAAAATTTCTAATACCTTTTAATTCTTCTTTGGCCTTACCTACCTAGAAGCACCCCCACAAATTATTTACACACTTTCTATTATAATATATTTTCCCACTCTACTAACAATTTTTTACACTCCTTTTATTTTAATATATTTATGGAAAATTATAACTTACCTATATATGGTTTGGCCGAAATTTAAGTTGTTTACCTAAATGTTTGGCCGGGTGAATTGGTCGTAGGAAAACTGGTGTGACCTAAGTTTTTTCTCTTAAGGTCCTCCTAAGTATTTTCTCCCCAAATTGGGGTAGAAAATTGAATTGGGAAACCAAAAAAAAAAAGAAACGGACGAAAAAACCTATGTTTTGGATTAGGGAGATTTTTTTCTCACCCACTATGCTGTTTTGGTAGTTCCCCCCCCCCCCCCCCCCCCAACAAAACCCTTAGTTTTGGTCTTTCTAACTTGTTTATATAAATATTAGAATGTGTTTTGTGAATTTATTTTTTAATTAAATAATTATTTGTATTTCTAATATAGTAGAGTATTTCAAGTTTGAACACCTAAGGAAAATCATTTTAAAGTTGTTAAAGTGAAAACATTTTTTTTTTTTTGGTGTGGAAAACATGGGCTTGTATTAGTGATTGATTAAGCCTTGAAATTAGACCGGCTGACCATCATCTTGCATAATGACGAACTTTCCTTCAATATTAGAGAGAACAATAAGTCTTATTTATTTGTGAAAAGCTCAAAAATGTGTTGAAAAACATAAGAGCTGTTTAGACCCCCAAATTAAAGTTACGGCTTGGTTACCCCCAAATTAAAGTTACGACTTGGTTAATTTTACACTAACTTAATACTAAGTACGGAATAGTGTAAATACAAGCGTACGAGCAATACAACTACTCTAATCCATATTTAAAGCAACACAGCAGTAAAAATGAAATGAACAAGAGTAGGGAAGAGAGATGCAAACACAGATAACACCAAGACGTGTTATCGAAGAGGAAACCGAAGAACTCGGCGAAAAACCTCTCCGCCGCCCTCCAAGCGGAAATCGATCCACTAGAAAATCAGTTGGGAAACATGGGTTAGGAAGAGACCCTCGAAACCTAATCTACCCGATGTACCCAAGCCCTCCATGCTCCTACTCCAACAAGGCTCCTCGGAACCGTGTCTTGTCTTAGTTCTCTGGATCCCGCAACAAGCTCCATGTTTCATCTGCCATCATCGGCTTCTTCCAATGCTTCCCAGTAGCTCCAAAACGTCACTTGACACTCTCAAAGGGTGTGGTAAGTGGGCTATCAACCTCTCAATAGTATGAAAATGGAGAGGTAAGAGATGAGGAAATTCCCAAAACAAATGTGTAGAGGATTGTGGGTATAACAATCTCTAACTCTTAAGGTGTTTGGCTAGGGTTTTCTCTCAGAGGCTCTCATCTCAATTGTGGGTAATATAGGTATATATAGTGTGGGTACAGAAAGTGTGATTCAGATTTGATAGGCTGGCAGAACAGAATGCCTCGTGGGTGTCTCGCGGGAAGGCCTTACCGTCAAGATACTCGCGAGACATAGCTGTTTCCATCTGGCCTGACGCTTAGCATTCCAGCATGTGCAGGGCACATGAGTCACTTTGCGGGAAGCTAAGTCACGAGACACCCGCGAGAAGTCTTCAGTGTTCAAATGTTTGAGTCTTCACACACTCTCTCTCTAACACACAACCCTTACAATGAAATCCCACTATAAATACAACGTACAACAGATTGAATATAATTACAATCAAATTTGACACAGAATATAAGCCAACAAAACAAAAGGTTGTAAATAATAACTTTACAATCTTCCCACTTGGCTATTCCGTGACAAAACCCTTAAAACAGACTTTAGACTTAAACGTGAGTTTGGGAACAGTGGCAAAACTCACTCACACCTAATCTAGAAACTGTGAAGCTCTTAAACCATAATGACAAGTATCTCCTGAAATACAAGAACACAATTAGTTCAATGTTATGTAGAAAACTTGTAATGGAAATGGGACAAGCACAAAGCGATCAAGCAGAAATGGAATAAAGCAATAGACCATGGCTTGACCAAACATGCAATCACTATACAATAGTGATCACGATGCTCATTCACATATGGAATGAACATCCGGATATGCAAGCTAATAAGCTCAATTGCAAACTACCAAATGCATGTCCAACACTCAACCAATGCATAAAAACATATATGCATCTAGGATCAATCCTACAAGGGCACAAGAGTGAGGTACTTAAGACATATTAGCAATTATCTTAAAAGTACAAAAAAATGCTACAGAAGCATTGAGAGAATCACAAATCAAACTGAAATAAAACTGAAGTTAAAACAAAGTATTTAAACTATAAACAAAAGTAGTAGCAGTAAAGACTGTAAACAAAAAACATTAAACACAGGAAATAATAGCTTCTTCTCCCCCTATCACCATACTCCCCCTATCAAAAGTCACCATACTCCCCCTATCAATGACATCATCTCCCCCTTTTTGTCATGGAATAGCTAGTCATTTTCTTCTAGCTTCTGTTGAATTTATTCCAATTGAGTTTGGAGTGATGTGAACTGTGAGTCAAGACGACTTGGTGCTAATCTCTTGAAGACCAGTGTAGATGTTGTCAAACTATCCATCATAGGTATAGGGTGTAGAGCTCGAGGTTCCCGATGGTGCGTGACCTTTTTGCTTGGTGGTCTTCTTGGTGTGGCTCATACTGGCATGGAGAGTTCGAATGTTAATTGGACTTGGCCTTGTGTATGGGTGCTAATCATCCAAGGGACAGACACCTTTGAGCTTCAAAATCCAGGAAATAAGGCGACAGAAAGGAATACAATTCCTTGAAGCAGTCCGGTCAACTTTTTTTGCCAAGATGTGAAAAATATGAGAGTACACATCAATCTCTACATCAGTGATCAAATCATTCAAGAATAATGCTCGACCAAGATTCATATATCTGGTGCTGGACAAGGGATAGAGATTGCTACACATGATCATTGAAAGAAGTCTCAATTCGGGAGAAAGAGATGCCACATTGATTGACTTCATATTGGAGGAGAATTCCAAGTTAGCTCCCAAAGCCTGTTTGAGGAACTCTGCATCTGGGTTCAGCTTATCATATACTGGTGGTATGGGGAGTATTGGCCGGTTAATGTGTAGAATTTCTGCCAAGTACTGTGGTGTTACAGAGAAACTCTTTCCTCGAACTCAACATTTTATCTCCTTTCCGACAACAATGGCATTTGCATAGAATTCCTTAACCATGTTCTCGTATGCATCCTCGAGAGTTGAAAGTAGAAAATTCCAATCTTTCGTGGCAAACCAAATGGGTATATTTGTGTCACGGAGTGATGGCTGATCAACGGCCCTTTCAACTAGGAAAGGAGTGCCCAGAAAATAGTTCCTATAGTTCTGAAAAGCAGCATAACATTGGAATAGATCAGGGTCATAGACTTCAGTTGAAAAAAGAGTCATTTTTGACCTTGGTGATGGTTCATCAACATCAATAATTGGCTCTTTCCCTTTGCTGCCGCTTCCTTTCACTGCAAAGCGTTTGAAAGGAGACATCTGCACAAATTCACATAGCAGACAGAAAACAAGTGCACAAACACAAACCAGAACACAAAACTTGATTAGATTCAAGTTAGTTCTAAAACAGAGGCAAAATTAGCCTAAAACAGAGCATAACCAACTCAAAACAACATGCTAAAGCATATAGAACAAGGAAAAATAAACACAATGCATATAAGATATTGTGCATGTGTGTGCGTCTGTGTTGATGCATGAGGGTGTAGCACCAGATGTAGTAGGGGTGCCTAGGTGTGTGCCTAGTGTGTGCATGGCATGGCATAGAGGCACAAAATGGGCAAAGTGTGTAAAACATATAGCCATTAACTTAAGCATGATAAACATGGCAAAAGAGACCTAGACCAATGATTGGAACTAAGTTTAGTCCAATACATCACACAAATGTCACTTAGACATTTTGTCAAACACCTAACATGCAACAAAGTGAATATCACATGAAAAGTGCATGAACATGGTGAAATCATGCCTAAAAACATGTTAAAATGCCACTTGGGGCCAACACAGATGCACAAAAGACAAATGAGACTCAACCCAATCACAGAAATTGAAAAATTTTCACTTTAAAAGGAAACCCAACCCAATTTTTTGAAAATCCCCAATTTTCAAACCCTAGGCATAAAATCTGCGTAACCCAAAAATAAAACATGTGAAATGTGTAAAAGGTACATACCTTGAAAGGATTGTGCAGAAATTTTGCTTGAAAATGATGGGGTTTGAATGAAATAGTGATTTGGGTTGAAAGAGGTTCGAAAGAGGTTGAGCGAGGGAAATGAGAAAGTTTTGAAAAACTGTCACATCTGCTACATATAAAATGAAAACATGCGTTTTTTGTGGGTTAGAGAGTAGCAAGAGAGTAGCGAGACAGTCGCGAGAATGGCCGCTGAAGCACATGAAATTTCGCGAGAAGCTTTAGGTCGCGATACAATCGGGAGATAGTTGCGATACCTTTTGTCTGAATTTGGAAAAATCCAGTTTTTTTTTGCCGAACATCATTTCGCGAGAAGCTGTTGGTCGCGAGACAATCACGAAACAGTTGCGAGAGACTCTGTGTGACAAAATGAAAAAATAATTTCCCTTAAGCTCATTTCGCGGGAAGCTCTAAGTCGCGAGATTCTAGCGAGAACACCTCTGAACCAGTTTTTGAAGAAAAACACAAAAATGCATTTTGAACAAAAACAAAAGACACGAAAGTATAAAATCACTTTCAAAAACAAATAAAACACTCAAAAATCTTTTTGGGTTTGATCATCAAGTATTTGAGCATACACATCACATTTGAACATGTACAATCACACAAATGAGATAAGCATTCATTGAATCAAAGTCTTGTGTGTTGTGGGTGAGTATCAAGTGTGAAATAGTCCTTAGACCAGAGTGAAGCTTCAATGATCAATTCAATCGAGTCATACACAACTGATACGAATCAAGTAGACTATCTCAATTATAGAAATGAGTATATATGACCTCTCACAAATTGATTACACAACTTAGAAGCTTTTCATTTGGTTTCTGCATAAAGCATATCAATTGATCCATATTTGGACAATACATCTCTTTTTGAGATTGATGCTTGAAATTTTTGATATTTCATTATTGATGATTAGCCTTTGGCTTTTTGAGCACCATACAATACATTAAAAGAGTCGCTTTCCCTTTTTCCTAGTCAAATACTAGTATGTGCGACAGGCTTTTGCAACTCGAAATCTCTTTTCATTTGGAGATTTTACATTTGGTGAGCTCTTTTTGCAAAAACATAAAAATAAAGTGGGAAGATATATAGACACAAGTCTATGCAAGAATCAAGACCAACAAGACTATTGACCGATCATTCATGACAAGCTTGAAGATCTATTTACAACAATCACACATAGTTTTCAAGATTTCTCCCACACAGATAGATGTGCATATAAGAACAAGCTAAGCTCGTAAATGCACTATGCCATAAGTACGAAGGTACTAGGCCAAAGTAACATGAGATATGCACAAAACGAGCGATCAAAATTTTTGAAGATTTTTCAATTTTTATGGGTTTTTGAATTTTTTGAACACACCCAAGACAGAACAAGAAAAGTAAGATCAATAGAACAAAACAGGCACAAGCCAAACAAGTAAAAGAAACATACTATAAAATGAAGGCAACGCATGATACGATGCAACAGCAAATGTCCCTAATCATTGAAAGAATTAGTGCATGGACATGTTATAATGCTTATGCATGAGTACCCCTCTTCACCCACACGTCACGTGCATTTGAGGTGATATCCTTGACAGATTGGGTACGAGAGTTGGGACTTTCAAACCTTCGTGTGAAGCTTTCCAAACAATTGGTGAAGGCACTGATCATCTTCATCACGTCCATCATTTCGGGATCACGGTTTTGACTTCTTGTTTGCTCACCACCCCAAGACCTCTCGTCATTTCTCCTTCCTCGTGACCGAGGAGCGCTTGCATTGTTCAATGCTCTCAGCTTATGACAGTTGGGTCTTGTATGTCCTTGTAATCCACAAAAGTGACACAAATGCTTCGTTCTAGGACCCTGTTGTGATCTTGGAAGTGATCTTCCTCTAGATCCAAATTTGGCTTCTGATTGATTACGGGACTTATTAAACACCCATTGATCAGCCACATTCTACTTCTTTTTAGCCTTAACTTTCTCAAGAGTCGGCTCTTCTACAACCGTATCTTTGGTCTTCACAAACTTCACTTCTTTGGTGACTTTGGCTGATGAGCTGCTCCCTCTGGTATATCCCAACCCAGACTTATCTGAGGAAGGTTTTTGAGATGAGATAACATCATCTAACTTCTTGGAGGAGACCCTTTCTATCTTGGCATGTGCTTGCACTACCTCTTGCTCAAGAAATCTCACTTTTGTGTAAGCTTCTGATAGCTCACCATTTAGTGTTTCAATCTCACACTTCGCTTCTTTATATCACACCAGAAGACTTTTGTAATCTTCCTCAGCCCTCTTCATCTTTTTAATGGCTGCGTTAGCCACCTTTGCATATTCACCGGTCTTCTCAAGAAGGGAATTATAAGTCTCTTGCAGACCCACTTCTTCTCTAGCTACCTCATCTTCAGTTTCCTCAACTATTCCTACTGATTCCAAATCAGAGTGCATACCAAGCTCCTTCACGAGTGCACCCAAATTATCCGAGGAATCCATATGAGCAATGGTCATAAATGCGGAGTAGTTTCCTTCTCCGTCACAGCTCTCTTCAGAATCAGAATTTGAAGAGTCTGAATCACTCAGCGTTGTGGCATATGCTTTACCTCTCCCTCTCAAGAAATTTGGACACTCCTTCTTGAGATGTCCATGGCCACTACATTCATAACACACAATGTCTGAAGAAGATTGAGAGTCCTTTCCTTCTTTCCTCTTAAACTCTTTCCTATCACCTCTTGAGGATGAGAACTTCCCTCTATTAAAGGGTTTCCCACTGTTCTTCATCTTCAGAAATTTGCGGAAGTTTTTTGCAAGAAATTCTACTTCCTTCTCCACTCCATCTTCTTTGGAGGAATCATCCATTCTTTCGGTAATGGTTTTAAGAGCAAGCGATTTGCTCGACTTATGGGAAGGCAGTCCTAGCTCATACGTTTGAAGAGACCCAATTAGCTCTTGGATCTTAGTTTCATCCAAATCTTTGCTTTCCTCTATGGCTGTGACTTTTGCTCGAAAGCTCTTTGGTAAGGACCTCAAAATTTTTCTCACCACCTTAGTATCTTTAATCTTCTTACCAAGATTGAGCTTCGCAATCACAATTTCATTAAGCTTTCCATAAAATGAATCAAATGACTCATCATCTCCCATTTTAAGCTCTTCGAACTTGATGGTAAGCATTTGAAGCTTTGTGTCCTTAACTTTCTTTTGTACCTTCATAGGTAGTCTCCAAAATCTCCCAAGCTTCCTTGGCAATTGTCATGTGAGATATCCTGTGGAATTCATCTGGAGACACACCACATAAAATAGCATTTAAAGCTTTACTATTAGCATTAGTCGCCACAAGAGTTGCCTTATCCCAAGTGGATTTTGCAGCCTCCGGCCTAGTCCAACCTATTTCAACCGCATCCCAAACAGTATCATCAATAGAGCATAAAAATGCCCTCATTTTGACTTTCCAGAAAGCGTAATTGTTACCATCAAAAAATGGTGGAACATTTAGGAATTGAGACCTATCCATCTTAAAAAGGATCAAGGATCACACTTAGGTATTTTAACCCCAGCAAGTGTACCCGCTCTGATACCAATTGAAAGCTCGAAAATGTGTTGAAAAACACAAGAGTTGTTTAGACCCCCAAATTAAAGTTACGGCTTGGTTGATTTTACACTAATTTAATACTAAGTGCGAAATAGTGTAAACACAAGCGTGTGAACAATACAACTACTCTAATCCATATTTAAAGCAACACAACAGCAAAAATGAAATGACCAAGAGTAGGGAAGAAAGATGCAAACACAGATAACACCAAGACGTGTTATCGAAGAGGAAACCAAAGAACTCGGCGAAAAACCTCCCCGCCGCCCTCCAAGCAGAAATCGATCCACTAGACAATCAGTTGGGATACATGGGTTAGCAAAAGACCCTCCAAGCAGAATCTACCCGATGTACTTAAGCCCTCCAAGCTCCTACTCCAACAAGGCTTCTCGGAACCATGTCTTGTCTTAGTTCTCCGGATCCTGCAATAAGCTCCATGTTGCATCTGCCATCATTGGCTTCTTCCAATGCTTCCCAGTAGCACCAAAATGTCACTTGACACTCACAAAGGGTGTGGTAAGTGTTTGGGCTATCAACCTCTCAATAGTATGGAAATAGAGAGGTAGGAGATGAGGAAATTCCCAAAACAAATGTGTAGAGGATTGTGGGTATAACGATCTCTAACTCTCAAGGTGTTTGGCTACGGTTTTCTCTCAGAGGCTCTCATCTCAATTGTGGGTAATATGGGTATATATAGTGTGGGCATAGAAAGTGTGATTTAGACTTGACAAGCTGGCAGAACAGAATTCCTCGCGGGTGTCTCGCAGGAAGGCCTTACCCGCGAGATACTCGCGAGACACAGCTGTCTCCATCTGGCCTGACGCTTAGCATTCCAGCATGTGCAGGGCACATGAGTCACTTCGCGGGAAGCTAAGTCGCAAGACACCCGCGAGAAGTCTTCAGTCTTCAAATGCTTGAGTCTTCACACTCTCTCTCTCTAACACACAACCTTTACAATGAAATCCCACAATAAATACAGGGTACAACAGATTGAATATAATTACAATCAAATTTGACACGAAATATAAGCCAACAAAACAAAAGGTTGTAAATAATAACTTTACAATTTGGATTTTAACAAGACTTTGGACTCATTTTGCAATTCAAAAGTAGCCAAGCACTGAGATTCCGTGTTTCTGACACCTTTTTTTCTATAAAAAAAAAAAAGGTTTCGAATACCTTTTAATTCTTCTTTGTCATTACCTACCCAGAAGCACTCACACCAATTATTTACATACATTGTATTATAATATATTTTCCCTCTCCAATACCAATTTTTTACATAGTTTTTACCTTAACATATTTAGGGCAAATTATAACGCACCTAAATATGGTTTGACGGAAATTTAAGCCCTCTACATGAATGTTTGGCTCGGTGAATTGGGCAAAGGAAAATTGGTGTGACCTAAGTTTTTTCTCTTGCAGTCCTCCTAAACATTTTCTCCACAAATTGGAAAAGAAAATTGAAATGGGAAACCAAGAAAAAGAAACGGACCAAAAAACCTATATTCTGGATTAGGAGAATTTTTTCTCGCCCACAGCGGTGCTTTGTTAGTTTTTTTTTTTTCCAACAAAATTATGAGTTTTAGTTTTTCTAACCTAATTATATAAATATTAAAGCGTGTTTATAGAATTTCTTTTTTAATTAAAAAATTATTTGTCTTCCTAGTATAGAAGAGTAATTCAAGTTTGAACACCTAAGGAAAATCTTTTTAAAGTTGTCAAAGAAAAAACATTTTTTTTGTTTGGAAAACATGGGCTGGTATTAGTGATTAATTGATTAAGCCTTGAAATTAGACTAGCAGACCATCATTATGCATAATGAAGAACTTTCCTTGAATATCAGAGTGAACAATAAGTCTAATTTATTTGGATTTTAACAAGACTTTGGACTCATTTTGCAATTTAAAAGTAGTCAAGCACTGAGATTTCGTGTTTTTGACACCATTTTTTATCAAAAAAAATATAAAATGTTTCTGATACCTTTTTATTCTTCTTTGTCATTACCTACCCAGAAGCACTCACACCAATTATTTACACACTTTCTATTATAATATATTTTCCCTATCCTATACCAATTTTTTACAAACTTTTTATATTAATATATTTAGGGCAAATTGCAACGTACCTATATATGGTTTGGCCGAAATTTAAGTCGTCTACATAAATGTTTGGCTAGGTGAATTGGTCAAAGGAAAACTAGTGTGACCTCTGTTTTTTCTCTTGAGGTCCACCAAATCATTTTCTCCCCAAATTGGGGTAGAAATTTGAAATGGGAAACCAAGAAAAAGAAACGGAGCAAAAAACCTATGTTCTGGATTAGGAGGATTTTTTCTCACCCACAGTGGTGTTTTGGTGGTGTTTTTTTTCAACAAAATTGTGAGTTTTTATGTTTATATGAATATTAGCGCGTGTATAGAGAATTTCTTTTTTAATTAAAAAATTATTTGTCTTTCTAATGTAGAAGAGTAATTCAAGTTTGAACACCTAAGGAAAATCATTTTAAAGATGTCAAAGAAAAAACATTTTTTTTTTGGGTGGAAAACATGGGTTGGTATTTGTGATTGATTAAGCCTTGAAATTAGACCAGCAGACCATCATCATACAGAATGACGAACTTTCCTTCAATATCAAAGAGAACAATAAGTCTAACTTATTTGGATTTGAACAAAACTTGGGACTCATTTTGCAAGTTAAAAGTAGTTAATCATTGAGTTTCCGTGTTTCTGACACTTTTTCCTATTAAAAAAAAAAGAATGTTTCTAATACCTTTTAATTCTTCTTTGTCATTACCTACCTAGAAGCACTCATAGCAATTATTTACACACTTCCTATTATAATCTATTTTCCCTGTCCTATACCAATTTTTTACAAACTTTTTATATCAATATATTTAGGGCAAATTGTAACGTACCTATATATGGTTTGGCCGAATTTTAAGTTGTCTACATAAATGTTTGACTGGGTGAATTGGTCAAAGGAAAACTGGTGTGACCTATGTTTTTTCTCTTGAGGTCCTCCTAAACATTTTCTGCCCAAATTGGGGTAGAAAATTGAAATGGGAAACCAAGAAAAAGAAACGGACCAAAAAACCTATGTTTTGGCTTAGGTGGATTTTCTCTCACCCATAGTGGTGTTTTGGAGGTTTTTTTTTTTTTTTTTTTCAACAAAATTGTGAGTTTTTGTTTTTCTAATCTGTTTATATATAATATTGTCTCGTGTTTAGAGAATTTATTTTTTAATTAAAAAATTATTTGTATTTCTAATATAGAATAGTATTTCAAGTTTGAACGGGGAAGGAAAATATTTTTGAAGTTGTTAAAGTAAAAACATTTTTTTTTTTTGGAAAACATTGGTGTGTATTAGTGATTGATTAAGCCTTGAAATTAGACTAGCCAACCATCATTATGCATAATGACAAATTTTCCTTGAATATTAGAGAGAACAATATGTCTTATTTATTTGGATTTTAACAAGACTTTGGACTCATTTTGCTAGTCAAAAGAAGTCAAGCACTGAGATTCCGTGTTTTTGACACCTTTTTTTCTATTAAAAAAAAATGTTTGTAATACCTTTTAATTCTTCTTTGTCATTACCTACACAAAAGCACTCGCACCAATTATTTACACACATTGTATTAGAATATATTTTCCCTTTCCAATACCAGTTTTGTAAGGTTGAAATTTATCAACCATCTTGTTGGCTTTATTCCGTGCCAATTTACTTGTAATTTAAGCACTTAGTAACCCTGTATTTAGGTGGGATTATTGTAAGGGTAGTGTGTGTGAGAAGATGTGAAGAAAAGCTCATGGATGTGCAAAGAAGCAGAGCTTCGTTGCTAGGACTCGTGGGTGGCTTGCGGCTGTAAGTCGCCAACTTCAGGCACGTGAGATGCATGCAGGGAAGCTGAAGGGTCGCGCCAGTTGTCGCACTACAAGACAAAAGTCCCAGGCTAGCCAGGCCGTTACGTCGCGACTTGATTTTGCGACTTGGACAAGCCGCGAGACCAAGCCGCCAATTTACCCTGTTTGGCAAAAAACTGTCTCTTCGTATTCCCATCTCACCTCACTATATATAGACCCTTATACCCACCAAATTGAGAGAGCTTCCAGAGAGAATTTTGTGAGAGAAACCCTAGAGAAAAACAAGATTGCCTCATCCCTAATCTTTACCTTAGAGTCTCTACAAATTCCTTTACTCTCTTCCTCTCCATTGTCATACCCTTGAGAGGTCTTTTACCAAATCCTTATCTCACCACACCCATGTCTGTGAGAAGGTTTATTTGGTGCTGAGGGAAGCAGTTTGGAAGGAACCAATATACATTGGTTGATGCTATGGTCAAGTAGCGGAATCCGGGATGCTAAAGAAGAAATAGGTTCGGCATAACCTCGTTGGAGCAAGAAGCTTGGAGGGCTTAGGTAACCTCGTGGCGGAGAGGTTTTACGCCGAGGACTTCGATTTTCTCTTCGATAACACATCGTGTGTTGTCCGTATGTTCGCATCTTTCTTCCCTTTATCTTTGCCTTATATTTACTGCTGTAGATGTGTTTATATTTGGCTTAGATTGTTCATCAATTCTGTTATAAGCTTATTATCATGTTCCGCACATTAATTGTTTGATATAAAGCTTGAATTGGCATTTTTGTAATTTGGGGTCTAAACGTTCAAGGGTGTTTCGTACCCATATTGAACTTTCAATTGGTATCAGAGCGGGTACACTTGTTGTGGTTTAAATACCTAAGTGTGATCCTTGACCCCTTGTGTTATTTGCCATGGATTGTGCTTTGTATGCCTCTTTGTATGATTTGGTTGGTGATGAATGTAACATGCCATGTGTTTGTGAAAATACCTCTATGAGTGATAATCATCATGACCGTGATGCTATGTTACATGAATCTTTGGATGTTATTGATATTCCAAATGACAAACTCTTCAAGAAAAAGGCTAAGAAATTTCAAAAGAATTTGAGCAAGTTATTTTGTGAAAAGGATGATTTGATTGCTAAGCTCAATGAATCCAACAAATTGGTTGAGAAATATAAAAAACTTGCTGAAATTTCTCTTGAAAAGCTGAAAGAGTTTGAATGGTTGAATATGGACTTGGATGCTAAACTTGTTTTGTCTAACAAACTTGTTGATGATCTTAAATGTGAAAATGAATCTCTTAAGATGCATGCCATGTGTTTGATTGCTGAATCTATTGCTAAAATGGATGATAATATATGTTGCAATCATGTTGTGGTATCCGATTTTGTGCCTAATGTGTGTTCTACCTCTAAGGACAAATCGGTGTACATTCCTCCACATAAAAGAAACCAAAAGGTGGAGAGAAAGGCTATTAAATCAAAGCCTCCATTTAGGTCTCAACCTAAGGCTTTGGATGGATCTAAGTTTGTTCCAACTTGCCACCATTGTGGTGTGATTGGTCATATAAGACCTCAATGTTATAAGTTGAAGAGAGAACAAAACCATGTTGCTAGATCCCTTCCCAAAAAGCCCAGTGGACCTAAACACAATGTTTGTCACCATTGTGGTGCCCTGGTCATCTAAGACCTCAATGCTCTAAGTTTCATGCTTTTAAAAGAATCAAAAGAAAAGAGAAACTTAAGCCTCTTGGAAGTTGTGCTAAAAAGAGTAAACCGGATTTGAGTGAAAATAGCATGTTGTTAAAGAAAGTGTTTAATGCTCTTAACTCCTTGACTATATGCATCTCCGGTTCTCATTCCTCCAACCCTTGTCTCACTTCTCATGAGACACTCATTCCAAACAATCATTCCGTTTGGATGAGGAATGGTTCCTATGGTTGAGCTTTTGCTCTTTTGGTCCTTGATCTAATTCTTTCGATCTTTGTGGGACCCTTCATGCATTGCATGTTATATCTTCATGCATTTTGTGCATCTTGCATTTATTCTTATGCATTGTTTTTGTTTTAATCTTACCTTTTTGTTTTAATTTTGTGTGAGTAAAAATCCAAAACCACATAAAAAGTGAAAAATTCAAAAAGTTTGATCATATATGTTTGAGCACATATCACATGTGAGTTTTGCCTTATACCTTTGTACTTATGGCTTTGTGCATTTACGAGCTTAGCTTGTTCTTTATGCACTTATATCTTTGTGGGAAAAATCTTGACATCTTTGTGTGATTGTTGTAAATCGATCTTCAACCTTGTCATGAATGATTAGTCAATAGTCATGTTGGTTTTGATACATGCGTAGACTTGTGCCTATATATCTTCCCACTCTTTTATTTTTATTGCTTAAAGAGCTCAACAAATGTAAATCTCAAAATGAAAAGAGATAATGAGCTGCAAAAGCCGTCGCACATACTAGTATTTGACTAGGAAAAAGGGAAAGTGACTTTTATGAAAATGTATGGTGCCCAAAAGCTAAGGCTTGTTCATCAAATTGAAATATAAAAAATTTCAGGCATCAATCTCAAAATGAGATGTAAAGATAAAAAATGATCAAATGTTATGAATTGTAAAGAAGCAAAATGAAAAGCTTCAAAGATATGTAATCATTTTCTTGTGGGAGGTCATATATGTTCATTTCTATAATTGAGATAGACCACTTAACTTAGTACTAGTTATGTATGACTTGATTGAATTGATCATTGAAGCTTCACTCTAGACTATGGACTTTTTCACACTTGATACACACACACAACACACATGCCTAATGTTCAATGAATGCCTTATTCATTTGTTCGATTGTACTTGTTTAAATATGATGTGTGTGTGCTCAACTATATATGGATCAATTCAAAAAGATTTTTGATCATTTTATATGTTTTTGGAAGTGATTTTTATCGCTCTTTGTGTCCATGTTTAGTGCTTACATTGTTTTTCAGTGTTTAAACATGTTTTGTGTTGAAAAACAAGTGTCAGATTTTTTGGCGACTCGTTTTGGCGACTTGCCCAGTCGCGAGTTTTGGCAACTCATTTTGGCAACTTGCCCAGTTGCGAGATCCAGTTGCGAGTTTACACAGAAGGTTTTGGCGACTCACTTGCGACTCACCCAGTCGCAAAATGCCCAGAATCAGTTTTTAAAGAGCTTTTTCGTGGGAAACTTGTTTTAAACCTCTCCCATCCTCTCTAAAACCCTTATTTCAATATTTTTACATCAAAACCCAACTAATTTAAATGGTTTTTCATTCCATTAACATCTCTAGGGTAATTTTAAACTCTTTTCATTGATTTGAATCCTTGGATTATGTTTTGGTGAGTTTTGTGCTCTTGGTTGGGATTTTCATCATAGGGGTTGGAAAAACTTAATTTTTATCAAAATTTTGTATGGAATTGGTTTCTTTTGATGATTTGCTTTGGATGTTGGCCCCTTGTGGCAAAAAGAACTTGTATTAAGGGTGGTTTTCATGATGTTCATGCATTGTTTCACTTTGTTCTTCATAGTGTGCATGCTAGGTGTTTGATAAAATGCCTATTAGGCATTTTCTCACTTGTTTGGACTCCAATGAGTATCAAACTTTGGGGTTTCTCATGTTTCCTCATTAGGAACATGTTTGGTTCATTGGTTGTGTATTTAACACACCTTGCCCCACATGTGCATTTTTCATGCATTGGTCATGCATTGCACTTAGCCACCTCTTGCACACACCTTGCTGCCCTTGTCACGCATTGGTTCACACATTGTTTCTTCATCCTAGCATGTCATGTCGTAAGTTTGAGTTTCATTTTCTCCGTCATCTTGCACCCATCATGCATCATCTTTTATCCTTGTTTATATCTTCTTTTCTTTCCCTCCTTCCTCTTGTTTCATTTGTCTATTCGTGACAAAAAGGGGGAGAGTATCATCATTTCTATATAACTCATGTGCACACTCTTAGGGGGAGAAATTTTACCTTGTGCACATTCGTATGGGGAGAAAGCCACAGGAGAGATGCATATACCAAGGGGGAGAAGACATCCTTTTTGAGAAAACCTTGATTTACTTTATGCTTGTTTTCTCGTTGCTTTATGGTGCTTTGATATGCTTTATTGCTCTCATTGCAGCGTGCTTGTGTATTGAACATGCATACATCCTTATGGTATTGTGTTTTGTTAAATGCATGTTCGGATGATCATTTGCTTTACTATGTGATCATTGTAGTCATTTCTATATGATTGTCTTGGTGTATGATCAAGTTGCTCACATGTTTCACATTATGTTTACTTGATTGCAATTTACTTGTTACATTATACTTGTTTGCTTATTACTTACTTAACCTTGAGGGTCTAATGTGTTTTGTGCAAGTGTTTTAGGTTACAAGTATATATGTTCCAAGTTCATCATAGCTCCTATGATTCATGATAGAGAGAGTGATATGATAAGTGAAGTACTTTATTGTTTGTACCTGGTACCTTTGTAGGTTGTTAAGGTTCTTATTATCTGGTTTGTACCCATGTTGCTTATGTAAGCTTTAAGGGTTTCTTTTTGTTTTTATGCACGTTTGTAGGCCTTTGTGGTTTGTGCCATGATTTATGCAGCCTTTGTGCTTTGTTAAATCAGTACTTCCAACTAAATGTCTTGCATTTTCTTCTAAGTTCTGTCACTCTTGTGCCCTTGTAGGATTTTTCCTAGATGCACATACTTTATGTACTGTGCATTGGTTGAGTGTTGGTCATTCAAGCGATTTACCTTGTGTTTATTATCTTGAATTTCCGGATGTTCATTCCAAGTGTGAATGAGCATATGATCACTTAGCTATAGTGATTACCTGTTTTGGTCTTGCCATGGTTTATTGCTTTATTCCATTATGCATGATCGCATTGTACTTGCTCCATATGCATTACAATTTTCTGTATACAATGAACTTATTGTGTTGTTGTGTTTCAGGAGTTACTTGTTCTTATGGTTCTAAAGTTTTGCAGATTCTAGAGTTAGGTGTGAATGAGTTTTCCAACTGTTCCCAACTCACGCGTTAAGTCTAGAGTTTGTTTTAGGGTTTTGTCACAGAATAGCCAAAGGGGGAGATTGTAAGGTTGAAATTTATCAACCATCTTGTTGGCTTTATTCCATGCCAATTTGCCTGTAATTTAAACATTTAGTAACCCTGTATTTAGGTGGGATTATTGTAAGGGTAGTGTGTGTGAGAAGATGTGAAGAAAAGCTCAAGGATGTGCAAAGAAGCAGAGTTTCGCGGCTAGGACTCGCGGGTGGCTCACGGCTGCAAGTCGCCAACTTCAGGCACGTGAGATGCACGCAGGGAAGCTGAAGGGTCGCGCCAACTATCGCACTACAGGACAAAAGTCCCGGTCTGGCCAGGCCGTTACGTCGCGACTTGATTTCGTGACTTGGACAAGCCGCAAGACCAAGCCACCAATTTACCCTGTTTGGCAAAAAACTGTCTCTTCGTATTCCCATCTCACCTCACTATATATAGACCCTTATACCCACCAAATTGAGAGAGCTTCCAGAGAGAATTTTTGTGAGAGAAACCCTAGAGAAAAACAAGATTGCCTCATCCCCAATCTTTACCTTAGAGTCTCTACAAATTCCTCTACTCTCTTCCTCTCCATTGTCATACCCTTGAGAGGTCTTTTACCAAATCCTTATCTCACCACACCCACGTATGTGAGAAGATTTATTTGGTGTTGGTGGAAGCAATTTGGAAGGAACCAATATACATTGGTTGATGCTATGGTTAAGTAGCGGAATCCGGGAAGCTAAAGAAGAAATAGGTTCGGCGTAACCTCATTGGAGCAAGAAGCTTGGAGGGCTTAGGTACCTGGGTAGATTAGGCTTGAAGGGTCTTCTGCTGTTCATGTATCCCGACTATATTCTTTAGTGGATTTTATCACCGCTTGGAGGGAGGCGGGGTGGTTTTATGCCGAGGACTTTGGTTTCCTCTTCGATAACATATCGTGTGTTGTCTGTATGTTCGCATCTTTCTTCCCTTCATCTTTGCCTTATATTTACTGCTGTGGATGTGTTTATATTTGGCTTAGATTGTTTATCAATTTTGTTATAAGCTTATTATCATGTTCCGCACATTAATTGTTTGATATAAAGCTTGAATTGCCATTTTTGTAATTTGGGGTCTAAACGTTCAAGGGTGTTTCGTACCCATATTACAAAAATGCCAATTCAAACTTTATATCAAACAATTAATGTGTGGAACATGATAATAAGCTTATAACATAATTGATAAACAATCTAACCCAAATATAAACACATCCACAGCAGTAAATATAAGGCAAAGATAAAGGGAAGAAAGATGCGAACATGCAGACAACACACGATGTGTTATCGAAGAGGAAACCGAAGTCCTCAGCATAAAACCTCTCCGCCGCCCTCCAAGTAGTGATAAAATCCACTAAAGAATATAGTTGGGATACATGAACAGCAGAAGACCCTCCAAGCCTAATCTACCCAGGTACCTAAGCCCTCCAAGCTTCTTGCTCCAACGAGGTTACGCCGAACCTATTTCTTCTTTAGCTTCCCGGATTCCGCTACTTGACCATAGCATCAACCAATGTATATTGGTTCCTTCCAAATTGCTTCGCCCAGCACCAAATAAACCTTCTCACAGACGTGGGTGTGGTGAGATAAGTATTTGGTAAAAGACCTCTCAAGGGTATGACAATGGAGAGGAAGAAAGTGGAGGAATTTGTAGAGACTCTAAGGTAAAGATTGGGGATGAAGCAATCTTGTTTTTCTCTAGGGTTTCTCTCACAAAAATTCTCTCCAGAAGCTCTCTCAATTTGGTGGGTATAAGGGTCTATACATAGTGAGGTGAGATGGGAATACAAAGAGACAGTTTTTTACCAAACAGGGTAAATTGGCGGATTGGTCTCGCGGCTTGTCCAAGTCACGAAATCAAGTCGCAACGTAACGGCCTGGCCAGCCTAGGACTTTTGTCCTGTAGTGTGACAGCTGGCGCGACCCTTCAGCTTCCCTGCGTGCATCTCACGTGCCTAAAGTTGGCGACTTGCAGCCGCGAGCCACCCGTGAGTCCTAGCCGCGAAGCTCTACTTCTTTGCACATCCTTGAAATTTTTGACATAGTTTTTATGTTAATATATTTAGGGCAAATTATAACGCACCTAAATATGGTTTGACAGAAATTTAAGCCCTCTACATGAATGTTTGGCTGGCTGAATTGGGCAAAGGAAAACTGGTGTGACCTAAGTTTTTTCTCTTGCAGTCCTCCTAAAAATTTTCTCTGTAAATTGGAAAAGAAAATTGAAATGGGAAACCAAGAAAAAGAAACGGACCAAAAAACCTATATTCTGGATTAGGAGAATTTTTTCTCGCCCACAACGGTGTTTTGTTAGTTCTTTTTTTCAACAAAATTATGAGTTTTGGTATTTCTAACCTAATTATATAAATATTAGCGCGTGTTAGAGAATTTCTTTTTTAATTAAAAAATTATTTGTCTTCCTATTATAGAGGAGTAATTCAAGTTTGAACACCTAAGGAAAATCTTTTTAAAGTTGTCAAAGAAAAAACATTTTTTTTGTGTGGAAAACATGGGTTGGTATTAGTGATTAATTGATTAAGCCTTGAAAGTAGACCAGTAGACCATCATTATGCATAATGAAGAACTTTCCTTGAATATCAGAGTGAACAATAAGTCTAATTTATTTGGATTTTAACAAGACTTTGGACTCATTTTGCAAGTTAAAAGTAGTCAAGCACTGAGATTTCGTGTTTCTGACAATATTTTTTACCAAAAAAAAAAAAAAAAAAAATTTCTGATACCTTTTTATTCTTCTTTGTCATTACCTACAGAGAAGCACTCACACCAATCATTTGCACACTTTCTATTATAATATATTTTCCCTATCCTATACCAAAATTTTACAAACTTTTTATATTAATATATTTAGGGCAAATTGTAACGTACCTATATATGGTATGGCCGAAATTTAAGTTGCCTACATAAATGTTTGGCTGGGTGAATTGGTAGAAGGAAAACTGGTGTGACCTATGTTTTTTCTCTTGAGGTCCACCTAATCATTTCCCCCACAAATTGGGGTAGAAAATTGAAATGGGAAACCAAGAAAAAGAAACGGACCAAAAAACCTATGTTCTGGATTAGGAGGATTTTTTCTCACCCATAGTGGTGTTTTGGTGGTGTTTTTTTTCAACAAAATTGTGAGTTTTTGTTTTTCTAACCTGTTTATATGAATATTAGCACGTGTTTAGAGAATTTCTTTTTCAATTAAAAAATTATTTGTCTTTCTAATGTAGAAGAGTAATTCAAGTTTGAACACCTAAGGAAAATCATTTTAAAGATGTCAAAGAAAAACCATTTTTTTTGGGTGGAAAACATTGGCTGGTATTAGTGATTGATTAAGCCTTGAAATTAGACCAGCAAACCATCATCATGCATAATGACAAACTTTCCTTCAATATCAAAGAGAACAGTAAGTCTAATTTATTTGGATTTGAACAAGACTTTGGACTCATTTTGCAAGTTAAAAGTAGTCAAGCACTGAATTTCCGTGTTTTTGGCACTTTTTCCTATTAAAAAAAAAAATGTTTCTAATAATTCTTCTTTGTCATTACCTACCCTGAAGCACTTATAGCAATTATTTACACATTTCCTATTGTAATATATTTTCCCTATCCTATACCAATTTTTTACAAACATTTTATATAAATATATTTAGGGCAAATTGTACGTACCTATATATGGTTTGGCCGAATTTTATGTTGTCTACATAAATGTTTGGCTGGGTGAATTGGTCGAAGCAAAATTGGTGTGACCTATGTTTTTTCTCTTGAGGTCCTCCTAAACATTTTCTCCCCAAATTGGGGTAGAAAATTGAAATGGGAAACCAAGAAAAAGAAACGGACCAAAAAACCTATGTTCTGGATTAGGAGGATTTTTTCTCACCCATAGTGGTGTTTTGGTGGTTTATTTTTTTCAACAAAATTGTGAGTTTTTGTTTTTCTAACTTGTTTATATAAATATTATCTCGTGTTTAGAGAATTTCTTTTTTAATTAAAAAATTATTTGTATTTCTAATATAGAATAGTATTTCAAGTTTGAACGGGGAAGGAAAATATTTTTAAGGTTGTTAAAGTAAAAACATTTTTTTTTTTTGGAAAACATTGGTGTGTATTAGTGATTGATTAAGCCTTGAAATTAAACCAGCGAACCATCATTATGCATAATGACGAACTTTCCTTCAATATTAGAGAGAACAATAAGTCTTATTTATTTGGATTCTAGCAAGAATTTGGACTCATTTTGCAATTCAAAAGTAGTTAATCACAGAGATTCCGTGTTTCTGACACCTTTTTTTTTCTCAGAAACAATGTTTCTAATACCTTTTAATTCTTCTTTGTCATTACCTACCTAGAAGCACCCCCACAAATTATTTACACACTTTCTATTATAATATATTTTCCCTCTCTAATAAAAAATTTTTACACTCTTTTTATTTTAATATATTTAGGGAAAATTATATCTTACCTATATATGGTTTGGCCGAAATTTAAGTTGTTTACCTAAATGTTTGGCTAAGTGAATTGGTCGAAAGAAAACTGGTGTGACCTAAGTTTTTTCTCTTGAGGTTCTCCTAAACATTTTCTCCCCAAATTGGGGTAGAAAATTGAAATGGGAAACCAAGAAAAAGAAATGGACCAAAAAACCTATGTTCTGGATTAGGAGGATTTTTTCTCACCTACAGTGGTGCTTTGGTGGTTTTTTTTTTCAACGAAATTGTGAGTTTTGGTTTTTCTAATCTGTTTATATAAATATTAGCGCGTGTTTAGAGAATTTCTTTTTTAATTCAAAAATTATTTGTATTTGTAATATAGAAGAGTATTTCATGTTTGAACACCTAAAGAAAATCTTTTTAAAGTTGTTAAAGAAAAAACTTTTTTTTTTTTTTTGAAAAACATGGGCTTGTATTAGTGATTGATTTAGCCTTGAAATTAGACCAGTAGACCATCATCTTGCATAATGAAGAAATTTCCTTCAATATTAGAGTGAATAATAATTCTAATTTATTTGGATTTTAACAAGACTTTGAACTCATTTCGCAAGTTAAAAGTTGTCAAGCCCTGAGATTCCTTGTTTCCAAGACCTTTATTTTATCAAAAAAAAAAAAACAAAAAAAAAACAAAAAAAGTTTCTAATACCTTTTAATTCTTCTTTGTCATTACCTACCCAGAAGCACTAACACCAATTATTTACACACTTTCTATTATAACATATTTTCCCTCTCGAATACCAATTTTTTACACTATTTTTATTTTAATAAATTTAGGGCAAAAAATAACTTACCTATATATGGTTTTGCCAAAATTTAAGTTGTTCAACTAAATGTTTGGCTGGGTGAATTGGTCAAAGGAAAACTGGTGTGACCTAAGTTTTTTCTCTTGAGGTCTGTGTAAGGTTGAATTTAATCAACCATCTTTTTGGCTTTATTCTGTGCCAAATTTTTCTTGTATTTTAGCATTTAATAACCCTGTATTTAGGTGGGAATCTTGTAAGGGTAGTGAGTGAGAGAGTGTGAAGAAATGCTCAAGATTGTGCAAAGAAACAGGGACTCGCGACCGGATCTTGCGGGTGGCTCGCGACTTGCAAGTCGCCAGAAGTTGCATACGTGCCAAGCATGCCAGAAGCTGAAGAGTCGCGCCAGCTGTTGCACTTCATGACAAAAGTTTCAGGCTGGCTAGGCCGTTAGCTCACGGCTTGAACTCGCAACTCAACCCAATCGCGAGGTCAAGTCGCCAGAACACCTTGTTTGGGAAAAACTGACATTTCACATTCCATTCTCGCCCTAGTATAAATACCCCTCATTCCCACGAAATGTAGAGAGCTTCCAGAGAGAATTTTGAGAGAGAAACCCTAGAGAAAACAAGATTGCCTCATCCACAATCTTCACCTAAGAAACTCTTTAAATTCCTCTACTCTCTTCTTCTCCATTGATACATCCTTAAAAGGTTCTTGACCAAATCCTTTTCTCACCATACCCACGATTGTGAGAAGGTTCATTTGGTGCTAAGGGAAGTAGGTTGGAAGGGACCAATGATTATTGTTTGATGCTATGGTGTGTAGCGGAATCCGGTAAGCTAGAAAAGAAAAAGGTTCGGCGCAATCTCGTTGGAGCAAGAAGCTTGGAGGGCTTAGGTACCTAGGTAGATTAGGCTTGGAGGGTCTATTGCATGTATCCCAAATACATTTTCTAGTGGATTATTGACCGCTTGGAGGGTGGCAGAGAGGTTTTACGCCGAGAGCTTCAGTTTCCTCTTCGATAACACATCGTGTGTTGTCCTTGTGTTTGCATCTCTCTTCCCTTTATCTTTACCGTTTAATTACTCCTGTGATTGTGATTATTTATGGTTTAGATTGTTTATCAATTCTGTTATAAGCTTGTTATCATCTTTCGCACATATATTGTTTGATATAAAGCTTGAATTGGTAATTTGTTGTTTGGGGGTCTAAACGTTCATAGTGTTTTCAACGCTATTTGAACTTTCAGTCCGCCTAAACATTTTCTCCCCAAATTTGGATAGAAAATTGAAATGGGAAACACAAAAAAAAGAAATGGACCAAGAAACCTATGTTCTGGATTAGGGGGATTTTTTTCTCACCCACAGTGCTATTTTGGTAGTTTTTTTTTTTTTCCCAACAAAATCGTTAGTTTTGGTCTTTCTAACCTGTTTATATATATATATATATATTAGCATGTGTTTTGTGAATTTCTTTTTTAATTAAATAATTATTTGTATTTCTAATATAGAAGAGTATTTCAAGTTTGAACACCTAAGGAAAATCCTTTTAAAGTAGTTAAAGTGAAAACATTTTTTTTTTTTGTGTGGAAAACATGGGATTGTATTGGTGATCAATTAAGCCTTGAAATTAGACCGGCTAACCATCATCATGCATCATGATGAACTTTCCTTCAATATTAGAGAGAACAATAAGTCTTATTTATTTGGATTTTAACAAGACTTTGGACTCATTTTGCAATTCAAAAGTAGTCAAGCACTGAGATTCCATGTTTCTGACACCTTTTTTTCTATCAAAAAAAATGTTTCTAATACCTTTTAATTCTTCTTTGTCATTACCTACCCAGAAGCACTCACACCAATTATTTACACACATTGTATTATAATATATTTTCCCTCTCCAATACCAATTTTTTACACAGTTTTTATCTTAACATATTTAGGGCAAATTATAACGCACCTAAATATGGTTTGATGGAAATTTAAGCCGTCTACATCAATGTTTGGCTGGGTGAATTAGGCAAAGGAAAACTGGTGTGACCTAAGTTTTTTCTCTTGCGGTCCTCCTAAACATTTTCTCCGCAAATTGGAAAAGAAAATTGAAATGGGAAACCAAGAAAAAGAAACGGACCAAAAAACCTATATTCTGGATTAGGAGAATTTTTTCTCCCCCACAGTGGTGTTTTGTTATTATTTTTTTTTTCAACAAAATTGTGAGTTTTGGTTTTTCTAACCTAATTATATAAATATTAGCGCATGTTTAGAGAATTTCTTTTTTAATTAAAAAATTATTTGCCTTCCTAGTATAGAAGAGTAATTCAAGTTTGAACAGCTAAGGAAATTTTTTTTAAAGTTGTCAAAGAAAAAACATTTTTTTCTGTGGAGAACATGGGCTGGTATTAGTGATTAATTGATTAAGCCTTGAAATTAGACAAGCAGACCATCATTATGCATAATGAAGAACTTTCCTTGCATATCAGAGTGAACAATCAGTCTAATTTATTTGGATTTTAACAAGACTTTGGACTCATTTTGCAAGTTAAAAGTAGTCAAGCACTGAGATTTCGTGTTTCTGACACTTTTTTTATCAAAAAAAAAAAAAATTCTTATACCTTTTTATTCTTCTTTGTCATTACCTACTGAAAGCTCGAAAATGTGTTGAAAACACACGAGCAGTTTAGACCCCCAAATTGAAGTTACGGCTTGGTTGATTTTACACTAACTTAATATTAAGTGCGGAATAGTGTAAACACAAGCGTATAAGCAATACAACTACTCTAATCCATATTTAAAGCAACAAAGTCGTAAAAATGAAATGAACAAGAGTAGGGAAGAGAGATGCAAACACAAATAACGCCGAGACGTATTATCGAAGAGGAAACCGAAGAACTCGGCGAAAAACCTCTCTGCCGCCCTCAAAGCGGAAATCGATCCACTAGACAATCAATTAGGATACATGGGTTAGCAAGAGACCCTCCAAGCCTAATCTACCTGATGTACCTAAGACCTCCAAGCTCCTACTCCAACAAGGCTTCTCGGAACCGTGTCTTGTCTTAGTTCTCTGGATCCCGCAACAAGCTCCATGTTACATCTGCCATCATCGGCTTCTTCCAATGCTTCTTAGTACCACCAAAATGTCACTTGACACTCTCAAAGGGTGTGGTAAGTGTTTGGGCTATCAACCTCTCAATGGTATGGAAATGGAGAGGTAGGAGATGAGGAAATTCCCAAAACAAATGTGTAAAGGATTATGGGTATAACAATCTCTAACTCTCAAAGTGTTTGCTAGGGTTTTCTCTCGGAGGCTCTCCTCTCTATTGTGGGTAATATGGGTATATATAGTGTGGGTACATAAAGTGTGATTCTGACTTGATAGGCTGGCAGAACAGAATGCCTCGCGAGTATCTCGCGGGAGGGCCTTACCCGCGAGATACTCGCGAGACACAGCTGTCTCCATCTGGCTTGACGTTTTGTATTCCAGCATGTGTAGGGCACATGAGTCACTTTGCGGGAAGCTAAGTCACGAGACACCTGCGAGAAATCTTTAGTCTTCAAATGCTTGAGTCTTCACACACTCTCTCTCTAACACACAACCCTTACAATGAAATCCCACAGTAAATACAGGGTACAACAGATTTAATATAATTACAATCAAATTTGGCACGAAATATAAGCCAACAAAACATAAGGTTGTAAATAATAACTTTACAATCTCCCCCTTTGGCTATTCCGTGACAGAACCCCTAGAACAGACTCTAGACTTAAACGTGAGTTTGGGAACAGTGGCAAAACTCACTCACACCTAATCTAGAAACTGTGAAGCTCTTAAACCATAATGACAAGTATCTCCTGAAACACAACAACACAATTAGTTCATTGTTATGTAGAAAACTTGTAATGAAAATGGGATAAGCACAAAGCGATCAAGCAGAAATGGACTAAAGGAATAGACCATGGCTTGACCAATCATGCAATCACAATACAATAGTGATCACGATGCTCATTCACACATGGAATGATCATCCAGACATGCAAGCTAATAAGCTCAATTGCAAACTACCAAATACATGTCCAACACTCAACCAATGCATAAAAACCTATATGCATCTAGGAAAAATCCTACAAGGGCGCAAGAGTGGAGTACTTAAGACATATTAGCAAATATCTTAAAAGTACAAAAAAATGCTACAGAAGCATTGAGAGAATCACAAATTATAGAAATTAAACAGAAGTTAAAAAGTAGTAGCAGTAAAGACTGTAAACATAAAACATTAAACACAAGAAATAATAGCTTCTTCTTCTAGCTTCTTCTCCCCCTATCGCCATACTCCCCCTATCAAAGGTCACCATACTCCCCCTTTTTGTCGTCATCATCTCCCCTTTTTGTCATGGAATAGCTAGTCATTTTCTTCTAGCTTCCGTTGAATTTCATCCACTTGAGTTTGGAGTGATGTGAACTGTGAGTCAAGATGACTGTGGTGGGAGTACATGAGAGATGCGAGCCCGGACATCTTGGTACTAATCTCTTGAAGAGCAGTGTAGATGTTGTCGAACTGTCCATCATAGGTATGGGATGTAGAGCTTGAGGTTCCCGACGGTGCGTGACCTTCTTGCTTGGTGGTCTTCTTGGTGTGGCTCATACTGGCATGGAGAGTACGAATGTTAATTGGACTTGGCCTTGTGTATGGGCACTCATCATCTAAGGGACGGATACCTTTGAGCTTCAAAATTCGGGAAATAAGGTGACAGAAAGGAATACTATTCCTTGAAGCAGTCTGGTCAACTGTTTTTGCTAAGATTTGAAAAATATGAGAGCACACATCAATCTCTACATTGGTGATCAAATCATTCAAGAATAATGCTCGACCAAGATTCATATAATTGGTGTTGGACAAGGGATAGAGATTGCTACACATGATCACTGAGAGAAGTCTCAATTTGGGAGAAAGAGATGCCACATTGACTGACTTCATATTGGAGGAGAATTCCAAGTTAGCTCCCAAAGCCTGTTTGAGGAACTTTGCATATGGGTTCAGCTTATCATATATCGGAGGTATGGGGAGTATTGGCCGGTTAATGTGTAGAATTTTCGCCAAGTACTGTGGTGTTACAGAGAAACTCTTTCCGCAAACTCAACATTTTATCTCCTCGCCGACAACAATGGCATTGGCATAGAATTCCTTAACCAGGTTCTCGTATGCATCCTCGAGAGTTGAAAGCAGAAAATTCCAATCTTTCGTGGCAAACCAAATGGGTATATTTGTGTCACGGAGTGATGGTTGATCAACAGCCCTTTCAACTAGCTAAGGAGCACCTAGAAAATAGTTCCTATAGTTCTGAAAAGCAGCACAAGATTGGAACAGATCAGGGTCATAGACTTCAGTTGAAAAACGAGTCCTTTTTTACCTAGGTGATAGTTCATCAACATCAATAATTGGCTCTTTCCCTTTGCTGCTGCTTCCTTTCACTGCGGAGCGTTTGAAAGGAGACATCTGCACAAATTCACATAGCAGACAGAAAACAAGTGCACAAACACAAACCAGAATGCAAAACCTGATTAGATTCAAGTTAGTTCCATAACAAAGGTAAAATTAGCCTAAAACAGAGCATAATCGAACCTAAACAACATGCTTAAGCATATAGAACAAGGAAAAATAAACACAATGCATGAAAATAAGATATTGTGCATGTCTGTGTGCATGTGCTGATGCATGTGTGTGCAGCATGAGATGCATGAGGGTGCAGCACCAGATGCATGAGGGGTGCCTGGGTGTGTGCCTAGTGTGTTCAACACGGGAAAAGTGTATGAAACATATGAACAATGACCACACCGAGTGAAACATGGTCAAACAAGTGAAAACCCATAGATTGAAACCACTTGATTCCAATTAGGCACAAAAATGTCACTCGAACATTTTGTCAAACACCTAGCATGCACAAATGTACTCTAAGCATGAACAATGCATGAACGTGGGAAAATCTACCCTCAATATATTCTAAAATGCCACTTGGGGCCAACATAGATGCACAAAAGACAAATGGGACTCAGCCCAATCAAAGAAATGTAAAAAAAATTTCAGTTTAAAAGTAAACCCAACCCAATTTTTCGAAAAATCCCTAATTTTCAAACCCTAAGCATAAAAACTGCATAATCCGAAAAATAAAACATGAGAAAAATGTAAAAGGTACATACCTTGAAAGGATTGCGCAGAAATTTTGCTTGAAAATGATGGGGTTTAAATGAAATAGTGATTTGGGTTGAAAGGGGTTCGAAAGAAGTTGAGCGAGGGAAATGAGAAAGTTTTGAAAAATTGTCACATCTGCTACATATAGACTGAAAACATGCGTTTTTAGCGGGTTAGAAAGTAGCGAGACAGTCGCGAGAATGGCCACTGAAGCACATGAAATTTCGCGAGAAGCTCTAGGTCGCGATACATTTGCGAGACAGTCACGATACCTTCTGTCTGAATTTGGAAAAATCCAGTTTTTGCGAAACAGCATTTCGCGAGAAGCTATTGGTCGCAAGACAGTTGCGATACAGTCGCGATACAGTCTTTAGAGTTTTAGTGTGACATGATGAAAAAATTATTTCCCTCAAGCCCTTTTCGCGGGAAGCTCTAAGTCACGAGCTTCTCGCGAAACAACCCCTGAACCAGTTTTTTGAAGAAAAACACAAAAATGCATTTTGCAACAAAACAAAAGACACGAAAGTATAAAAACACTTTCAAAAACAACTAAAACACTCAAAACTCTTTTTGGCTTTGATCATCAAGTATTTGAGCATACACATCACATTTGAACATATACAATCACACAAATGAGATAGGCATTGATTGAATCAAAGTCTTGTGTGTTGTGTGTGAGCATCAAATGTGAAATAGTCCTTAGACGAGAGTGAAGCTTCAATGATCAATTCAATCGAGTCATACACAACAGATACAAATTCAAGTAGACTATCTCCATTATAGAAATGAGTATATATGACCTCCCACACATTGAATATATAACTTAGAAGCTTTTCATTTGGCTTCTGCATAAAGTATAACACTTGATCCATTTTTGGACAAAACATCTCTTTTTGAGATCGGTGCTTGAAGTTTTTCATATTTCAATATTGATGATTAGCCTTTGGCTTTTTGAGCACCATACAATTCACATTAAAGGTGTCGCTTTCCCTTTTTCCTAGTCGAATACTAGTGTGTGCGACAGGCTTTTGCAGCTTAATATCTCTTTTCAATTGGAGATTTACATTTGGTGAGCTCTTTTTGCAAAAACATAAAAATAAAGTGGGAAGAGATATAGACACAAGTCTATGCAAGTATCAAGACCAACAAGACTATTGACCAATCATTCATGACAAGTTTGAAGATCTATTTACAACAGTCACACATAGTTTTCAAGATTTCTTCCACATTGACAAGAGTGCATACATAACAAGCCAAGATCGTAAATGCACTACACCATTAGTACGAATGTACTTGGCCAAACTCACATGTGACATACGCAAAACAAGAGATCAAATGTTTTGAGATTTTTCAATTTTTATGGGTTTTTGAATTTTTGAACACACCCAGAACAGAACAAGAAAAGTAAGATCAACAGAAAACAACTGGTACAAACCAAAACAAATAAAAGAAACATGAACAAATGAAACATGTGAAACCAAAACAACAAGTATGCAACAAACAGCACAAAGGTTCACACAGGAGATAGAGTTCATGGAATGATACTGACACCGATGGTCTTACGCAAAGATTCAAACTTTGGGCCATGAAGAGGTTTAGTAAATATGTCTGCCTTTTGGTTGTCAGTGGTGATGAACTCCAAATACACAGTCTTTTCCTCCACCAAATCTCGAATGAAGTGGTACCGGATCTCGATATGCTTTGATTTCGAATGTTGGACTAGATTTTTTGATAAATTTATGGCACTTATGTTATCACAGAACACACACATAGTATCTTGAGTGATTCCATAATCATGTAGAAGCTTCTTCATCCATAATAATTGTGCACAACAACTTGCCTCTGCAATGTATTCGGCTTCAGCCATTGAGAGAGAGACTGAATTCTGCTTTTTGCTCATCCATGACACCAAGTTATTTCCAAGATAGAAACACCCACCAAAAGTGCTTTTCCTATCATCAATACATTCGGCCCAATCAGCATCAGAACAGTCTTCAAATACATTCTAAAACAGTCTTCAAATATGTTCATAGAGTCATTTTCACAAACACCTCTACTATCCTTCATGTTGGCTATTACCGAGGGGTCAAGGATCACACTTAAGTATTTAAACCACAGCAAGTGTACCTGCTCTGATACAAATTGAAAGCTCAAAAATGTGTTGAAAACACACAAATAGCTTGGTTGATTTCACACTAACATAATATTAAGTGCGGAATAGTATAAACACAAGCGTATAAGCAATACAACTACTCTAATCCATATTTAAAGCAACACAGCAGTAAAAATGAAATGAACAAGAGTAGGGAAGAGAGATGGAAACACAAATAACACCAAGACGTGTTATCGAAGAGGAAACCGAAGAACTCGGCCAAAAACCTCTCCGTCGCTCTCAAAGCGGAAATCGATCCACTAGACAATCAGTTGGGATACATGGGTTAGCAAGAGACCTTCCAAGCCTAATCTACCTGATGTACCTAAGCCCTCCAAGCTCCTACTCCAACAACGCTTCTCGGAACTGTGTCTTGTCTTAGTTCTCCGGATCCCGCAACAAGCTCCATGTTGCATCTGCTATCATCGGCTTCTTCCAATGCTTCCTAGTAGCACCAAAACGTCACTTGACACTTTCAAAGGGTGTGGTAAGTGTTTGGGCTATCAACCTCTCAATGGTATGGAAATGGAGAGGTAGGAGATGAGGAAATTCCCAAAACAAATGTGTAGAGGATTGTGGGTATAACAATCTCCAACTCTCAAAGCGTTTGGCTAGGGTTTTCTCTCAGAGGCTCTCCTCTCAATTGTGGGTAATATGGGTATATATAGTGTGGGTACAGAAAGTGTGATTCTGACTTGACAGGCTGGCAGAACAGAATGCCTCGTGGGTGTCTCGCGGGAAGGCCTTACCTGCGAGATACTCGTGAGACACAACTATCTCCATCTGGCCTGACGTTTCGCATTCCAGCATGTGCAGGGCACATGAGTCACTTCGTGGGAAGCTAAGTCGCAAGACACCCGCGAGAAATCATCAGTCTTCAAATGCTTGAGTCTTCACACACACTCTCTCTAACACACAACCCTTACAATGAAATCTCACATTAAATACAGGGTACAACAGATTGAATATAATTACAATAAAATTTGGCACAGAATATAAGCCAACAAAACATAAGGTTGTAAATAATAACTTTACACCTACCCAGAAGCACTCACACCAATTATTTACACACTTTCTATTATAATATATTTTCCCTATCCTATACCAATTTTTTACAAACTTTTTATATTAATATATTTAGGGCAAATTGCAATGTACCTATATATGGTTTGGCCAAAATTTAAGTTGTCTACATAAATGTTTGGCTGGGTGAATTAGTCGAAGGAAAACTGGTGTGACCTATGTTTTTTCTCTTGAGGTCCACCTAATCATTCTCTCCCCAAATTGGGGTAGAAAATTGAAATGGGAAACCAAGAAAAAGAAACGGACCAAAAAACCTATATTCTGGATTAGGAGGATTTTTTCTCACCCACAGTGGTGTTTTGGTGGTATTTATTTTCAACAAAAATGTGTGTTTTTGTTTTTCTAACCTGTTTATATAAATATTAGCCTGTGTTTAGAGAATTTATTTTTTAATTAAAAATTATTTGTATTTCTAATAAAGAAGAGTATTTCAAGTTTCAATAGGGAAGGAATATATTTTTAAAGTTGTTAATGTAAAAACATTTTTTTTTTTTTGGGAAAACATTGGCGTGTATTAGTGATTGATTAAGCCTTGAAATTAGACCAGCGGACCATCATCATGCATAATGATGAACTTTCCTTCAATATTACAGAGAAAAATAAGTCTTATTTGTTTGGATTTTAACAAGAATTTGGACTCATTTCCCAATTTAAAAGTAGTCAAGCACTGAGATTCCGCGTTTCTGACACATTTTTTTTATCCAAAAAAAAAAATGTTTCTAATACCTATTAATTCTTCTTTGTCATTAACTACCCAGAAGCACCCACACCAATTATAATATATTTTCCCTCTCCTATAACAATTTTTTACACTGTTTTTATTTTAATATATTTAGGGCAAATTATAACTTACTTATATAAGGTTTGGCCGAAATTTAAGCTGTCTACATAAATTTTTGGCAAGGTGAATTGGTCGAAGGAAAACTTGTGTGACCTAAATTTTTTCTCTTGCGGTCCTCCTAATCATTTTCTCCCCAAATTGGGAAAGAAAATTGAAATGGGAAACCGAGAAAAGGAAACGGACCAAAAAACCTATGATCTGGATTAGGAGGATTTTTTCTCACCCACAGTGGTGTTCTGGTGGTTTTTTCTTTCAACAAAATTGTGTGTTTTCGTTTTTCTAACCTGTTTATATGAATATTAGCGCGTGTTCAGAGAATTTCTTTTTTAATTAATAAATTATTTGTATTTCTAATATAGAAGAGCATTTCAAGTTTGAAGACATAAGGAAATTTTTTTTTTAATTTGTTAAAGTAAATATATATTTTTTTTTGTGGTAAACATGGGCTTGTATTAGTGATTGATTAAGCCTTTAAATTGGACCAGCAGACCATCATCATGCATAATGAAGAACTTTCCTTCAATATTAGAATGAACAATGCATCTAATTTATTTGGATTTTAACAAGACTTTGGACTCATTTTGCAATTTAAAAGTAGTCAAGCCCCAAGGGTCCATGTTTCTGACACCTTTTCTTTTATTAAAAAAAAAAAATTGTTTCTAATACCTTTTAATTCTTCTTTGTCATTACCTACCTGGAAGCACTCACACCAATTATTGACACCCTTTCTATTATAATATATTTTCCTGCTTGAATAGCAATTTTTTACACTGTTTTCATTTTAATATATTTAGGGAAAAATATAACTTACCTATATATGGTTTGGCTGAAATTTAAGTTGTTTACCTAAATGTTTGGCAGGGTGAATTGGTCGAAGGAAAACTGGTGTGACCTAAGTTTTTTCTCTTGAGGTCCTCCTAAACATTTTCTCGCCAAATCGGGATAGAAAATTGAAATGGGAAACCAAGAAAAAGAAACGGACCAAAAAACCTATGTTCTACATTAGTAGGATTTTTTCTCACCTAGAGGGGTGTTTTGGTGGTTTTTTTTAAAAACAAAATGGTGAGTTTTTGTTTTTCTAACCTATATATATATAAATATTAGGACGTGGTTAGAGAATTTCTTTTTTAATTAAAAAATTATTTGTATTTCTAAAAAAGAATAGTATTTCAAGTTTCAACACCTAAGGAAAATCTTTTGTAAGTTGTTAAAGTGAAAACATTTTTTTGTGTGGAAAACATGGTCTTGTATTAGTGATTGATTAAGCCTTGAAATTAGACCAGCAGGCCATCATCATGCATAATGACGAACTTTACTTCAATATCAGAGTGAACAATAAGTCTAATTTATTTGAATTTTAACAAGACTTTGGTCTCTTTTTGCAATTTAAAAGTAGTCAAGCACTGCGATTTCGAGTTTTTGGCACGTTTTTTTAATATAAAAAAATGCTTCTAATACCTTTTAATTTCGAGTTTTTGGCACCTTCTTTTAATATAAAAAAAAAAAATGCTTCTAATACCTTTTAATTCTCCTTTGTAATTACCTACCTAGACGCACTCAAACCAATTATTTACACACTTTCTATTATAATATGTTTTACCACTCCAATACCAATTTTTAACACAATATTTATTTTAATATATTTAGGGCAAATTATAACTTACCTGCTATTTAAGGTTTGGCTGAAATTTAGGCTGTCTACATAAATTTTTGGCTGGGTGAATTGGTCGATGGAAAACTGGTGTGACCTAAGTTTTCCTCTTGCGGTCCTCCTAATCATTTTCTCCCCAAATTGGGAAAGAAAATTGAAATGGGAGACCAAGAAAAAGAAACGGACCAAAAAACCTATGTTCTGGATTAGGAGGATTTTTTCTCGCCCACAGTGGTGTTTTGGTAGTTATTTTTTTTCAAAAAAAATTGTGAGTTTTGGTTTTTTTTAACCTATTTATATAAATATTAGCGCCTGTTATAGAATTTTTTTTTAATTAGAAAATTATTTGTATTTCCAATATAGAAGAGAATTTCGAGTTTGAACACCTAAGGAAAATATTTTTAAAGTTGTTAAAGTAAAAACTTTTTTTTTTTTTTGGAAAACATGGGCTCGTATTAGTGATTGATTAAGCCCTAAAATTAGACTGGCTGACCATCATCATGCATAATGACGAACTTTCCTTCAATATTAGAGAGAACAAAAAGTCTTACTTATTTGGATTTTAACAAGACTTTGGACTCATTTTGCAGTTCAAAAGTAGTCAAGCACTGAGATTCCATGTTTTTGACACATTTTTTTTAACAAAAAAAATGTTTCTAATACCCTTTATTTCTTCTTTGTCATTACCTACCTAGAACCACTCACACCAATTATTTACACACTTTGTATGATAATATATTTTCCCTCTCCAATACCAATTTTTTACACACTTTTAAAAAAAAATATATTTAGGGCAAATTATAACGTAGCTAAATATGGTTTGACCAAAATTTAAGTTGTCTACATAAATTTTTGGCTGGGTGAATTGGTCGAAGGAAAACTGGTGTGACCTAAGTGTTTTCTCTTGCGTTCTGCCTAATCATTTTCTCCCGAAATTGGGAAAGAAAATTGAAATGGGAGACCAAGAAAAAGAAATGGACCAAAAAACCTTTGTTCTGGATTAGGAGGATTTTTTCTCGCTCACAATGGTGTTTTGGTAGTTATTTTTTTTCAAAAAAAAATTGTGAGTTTTGGTTTTTCTAACCTGTTTATATAAATATTAAGAGAATTTCTTTTTTAATTAGAAAATTATTTGAGTTTCCAATATAGAAGAGTATTTCGAGTTTGAACACCTAAGGAAAATACTTTTGAAGTCATTAAAGTAAAAACTTTTTTTTTTGAAAACATGGGCTCATATTAGTGATTGATTAAGCCTTGAAAATAGACCAGCTGAGCATCATCGTGCATAATAAAGAACTTTCCTTCAATATGTGAGAGAAAAATAATGCTTATTTATTTAGATTTTAACAAGACTTTGGACTCATTTTGCAATTTGAAAGTAGTCACGCCCTTAGATTCCTTGTTTCTGACACCTTTTTTTTTTATAAAAAAAAAATGTTTCTAGTACCTTTTAATTCTACTTTGTCATTACCTGCCCAGAAGCACTCACACCAATTATTTACACACTTTCTATTATAACATATTTTCCCTCTCAAATACCAATTTTTTACACTGTTTTTATTTTAATATATTTAGGGCAAAAAATAATTTACCTATATATGGTTTGGTGAAAATTTAAGTTGTTTACCTAAATGTTTGGCTGGGTGAATTTGTCGAAGGAAAACTAGTGTGGCCTAAATTTTTTCTCTTGAGGCCCTCCTAAACATTTTCTCGCCAAATTGTGAAAAAAAATTGAAATGGGAGACCAAGAAAAAGAAACGGACCAAAAAACCTATGTTCTGGATTAGGAGGATTTTTTTCTCACCCACAGTGCTATTTTGGCAGTTTTTTTTTCCAAGAAAACCATTAGTTTTGGTCTTTCTAACTTGTTAATATAAATATTAGCACGTCTTTAGTGAATTTATTTTTTAATTAAATAATTTTTTGTATTTTGAAATATAGAAGAGTATTTCATGTTTGACACCTGAGGAAAATCCTTTTAAAGTTGTTAAAGTAAAAACATTTTTTGTGTGGAAAACATGGGCTCGTATTAGTGATTGATTAGGCCTTGAAATTAGACCAGCAGACCATCATCATGCATAATGACGAACTATCCTTCAATATCAGAGTGAACAGTACGTCTAATATATCTGGATTTTAACAAGGCTTTGGACTCATTTGGCAATTTAAAAGTAGTCAAGCACTAAGACTCCGTGTTTCTGACACCTTTTTTTTATCAAAAAAAAAAAAAAAAAAGTTTCAAAAACCTTTTAATTCTTCTTTGTCATTACCTACCCAGAAGCACTCACACAAATTATTTACACACTTTGTATTATAATATATTTTCCCTCTCCAATACCAATTTTTTGCTCACTTTTTATTTTAATATATTTAGGGCAAATTATAACATACCAAAATATGCTTTGGCCGAAATTTAAGTTGTCTACATAAATGTTTAGATGGGTGAATTGGTCGAAGGAAAACTGGTGTTACCTAAGTTTTTTCTCTTGCAGTCCACCTAAACATTTTCTCCCCCAATTGGGAAAGAAAATTGAAATGAGAAACCAAGAAAAAGAAATGGACCAAAAACCTATGTTCGGGAGTAGGAGGATTTTTTCTCGCCAACAGTGGTGTTTAGGTAGTTTTTTTTTTTTCAACAAAATTGTGAGTTTTGGTTTTTCTAACTTGTTCATATAAATATTAGCATGTGTTTAGAGAATTTCTTTTTTAATTAAAAAATTATTTGTATTTCTAATATAGAAGAGTATTTCAAGTTTGAATACCTAAGGAAAATATTTTTAAAGTTGTTAAAGTAAAAACATTTCTCTTTTTTGGAAAACATGGGCTCGTATTAGGGATTGATTAAGCCCTGAAATTAGACCAGCTGACCATCATCATGCATAATGACGAACTTTCCTTAAATATTAGAGAGAACAAAAAGTCTTACTTATTTGGATTTTAACAATACTTTGGAGTCATTTTGCAGTTCAAAAGTTGTCAAGCACTGAGATTCCATGTTTCTGACACAATTTTTTTTATCAAAAGAAAATGTTTCTAATACCCTTTATTTCTTCTTTGTCATTACGTGCCCAGAACCACTCACACCAATTATTTACACACTTTGTATGATAATATATTTTCCCTCTCCAATACCAATTTTTTACTCACTTTTTATTTTAATATATTTAGGGAAAATTATAACGTAGCTAAATATGGTTTGACCGAAATTTAAGTTATCTACATAAATGTTTGGCCGGGTGAATTGCTCGAAGGAAAACTGGTGTGACCTAAGTTTTTTCTCTTGTGGTCCTCCTAAACATTTTCTACCCAAATTGGGAAAGAAAATTCAAATGGAAAACCAAGAAAAAGAGACGGACCAAAAACCTATGTTCTGGATTAGGAGGACTGTTTCTCGCCCACAGTGGTGTTTTGGTAGTTTTTTTTTTTCAACAAAATTGTGAGTTTTGGTTTTTATAACCTATTTATATGAATATTAGCACGTGTTCAAAGAATTTCTTTTTTAATTAAAAAATTATTTGTATTTCTAATATAGAAGAGCATTCCAATACCAATTTTTTACACACTTTTTATTTTAATATATTTAGGGCAAATTATAATGTAGCTAAATATGGTTTGACCGAAATTTAAGTTGTCTACATAAATGTTTGGTCGAGTGAATTGGTCGATGGAAAACTGGTGTGACCTAAGTTTTTTCTCTTGCGGTCCTCCTAAACATTTTCTACGCAAATTGGGAAAGAAAATTGAAATGGGAAACCAAGAAAAAGAAACGGACCAAAAAACCTATGTTCTGGATTAGTAGGATTTTTCTCACCCACAGTGGTGTTTTGGTGGATTTTTTTTTCTACAAAATTGTGAGTTTTGGTTTTCTAACCTATTTATATATACGAGGCTTTCTTCTTTTTTAGTGGTAGTAGCAAAAAAAAAAAAAAAAAAAAAAACTATGTTTTTTTATTTTATATAATAATTTTTATTTTGAGAATCTAATTTATAAGTGGATAAATCAATTTGAAAATCAATAGGAGAGTGACCCTAATTTTTAGGCATTGTTTTAGTGGAAGTTATATATATAATTTTTATTTTGAAAATCTAATTTATAAGTGAATAAATTAATTTGAAAATCAACAGGAGAGTGATCCTAATTTTTAGGCATTGTTTTAGTGGAAGTTAGGGTTGTATTTTTACTTGATTGTCCTTTAGTTTTGTATCTACTTAAACATAGGGATGTAGGGTTATTTTGGACCAAAAAAAATCCGGTCCAAATAGGTGCAGCCCCTTAAATAGTAGTATAGATATTAGCACGTGTTTAGTGAATTTTAATTTTTTTAGACCCCTTAAAATACAACTGGATTAACCTAGTAAATTAGCAAAGTGATTACTTAGTCCAAATTTCAGATCTAGGTTAACACAATCATATAATCATATCAAGTATAGCAGCGGAAAAGTAAATAACACAATGATATGATGACCCAGAAAAACCAAACCAGTAAAAAACCTGGGGGGGATTTAACCTAACTATCCTCAAGGTAAACTTGAATCCACTATAGAAAGAATTGAAGTTTTACAATAAGACTTAGACCACTAACATCTTATTACTACCCACCATTTGAAACTTACTGACACAACCACGTGCAAGCTCCAAGACCACGGACTCTTTCTTTCTTGGATTCTCCAGCAAGTACAAGCACACCCGCTTGTGTATCTTTAAGCTCTTATGACAGCAACTGAATGATCATCAAGTTCTTGAACGAATCTCCTTCTTGATAATCCTAAACTTGTGTGAAGGAAAGCTCCTCACAGATCTCACAAGATATTCACACAAACAACAATATGAGCAACCTCTAAAACGTGGTTAGGGTTTGCCTTATATACCTAGGGCAAAAACATAAAACCCTAAACGTTTAGGAGTTAGGGCTGAATTGGAATTATGCAGCAAAAACGCATTCTGCTTGAGATTCGATTGATCGAGCCTAAGCTTCGATCAATTGAGCCAGGCCGAGATGCACAATAACTTCTGCATCAGCTCGATTCCAACTTTACATAAAAGAACCAACTTTGAGCAAGTCAAAACAAGACTAAACAACCTGTTTTGATCATGGTTTGCTAATAATACACATTAGAGTTCTAAATACATGAAATCCAAAGTTTTAGAATCTAACAAATTTCTTTTTTAATAAAAACTTATCTGTATTTTTAATAAAGAAGAGTATTTCAAGGTTGAATAGCGAAGGAAAATATTTTTATGGTTGTTAAAGTAAAAGAATATTTTTTTTTTTTTTGTTTTTGGAAAACATTGGCATGTATTAGTGATTTATTAAGCCTTGAAATTAGAACAGCTGACCGTCATTATGAATAATGACGAACTTTCCTTCAATATTAGAGAGAACAATAAGTCTTATTTATTTGGATTTTAACAAGAATTTGGACTCATTTCGCAATTGAAAAGTAGTCAATCACTGAGATTTCATGTTTCTGACACCTTTTTTTTATTAATAAAAATGTTTCTAATGCCTATTAATTCTTCTTCGTCATTACCTAACCAAAAGTACCCACACCAATTATTGACACACTTTCTATTATAATATATTTTCCCTCTCCTATAACAATTTCTTACACTCTTTTTATTTTAATAAATTTATGACAAATTATAACTTACTTATATATGGTTTGGCCGAAAATTAAGTCGTTTACCTAAATGTTTTGCTGGATGAATTGGTCAAAGGAAAACTAGTGTGACCAAAGTTTTTTCTCATGTGGTCCTCCTAAACATTTTCTCCCCAAATTGTGAAAGAAAATTGAAATGGGAGACCAATAAAAAGAAACGGAACAAAAAACCTATGTTTTGGATTAGGAGGATTTTTTCTCACTAGCAGTTGTGTTTTGGTGGTTTTTTTTTTTTTCCAACAAAATTGTGAGATTTTGTTTTTCTAACCTGTTTATATAAATATTAGTGTGTGTTCAGAGAATTTCTTTTTTAATTAAAAATTAATTGTATTTCTAATATAGAAGAACATTTCAAGTTTGAACACGTAAGGAAATTTTTTTTAAAGTTGTTAAAGTAAATATTTTTTTGGGGAAAACATGGGCTTGTATTAGTCATTGATTAAGCCTTGAAATTAGACCAGCAGACCATCATCATGCATAATGAAGAACTTTCCTTCAATATTAGAATGAACAATAAGTCTAATTTATTTGGATTTTAACAAGACTTTGGACTCATTTTGCAATTTAAAAGTAGTCAAGCCCTGAGATTTCCTGTTTCTAACACTTTTTTTTTTATCCAAAAAAAAAAAAAGTTTCTAATACCTTTTAATTTTTCTTTGTCATTACCTACCTAGAAGCACTCACACCAATTATTGACACCCCTTCTATTATAATATATTTTCTTGCTTGAATACCAATTTTTTACACTGTTTTTATTTTAAAATATTTAGGGCAAAATATAACTTACCTATATATGGTTTAGCCGAAATTTAAGTTGTTTACCTACATGTTTAGCCGGGCGAATTGGTCGAAGGAAAACTGGTATGACCTAAGTTTTTTCTCTTGAGGTCCTCCTAAACATTTTCTCCATAAATTGGGATAGAAAATTGAAATGGGAAACCAAGAAAAAGAAACGGGCCAAAAAACCTATGTTCTGGATTGGAAGGATTTTTTCTCACCCACAGTGGTGTTTTGGTGGTTTAATTGTGAGTTTTGGTTTTTCTAACCTGTTTATATAAATATTAGCGCGTGTTTATAGAATTTCTTTTTTAATTAAAAAATTATTTGTATTTCTAATATAGAAGAGTATATCAAGTTCGAACACCTAAAGAAAATCTTTTTAAAGTTGTTAAAGTAAAAACATTTTTTTTTTTGGTGTGGTAAACATGGGCTTGTATTAGTGATTGAGTAAACATGGGCTTGTATGGTGTGGTAAATGTGCCGTAAACACAAGAGCTGTTTAGACCCCCAAATTGAAATTACGGCTTGGTTGATTTTACACTAACTTAATACTAAGTGCGGAATAGTGTAAACACAAGCGAATAAGCAAGACAACTACTTTAATCCATATTTAAAGCAACACGACAGTAAAAATGAAATGAACAAGAGTAGGGAAGAGAGATGCAAACACAGATAATACTGAGACATGTTATCGAAGAAGAAACCGAAGAACTCGGTGAAAAGCCTCTTCGCCGCCCTCAAAGCAGAAATTGATCCACTAGACAATCAGTTGGGATACATGGGTTAGCAAGAAATCCTCCAAGCCTAATCTAACCGATGTACCTAAGCCCTCTAAGCTCCTACTCCAACAAGGCTCCTCGGAACCGTGTCTTGTCTAGCTCTTCGGATCCCGTAACAAGCTCCATGTTGCATCTGCCATCCTTGGCTTTTTCCAATGCTTCCCAGTAGCACCAAAACTTCACTTGACACTCTGAAAGGGTGTGGTAAGTGTTTGGGCTATTAACCTCTCAATGGTATAGAAATGGAGAGGTAGGAGATGAGGAAATTCCCAAAACAAATGTGTAAAGGATTGTGGGTATAACAATCTTTCACTCTCAAGGTGTTTGACTAGGGTTTTCTCTCAGAAGCTCTCCTTGACACTTGTGGGTACATAAAGTGTGTATCAGACTGGACAGGCTGGTAGAACAGAATGCCTCGCGGGTGTCTCGCGGGAAAGCCTTATTTGCGAGATACTCGCGAGACACAGCTGTCTCCATTTGGCCTGACTCTTCGCATTCCAGCATGTGCAGGGCACATTGATAGGCCACAAACCGAATGACCCCTTGTGATTAAACCAATTAATTAATTAGCCAAATTATTAATTAATCAATTTAACATGCAAATACGTGGAAGCACAAACAAATTACCAAATACTAAATATGCAACGGAAATTAAATAACACGGTGATTTGTTTAGGAATGGGGAAAACCCTTATGGCAAAAACCCCACCGGGTGATTTTCAGGTCATCACTGCCGAAACTCCACTATTATCAAATCAAGCGGTTACAAGTAAAGGAATCTCAAGTACCTTACCAACCTACAATTGAACCCTTACCCCAATACCCAATTGAACTTGATCTGTAGTGACAATTTCCACCTTTGATGCACGGCTCCCAAGTACGTGACTAACCAATGCGCGGATCCCAGTACGCAACTTCAAACACCAACTTAAGAGGAGAGATTGGCTGCAAAGTTCTTCAATTCATCCTACACGATGAAGATCAGGAATATGCTTGGTTACAAAACCCTTTGGTGCAAATACACAGCAACTTCTTGAGAGAAGATGAACTAGGTCAATAACTTCGTCTTTTGATCACAATTTGCTTGAACAGAGATTGCTTAATGCTTTTGCAACTTGTGTTCTATTTGACGGCTCTTAAAACAATCCTTTTATATGTTTAGGGTTAGAAGAAAAGAAGGCCCAAAAACATATTCACGGATCCCAAGGAAATCAAATCAGAAAATCTGATTTTGTAATTCTCGACAGATAGCAGGTGTCGAGGTAGCTATTGAGAAGGTGTCAAGAATTAATGAACTTGCACTTCAGCTTGCTTTTTTTTGGACAGACTTGATGACTTTAACACTTAATCTTGAAACCTTGTTTCTTGAAGTATTAAAAACACCTAGAACTACCCAATTACAATTAGAATGCGTTTTGTCATAAGGATTAGCCAATTTACATAAATAAGTGACATATGTTCTTGACAAGTGAAAACACATATGTCCTAACAATCTCCCCCTTTGGCAATCCATGACAAAACCACAACAAACAAATGAACATATGAGAGAAGTCATAAATCACTTAACTCATATTCACTTGTTGAATACAATAAAATCTATCCTAACACAAACTCTTGAAAAACTTTGCAAGAAGAGAGTTTATGGCAAGTAGACTTTGACAACCTGTATTTCTAAAACACTTTAAACAAAACTCATCAAGGCATCTTGTGTGAAACAGAAATAAATAGATTGCATACAAGTATAAAGAACATGTGTATAAAGATAGAGAAGAAACAACACATGAAGAGAGAGGTGAAAGAAACATACATCCACATATATAGAAAATAAGTACAATGTATGTAAAACTGGTCACAAGACCTCATATACAAGAACAATATATCTAAAAAGTAAGAAAAGAAAAGATACATCAAAACCTCACTACATCCCTCAAAAATATCAACACTCCCCCTATCAAAATGTCCTATACTAACTCTCCCCCTAAGATGACTACTCTCATAACCCAAATCTACTCCCCCTTTTTGTCACGAGTGACAAATGGTAGAGTGTCATGTAGACATTTCATCAGTAGAGCTAGCATCTCCATCATCATCATCCGAAGCATCATCATCATCATCATCCTCAGAGTTAGAAGTCGCTGGAGGAGGTGGTGAAGGAGTAGCCTCTGGAGCAAAACCACCCATGGTCGCCTGTCGTCGTGCAATATGACCAACACGAACATTCACCTGATACAACTCAGCGGAGAGTGTATCAAGGCGAGTGTCCATGCGTTACAGCTGCGCCATAATGTCTCCTAGAGATACATCGCCTATAGAGGAAGAAGGGGCAGATGGAGATGGAGCTGATCTGGATGGAGCCGAACGGGAGGGAGGAGTGGAATCCGTCTGTCTCGACCTAAACTGAGCCTCACTACGTTTTACGGTAGCGGCATCTATGGCACAGATGTGTGTGAAGTGGTCGGACACAGGAAAAGGGATAGAAAAGTGGCGTAAGATCCTCATGATAGCGGAAGGAAAGATGAGCTTATCACGGGACGCTGAATCTAGATGGACATTTATGATAGACAGAATGAAATGAGAAGGAAAATCTATAGTAAGATGCTCTAGAAATGATAGTAAAAATCGAGCACGAGGCTCTGTGGTGGAGTTGTAGTGAGAGAGTGGATGGAGCACAAAAGTCATCACCATATTCAAGAATCTAGGACCTTTAGCAAAAGGCCTACATGATATGTACAGATGCTCACCCCAATCAGTAGGGTGCTCACAAAAGGCAGAGATGAGCTCATCTTTGGACACAGTCCGTAAACGCTCACAGGAAGGATAGTCAGGAAAATCTATCCTAGGAACCCTAAGTACATTCGCAACTAGCTGCGGTGTAACAGGGATGCGTGTACCTCAAACGCGAGTGAAAAAGAGAGGTACTGAACGATTAATCCCGTGCATGTTGGAGTAGAACTCTTGAATGAGCACTTGAGGACAAGTGATCGGGACGTCACACAGTGACCCTCATCCCCTTCTGTGAATGACAAAGGGAAGGTCAGTGTCGGCGAAGTCCGCCAAAATGACTTGGCGTTCCGAATGAACACCTCGTCTAGAAAAGTTCTCAGTAAATGCCTTTTGGGCATCTATATCACGGAACCGAAGGTTAAAAGGAGCAGAATCAGAAGAAGAGGAAGCTCAAGAATGCAGAGGGTTCCGAGCCAGAGTGGATTTACGATTGGGTGCCATAGACACTACTAACGTAAAAGAATGAGAAAGAGATAGAGAGGGAGACAATCAGAAAAGTCCCAAAACATTTCATATATATGAGATATATTGAACAACAAGTACGTATGCATGGGAATGCATGAACATGTGACATGCAAAGGAAAAAACATCATGGGCTCAGCCCAATCCAATCCTAGCAGCACACAAACATAGAACACACATCTAAATGCATGTAAATACTATTATAATGCACATGAAATGCAATGTATGACATTTTAAACACATTTTAGTGAAAACCCAACCCAACCCAAAAATAACTTACCTATATATGGTTTGACCGAAATTTAAGTTCTCTACCTAAATGTTTGACGTGGTGAATTGGTCGAAGGAGAGCTGGTGTGACCTAAATTTTTTCTCTTGAGGTCCTCCTAAACATTTTCTCCCCAAATTGTGAAAGAAAATTAAAATGGGAGACCAAGAAAAAGAAATGGACCAAAAACCTATGTTCTGGATTAGGAGGATTTTTTCTTGCCCATAGTGGTGTTTAGGTAGTTTTTTTTTTCGACAAAATTGTGAGTTTTGGTTTTTCTAACCTATTCATATAAATATTATAGTGTATTTAGAGAATTTATTTTTTAATTAAAAAATTATTTGTATTTCTAATATAGAAGAGTATTTCAAGTTTGAACACCTAAGGAAAATATTTTTAAAGTTGTTAAAGTAAAAATATTTTTTTTTCCCCGGAAAACATGGGCTCGTAGTAGTGATTGATTAAGCCTTGAAATTAGACCAGCTGACCATCATCATGCATAATGACGAACTTTCCTTCAATATTAGAGAGAACAATAAGTCTTATTTATTTGGATTTTGTAAGGTTGAAATTTATCAACCATCTTGTTGGCTTTATTCCGTGCCAATTTGCTTGTAATTTAGCACTTAGTAACCCTGTATTTAGGTGGGATTCATGTAAGGGTAGTGTGTGAAGAAAGTGTGAAGAATTGCTCATAAGTGTGCAAAGAAGCAGGGACTCGCGGCTAGGACTCGCGATTGACTCGTGGCTTGCAAGCCGCCAAATGCTGTGCATGAGAGAAACATGTGGGGAGGTGAAGGGTCACGCTAGCTGTCGCACTACAAGACAAAAGTCCCAGGCTGGCCAGGTCGTTATCTCGCGAATTGAACTCACAACTTGGACCAGTCGCGAGGCCAAGCCGCCAACCAGCCCTGTTTGGGAAAAACTGACTCTTCGTATTCCAAACACACACCACTATATATAGACCCTTATACCCACGAAATGTAGAGAGCTTCTAGAGAGAATTTTGTGAGAGAAACCCTAGAGAAAAATAAGATTTCCTCATCTCTAATCTTCACTAAAAGACTCTTCAAATTGCTCTACTATCTTCCTCTCCATTGATACATCCTTGAGAGGTCTCTTAACCAAATCCTTTTCTCATCACATCCTTGTCTGTGAGAATGTTCATTTAGAGCTAAGGGAAGCAGTTTGGAATGGACCAATGGTTATTGGTTGATGCTATGGGTTATAGCGGAATCCGGTAATCTAGAAAAGAGAAAGGTTCGGCGCAACCTTGTTGAAGCAAGAAGCTTGGAGGGCTTAGGTACCTGGGTAGATTAGGCTTGGAGGGTCTATTGCTGTTCATGTATCCCAACTACATTTTCTAGTGGATTATTGACCGCTTGGAGGGCGGCGGAGAGGTTTTACTCTGAGGGCTTCAGTTTCCTCTTCGATAACACATAAGGTGTTGTCCTTGTGTTTGCATCTCTCTTCCTTTATCTTTGACATTTATTTTATGTTGTGGATGTGATTATATTTGGCTTAGATTGCTTATCAATTCTGTGTTTGGCTTATATTCATGTTTCGTACATTAATTGTTTGATAATAAGCTTGAATTGATTTTTTGCAATTTGGGGTCTAAACATTCAAGGGCGTTTTACACACATATTGAACATTCAGATTTTAACAAGACTTTGACTTATTTTGCAGTTCCAAAGTAGTCAAGCACTGAGATTCCATGCTTCTGACACCTTTTTTTTTTTATCAAAAAACAAGTTTCTAATACCTTTTAATTATTCTTTGTCATTACCTACCTAGAAGCACTCACACCAATTATTTACACACTTTATATTATAATATATTTTCCCTCTCCAATACCAATTTTTTACTCACTTTTTATTTTAATATATTTCGGGCAAATTATAACGTACCTAAATATGGTTTGGCCGAAATTTAAGTTGTCTACCTAAATGTTTGGCTGGGTGAATTGGTCGAAGGAAAACTGGTGTGACCTAAGTTTTTTCTCTTGAGGTCCTCCTAAACATTTTCTCCCCAAATTGGGATAGAAAATTGAAATGGGAAACCAAGAAAAAGAAACGGACCAAAAAACCAATGTTTTGGATTAGGAGGATTTTTTCTCACCCACTGTGCTATTTTGGTGGTTTTTGTTTTTCAACAAAATTGTGAGTTTTTGTTTTTCTAACTTGTTTATATAAATATTAGCACGTGTTTAGAGAATTTATTTTTTAATTAAAAAATTATTTGTATTTCTAATAAAGAAGAGTATTTCAAGTTTGAGCACCTATGGAAAATCTTTTTAAAGTTGCTAAAGTAAAAACATTTTTTTCTGTGGAAAACATGGTCTTGTATTAGTGATTGATTAAGCCTTGAAGTTAGACTAGCAGACCATCATCATGCATAATGACGAACTGTCCTTCAATATTAGTGTGAACAATAAGTCTAATTTATTAGGATTTTAACAAGACTTTGGACTCATTTTGCAATTTAAAAGTAGTCAAGCCTTGAGATTCCGTGTTTTTGACACCCTTTTTTTTCTCCAAAAAAATGTTTCTAATACCTTTTAATTCTTCTTTGTCATTACCTACCCAGAAGCACTCACATGAATTATTTACACACTATCTATTATAATATATTTTCCCTCTCCAATACCAATTTTTAACACTCTTTTTATTTTAATATATTCAGTGCACAATATAACTTACTTATTTATGGTTTGGCCGAAATTTAAGTTGTTTACCTAAATGTTTGGCTGGGTGAATTGGTCGAAGGAAAACTGGTGTGACCTAAGTTTTTTCTTTTGAGGTCCTCCTAAACATTTTCTCCCCAAATTGGGATAGAAAATTGAAATGGGAAACCAAGAAAAAGAAACAGACCAAAAAACCTATGTTCTGGATTAGGATGATTTTTTGTCACCCACAATGGTGTTTTGGTAGTTTTTTTTTTTTTTTCAACAAAACCGTGAATTTTTGTTTTTCTAACCTATTTATATAAATATTAGCGAGTGTTTTGAGAATTTCTTTTTTAATTAAAAAATTATTTGTATTTCTAATATAGGAGAGTATTTCAAGTTTGAACACCTAAGGAAAATCCTTTTAAAGTTGTTAAAGTAAAAACATTTTTTTTTTGGTGGAAAACATGAGCTTGTATTAGTGATTGGTTAAGCCTTGAAATTAGACCAGCAGACCATCATCATGCATAATGATGAACTTTCCTTCAATATTAGAGTGAACAATAAGTCTAATTTATTTGGATTTTAACAAGACTTTGGACTCATTTTGCAATTTAAAAGTAGTCAAGCACTAAGATTCTATGTTTCTAACACCTTCTTTTTATAAAATAAAATAAAAAAATGTTTCTAATACCTTTTAATTATTCTTTGTCATTACCTACCTAGAAGCACCCACACCAATTATTTACACACTTTCTATTATAATATATTTTCCCTCTCCTATACCAATTTTTTAGACACTTTTTATTTTAATATATTTTGGGCAAATTATAACTTACCTATATATGGTTTGCCCGAAATTTAAGTTGTCTACCTAAATGTTTGGCTGGGTGAATTGGTCGAAGGAAAACTGGTGTGACCTAAGTGTTTTCTCTTGAGGTCCTCCTAAACATTTTCTCCCCAAATTGGGATAGAAAATTGAAATGGGAAACCAAGAAAATGACACGTTCCAAAATACCTATGTTCTGGATTAGGTGGATTTTTTCTCACCCACATTGGTGTTTTGGTTGTTTTTTTTTTCAACAAAACTGTGAGTTTTGGGTTTTCTAACCTGTTTATATAATTATTAGCTCGTGTTTAGAGAATTTCTTTTTTAATTAAAAAATTATTTGTATTTCTAATGTTGAAGAGTATTTCAAGTTTGAACCCCTAAGGAAAATCCTTTAAAAGTTGTTATAGTAAAAACATTTTTTTTTGTGTGGTAAACATGGGCTTGTATTTGTGATTCATTAAGCCTTGAAATTAGACCAGCATACCATCATTATGCATAATGACGAACTTTCCTTCAATATCATAGTGAACAATATATCCAATTTATTTGGATTTTAACAAGACTTTGGACTCATTTTGCAATTTAAAAGTAGTTAAGCACTAAGATTTATTGTTTCTGACACGTTCTTTTTATTTAAAAAAAAAATGTTTCTAATACGTTTTAATTCTTCTTTGTCATTACCTACCCAAAAGCACCCACACCAATTATTTACACACTTTCTATTATAATATATTTTCCCTCTCCTATTCCAATTTTTTAGACACTTTTTATTTTAATATATTTAGGGAAAATTTTAACTTACCTATATATGGTTTGGCCAAAATTTAAGTTGTCTACCTAAATGTTTGGCTGGGTGAATTGGTCGAAGGAAAACTGGTGTGACCTAAGTGTTTTCTCTTGAGGTCCCCTAAACATTTTCTCCCCAAATTGGGATAGAAAATTGAAATGGGAAACCAAGAAAATGAAACGGACCAAAATACCTATGTTCTAGATTTGGAGGATTTTTTCTCACCCACATTGGTGTTTTGGTAGTTTTTTTTTTTTTTTCAACAAAACCGTGAGTTTTGGTTTTTCTTACCTATTTATATAATTATTATCGTGCGTTTAGAGAATTTATTTTTTAATTAAAAAATTATTTGTATTTCTAATATAGAAGTGAATTTCAAGTTTGAACACCTAAGGAAAATCCTTTAAAAGTTGTTAAAGTAAAAACATTTTTTTTTTTTTTTGGTTGAAAACATGGGCTTGTATTAGTGATTGATTAAGTGTTGAAATTAGACCAGTAGACCATCATCATGCATAATGACGAACTTTCCTTCAATATCAGAGTGAACAATAAGTCTAATTTATTTGGATTTTAACAAGACTTTGGACTCGTTTTGCAATTTAAAAGTAGTCAAGCACTGAGATTCCGTGTTTCTGACACCTTTTTTTTATCCAAAAAAAAAAATTCTAATACCTTTTAATTCTTCTTTATCATTACCTACCTAGAAGCACTCACACCAATTATTTTCACACTTTCTCTTATAATATATTTTCCCTCTCCTATACCAATTTTTTACACACTTTTTATTTTAATATATTTTGGGCAAATTATAACTTACCTATATATGGTTTGGCCAAAATTTTAGTTGTCTACCTAATACCTATGGTTTAAGTTGCCTACATGTTGTCACATAGAATTCTAAAATAACCTAGCTTTGTCTAGTAGCGAGTATTTGCGTTTGGTTTAACAATGAAAGTAAAAAGTTCAAACTTGGCTCAAGTTATAACCGTGCCTATAAGTTATGTTTGAGCTTGAGCTCATCAAAAACTCTAAAAGCTTGATCTCGGCTCGACTTAGTTTGTTTCATTAATGTTGTGAATCTAGAACCTAGGTTCGTAGAGTAGTTTTTATTGTTGGTAGATTGTAACTAGGACAAAGAACTTTGTAATTCATTACTTAGATTGTAATTAGGACCAAGGCCATGTATAGTTTATTTCTATCAATTGTAAGTGCTCAAATAAATAAGAACTCGAAGTTATTCATGTACTCTGTATATTTAAGTTTTTTTTTTCTTTTTTGTAATATATAAAAAGTAAGTGGCAACTCCACAATAATCAAAACCTCAAAGAGAGGTGCCGATACTTTCTCTTTTGTTGGGGGCACGGTCTCTCACGAAGGCCATTTAGCCATTTTAGAGGTGTAGTCCGAAATTTCGAGAGAACCACAATGAGAGTGTGTGAGAGTGAAAAAGAAAATGGAGAAATTTTTCTTTGCTTAAGCTACACACAAGAAATATAAAATCGGTGGAATTTTCTTAGAGGATTTTTGAGTGCTACAACCATAGAGAGTTGAAGTGTTCAAAGGGAAGATCTTTGCTAATGAGTTTAATGGTGATATTGTATTTACTCCTTAAGATTTATTTGTTGTATCTAAAATTTATTGTGAGCTCAAGTTTGGCATAAACTTGAGAGTTATACTATCTATTTTCATAGTGAATTTTTTCGGAGCTGCCTTGTGGTTTTTCCCTCTATACTAGAGGATTTCTTTTATGTAAAATTTAGTGTTCTTGTGTGGTTGTATTTCTATTGGTGCTTGCTGAATTTTTGTTTCCATAGATATTGCTATTGATTGATAGTCATTTCTTTGAATTTACATATAGACATTGAGGGAATTTAGGTTTTTTCCTCAACAATATCAAACTTATTACCAAACCCATAAACAAGCCTAGACTTATCTTATTTTGTATCAAGCCCTAATGTTCACGAGCTTGTTCGTGAATAATTTTTTTTGCTTGGGCCTAACTTGTTTATTAAAGAAGTCAAAAATAAGGCTTAAGCTTGGCTTGTTTATACACAAACATGAACAAACTTTTTCTCTAGCTAATCTCGATCTTAGTTCATTTACAACTCGTTGTGTTGATGACTTATACATAGGGACGGACCCAGGTGGGGGCCCGGGCCCCCCTAGGTCCAATTTATTTATTTATTTAAATTTTTATTTTTTATAATTGTACATTTTTATACCCCTTAAAACACAACCAGATTAACCTGGTTATTTAGCCAAGTGATTAACTTAGGTAAATTATGTAGATCTAGGTTAACACAAACATATCATATCATGTAAAGCAATGGAAAATAAATAGCACAAAGATATGATGACCTAGGAAAACCAAACCAGTAAAAAACCTGGGAAGGATTTAACCTAGCTATCCTTAAGGTAAAACAGATCCACTATGAAAGAATTGAAGTTTACACAATAACGACTTAGACCACTAACATCCTATTGCTACCTCGAGTAGGAAACTTACTACCATGACCACGTGACAGCTTCGAGTCCATGGACTACTTCTTTCTTGGATTCATAGCAAGCATAAGTACTCTCACTTTTGCATCTTTAAGCTCTTAATGCAGCAATTGAAACGATCATCAAGCTCTTGACATAATCTTGATTCTTGATAACCCTAAGTATATGTGAAGGCAGACACTTCTAGATCTCACAAGAGATTCACATACACAGCATAAAGAACAACTACAACAACATCAAAACGTGGCTAGAGTTTTCCCTTTTATACCTAGGGCAAAACATAAAACCCTACATGTCAAACAGGCTTAGGCTGAGTTGGAAAATTTTCAGAAAAACAATCTGCACAAACTTCGATCGATCGAGTTAGGCAAATTTACACAGTAAATCCTGCAGTACACTCGATTCCAACTTTACACATAAACATACTTTGAGCAAGTTTAAAACAAGACTAAACATTTTGATCATGGTTTGCCAACATGAGAAAATGAAGTTCTAATACATTTAAACCTAAAGTCTTAGAACCTAACAATAATCATTCTATATTTCATTTTTATAGTTAGGCCCTCCTTCTCCCCAGTCAATTTAACTAGCCTAACCCAAATAGCAACTATCCAATCTAAAAACTTAACAAAAATAATAAAAATATTCACAATGGTGATTGTATTTTAGCCAAAAAAAAAAAACTATTTTACCACCAAAGAATAAAAAATTCATGTGTTATTGGAGAAGTTGAAGCTAATTTTTTTGCAATTACAGTAAATTGGTATAAATACCAGTTGACTATAGCAAGTTGTTAAAAATAAAATACAATATTTTATTAAGATTATATCTCTTCTTTCAATTAAAAAACTCAAATTCTCTCTCTTCCTTATTATTTTAATGAATTTTTTATATTATTTTAATGAAGTGATTAAAAAAATAGAATATTTGATATTGGGTGTATTGTAAAGTGAGGTGGTAAAATAGATAAAGTAGCTTTTGGAGGTAATAAAAGCTAAAAGTTTTAGCACCATCACTGTGAATGTTCTAACTTCAACCAAAAAAAAAAAAAAAAATTCTAGCCAACTTAGTATTAAAAAAACTATTATTTTCTTTTTGTTTTTGTCTTTGTTGGTAGTTGACTGCATTTTAATGTATTTAGAAATAACTATTTTGTATATTTATAATTTTACAATACTACATGGATGTCAATTTGGAGTTTTTTTTTTCTCCGGCCTCCACTATCTTAAAATCCTGGATCTGTCCTCACTCATACAGCTATAGGCATGCTGTTGGTAAGTGTAACGTATGGGTTGCTAAGCCCAACTGTCATGGTAAGGTTCCTTTAGCTAAGTTCGTTATCCACTGTACATTTGTTAGAAATGAAGAAGATGACTTGTACAGCAACATGTAGCTCAGACTCAATGATGCTTTATACTACAAGTCGTATAATTGTAGTATTTTGATACATGTGCAGATCATGTGATTCTTCTAAGTCCTTCATACACATTTTTGTCAGTGCCTAATTGGAAGTCAGTCCCTACTGTATAACAGTTAAGAAGGTTGTTGGATTTGGTTTTCTGTTTTTGCTTAATTCCTCTCGCTGTGTTTCTAAATGTGTATGTAATAACAGCACCTAGATGTATTTTATTTCGGCTAATTAATAAAATTACGCAGCAATTGTTTTGCACAATAGCTCTTAAAACAACAATTTTTGGTTTCTCTAATGACATCTTGCAGACAAGAATTGTTACTATTTGTTAGGTTCTAAAAGTTTAGAACAACTAGTAAATCGTGAGCATAAATTTGTTTAAATATAGATTCCTAAGTCTATTGTTATGACTAGACAATACTTCAGGTACTGCAAGTCAGGATATAAGAATAAGGAAGATGCAAGTTCAGAAATTCGAAACATGCCAAGTTCGACTAATCGAGAAAAAGGCTCAACCGATTGAGACATGGATCTGCAGAATTTAATTAAAGCCCAACAGCCCATTAAGTTATTAAGGTTTCAGATCTAATTCTTCTAGTATTTAAAGGAAACCATAAAACCCGTTTTTGTTAAGAGAGAGAAGAGTTATGACTAGACAATGCTAAAGGTACTGCAAGTTAGAATATAAGAATAAGGAAGATGCAAGTTCAGAAATTCGAAATATGCCAAGTTTGACTAATCAAGAAGAAGGCTTGAATGATCGAGACATGGATTTGCAAAATTTAATTAAAACCCAACAGCCCATTAAGTTATTAAGGTTTCAGATCTAATTCTTCTAGTATTTAAAGGAAACCATAAGACACGTTTTTGTTAAGAGAGAGAAGAGTGCATATTGTGCCTCCTAATGTTGTAGAAATTGCTGCCATCACTAGATAGCTTAGGTGATGATCTAAATCTTTGAGTGGAGCTCCCAGAGTCATAAACTAGAGTTTTTGTGTGCAACAAATTTATAATATAAGAGTCCGTGCATTTAGAGCTGCGTATGATCATGTGAGTAAGTACCACTGTTAGAAATATTGAATTCAATAGTATTCTACCATTCTATTAGTGAATTGTTGCCTTATGGATTATTTAGGTTAAATCATTCTCAAGTTTTTTTTTATCTTGAAACTGGTCTATTTCATTCGTTTTCCTAGGTCATCATATTGATTGTGTTCTTTACTTTTATGCTATTTATAATATTGTTGATACTTGTTTAACCTAGACCTGTTTAATTGAACTAACAACTTGGCTATAAATTAGATTAAACAATCTGTGTTTTCCAAGGGCCTAAAATCTAACACTATCATCTATATCTATATAATATGTTATTGATTTAACAAATAAGTACAGCATGGATTGTTTGAAGAATTGGCTGCATTATAAGGAAGGAGAGTCCATGAAGGCAAGGGTGATTGTGTTTCATTTTGAAGACTAGCTTTCCAATTAAGTAGAACATCTATCTTTGCCTCTTCATTCACAGAAAGAGAGGCAACATCGAATGAGGAATGTAAGATGGCCAACACAACCGGAGAAAAGAGGGAAAACACTTTTTTCAAGTCAGTTTTGACGACGATAGGAAAGAGAGAAAGGATTTGATACAGATTTCACACAGAAAGTACCATTACACGGAAATTATCTTTACCAATTTGTTTGAAGCTGGTCAAAAAGCTTTTCAAAAAGATAGATATAAAAAATAGTCATAAAGTTAGTGTGAAACACGGTTTTAAAAACTAAGCCCCGTTTGGTAATGTTGTTCTAGTAATGTTATTTGTATTTTTTGAAAATACGTATGAGTAAAAAAATGTAAGAAAATACATATAATATTGTTTAAACACTGAAAACTATTGTTCTAGTTATACTACCAAACAACTCCTAAATTGCCAAAAGAATGTTGTTAGAGTTGAATTTGATTATAAGAAACAATTTCTCTCTCCTCTCTCTCTCTCTTTCCTATCTTCCTTTGTCTCTATCTCTCTAGCAACCACCACATACCACATGAAAAAGAGGAGCTCAGCCACCCAGCAACCTAGCACTAAAGCTTAGCGACCACCACCACCACCACCACCACTACCACCCAATTATCGAAAATTAATCTACCCAACCACGCCCACCCAAATCCTAACCCACTGACCCAAATCACAAACTCGCTGCCCTCAAACCCATTGCCCTCAAATCACAAACCCATCTCAGCCTTGGCTCATGGTTGAACCATGACTGCCCTCAAATAACAGCCACAAATCCAAAATAACAAACCCATTCTTACCCATACAAACCCATCGAAGAAAACAATAAACTCATCCCTACCCACACAAACACATCGAAGCAAACCACCTCCACCCAAATCCTCTACCAAAACCGCCGATCTACATCAAAACCCATAGCTTTCAGCCTCCATACTACCATGACCCACCATTGCGCCACAACCATCGGGCCACCACCGTGCCACAACCTAGCAAAAACCTCAGCCACAAAACCATAACACACCTAACCACAACCCACAACCCATATGCCACCAAGACCCATGGCCATGCCACCACTGCAACCTGATCGATTGATGATTTCGTTGAAGCAAGATGACCCAAACAAAACCCCAACACCAATGGAGCTTCGGTCAATCATGGATCTAAACGAAACCCAGATTTAAACCAACCAACAATCTTTGATCTAAGGAGAGAGCAATACAGTGAAGAGAAAAAAATGTAGAGGGAAAGAGAGTGATTGAGTGGCATGGAAAGATCGATGGAGCTTCTGCAATTGGGAGAGAGAGGGAGAAGAGTGATTGTTGAGATGAGAATGAGTGAGCTGAGTGGTTTCGTTAAGGAAGAGAGAGATAAGAATTTTTCAATAAAATATATATATATATATATATATATTTTTTTTTTTTACAACCAAGTGAATAGTTGGGTCTATATGTAAGAAACAATTGTTCACAGGTTGCAAAATAATTTGGAAACCCACACCTAGATGGAGAAAGCTTTTTGAGTTTTTGCTTGTAAAATAGCAATTAGGGCGCGTTTACACCCCCAATGCTAGTGCTCTAAAGTAGGGGAACACCTTGACTTGCAAAGAATCTATATATATATATATATATATGAGATAGGTTCAAGTTACACATTTTTTAAACCATTGAACTTAAGTAGATCCAACGGTTAAAAAAAGACTATAATTATTGCAAATATTCTGATTAGAATCTAATTAATTACCATCATTTATTACCTTCTAAACCTATCTCTAAACCCAAAAAAAGTTTGACTTCTGACTCTCTCTCTCTTTCTCCTCCACCACCATCACAGGTTGCCAGAAAAAAAATAAAAAATAAAAAAATAAAAGAGGACGTTTTACATTAACAAGTTGCAAAGCAAAATGGGGATGTTGACAATCATATATGAAATATCGTCCACTCAAGGTTTTCTTTACATATCAATAGAGCAATGTTTTGTCATGTCCACAAATATTGTTTTGGGGGTCCTTCTCTTTGCATGGAGATGGAGGAAAGGGATATACTTCTATCTTGTATTATCTTGTAGTCGGCCATTGTGAATATACAATTTCCACATCAAGTTGAAGTTGAACCGTTTCTCTTTCACTTAAGTAGGGAAAACCAAATGGATGAGACTACAAGACATGTTAGTCTGATATATGGATTCAAGTTTGTTTGATGATAAAGTCTAGAAATATTTTTTACTTTAGGCTTTCAATGAATTATTCAACGAGTTGGAAACCATCTTTGCCCTTTTCCTCCAATCCAGCCGGCTATCAATCTAACCCAATTATAGCTAATTCCTCCTTTTAAAATGTAAAAAAATAATTCATCTACTCCTTTTCTGCTTTATATACTTGTTAATGAGTGAGATTTGTTTTTTCTGCCGGCAACCTGTGGAGGTGGTGGAGGAGAAAGAGAGACAGAAACGTAAATGAGAGAAAGAGTCAGAAGTCAAACTTTTTTTGGGTTTAGAGATAAGTTTAGAAAGTAATAAATGAGGGTAATTAATTAGATTCTAATCAAAATATTTGAAAGCTTGAAAATGTGATGAAAAACACAAGAGCTGTTTAGACCCCCCCAATTAAAGTTACGGCTTGGTTGATTTTACACTAACTTAATACTAAGTGCGGAATAGTGTAAAACAAGCGTATAAGCAATAAAACTACTCTAATCCATATTTAAAGCAACATAGTAGTAAAAATGAAATGAACAAAAGTAGAGAAGAGAGATGCAAACACAGATAACACCGAGACATATTATCGAAGAGGAAACCAAAGAACTCGGCAAAAAACCTCTTTGCCGCCCTCCAAGTAGAAATCGATCCACTAGACAATCAATTGGGATACATGGGTTAGCAAGAGACCCTCCAAACCTAATCTACCTGATGTACCTAAGCCCTCCAAGCTCCTACTCCAACAAGGCTTCTCGGAACCGTGTCTTGTCTTAGTTCCCTGGATCCCGCAACAAACTCCATGTTGCATCTGCTATCATCAGCTTCTTCCAATGCTTCCCAGTAGCACCAAAACGTCACTTGACACTCTCAAAGGGTGTGGTAAGTGTTTGGGCTATCAACCTCTCAATGGTATGGAAATGGAGAGGTAGGAGATGAGGAAAATCCCAAAAAAATGTGTAGAGGATTGTGGGTATAACAATCTCTAACTCTCAAGGTGTTTGGCTAGGGTTTTTCTCTCAAAGGCTCTCATTTCAATTGTGGGTAATATGGGTATATATAGTGTGGCTACAAAAAGTGTGATTCTGACTTGACAAGCTGGCAGAACAGAATGCCTCGCGGGTGTCTCGTGGGAAGGCCTTACTTGCGAGATACTCGTGAGACACAGCTGTCTCCATCTGGCTTGACGTTTCGCATTCCAGCATGTGCAGGGCACATGAGTCACTTCACGGGAAGCTAAGTCGCGAGACTCCCACGAGAAGTCTTCAGTCTTCCAATGCTTGAGTCTTTACACACTCTCTCTCTAACACACAACCCTTACAATGAAATCCCACAATAAATACAGGGTACAACAGTTTGAATATAATTACAATCAAATTTGACACGGAATATAAGCCAACAAAACAAATGGTTGTAAATAATAACTTTACAATCTCCCCTTTTGGCTATTCCGTGACAAAATCCCTAAAACAGACTCTAGACTTAAATGTGAGTTTGGGAACAGTGACAAAACTCACTCACACCTAATCTAGAAACTGTGAATCTCTTGAACTATAATGACAAGTATCTCCTGAAACACAACAACACAATTAGTTCATTGTTATGCAGAAAACTTGTAATGAAAATGGGACAAGCACAAAGCGATCAAGCAGAAAAGGAATAAAGCAATAGACCATGGCTTGACTAAACATGCAATCACTATACAATAGTGATCACGATGCTCATTCACACATGGAATGAACATCTGGACATGCAAGCTAATAAGCTCAATTGCAAACTACCAAATGCATGTCCAACACTCAACCAATGCATAAAAATATATATGCATCTAGGAACAATCCTACATGGGCACAAGAGTGAGGTACTTAAGACATATTAGCATTAAAAGTACCCAAAAAATGCTACAGTAGCATTGAGAGAATCACAAATAAAACTGAAATAAAACAGAAGTTAAAAACAGAGTATCTAAACTATAAACAAAAGTAGTAGCAGTAAAGACTGTAAACAAAAAACATTAAACACAGGAAATAGTAGCTTCTTCTCCCCCTATCACCATACTCCCCCTATCAAAAGTCACCATACTCCCCCTATCAATGACATCATCTCCCCCTTTTTGTCATGGAATAGCTAGTCATTTTCTTCTAGCTTTCGTTGAATTTCGTCCAATTGAGTTTGGAGTGATGTGAACTGTGAGTCAAGACGACTATGCTTTGCTTGTCCATCTATCGCTTCACTTGTTTAACTGCCTTGAAAGACCATGTGAGACAGTATTTTGCTTAACACATGCTTTTTCAAGGGTACATGATAGATGCGAGCCTGGACATCTTGGTACTAATCTCTTGAAGAGCAGTGTAGATGTTGTCGAATTGTCCATCATAGGTATGGGGTGTAGAGTTCGAGGTTCCCGATGGTGCGTGACCTTCTTGCTTGGTGGTCTTCTTGGTGTGGCTCAAACTAGCATGGAGAGTACGAATGTTAATTGGACTTGGCCTTGTGTATGGGCGCTCATCATCCAAGGGACGGACACCTTTGAGCTTTAAAATCCGGGAAATAAGGCGACAAAAAGGAATACAATTCCTTGAAGCAGTCCGGTCAACTTTTTTTGCCAAGATGTGAAAAATATAAGAGCACACATCAATCTCTACATCGGTGATCAAATCATTCAAGAATAATGCTCGACCAAGATTCATATATCTGATGTTGGACAAGGGATAGAGATTGCTACACATGATCATAGAAAGAAGTCTCAATTCGGGAGAAAGAGATGCCACATTGATTGACTTCATATTGGTGGAGAATTCCAAGGTAACTCCCAAAGCTTGTTTGAGGAACTCTGCATCCGGGTTCAGCTCATCATATACCGGTGTTATGGGGAGTATTAGCCAGTTAATGTGTGGAATTTTTGCCAAGTACTATGGTGTTACAGAGAAACTCTTTCCTCGAACCCAAAATTTTATCTCCTCTCCGACAACAATGGCATTGGCATAGAATTCCTTAACCATGTTCTCGTATGCATCCTCAAGAGTTGAAAGCAGAAAATTCCAATCTTTCGTGGCAAACCAAATAGGTATATTTGTGTCACGGAGTGATGGTTGATCAACGGCCCTTTCAACTAGCAAAGGAGCGCCTAGAAAATAGTTCCTATAGTTCTGAAAAGTAGCATAAGATCAGAATAGATTAGGGTCATAGACTTCAGTTGAAAAACGAGTCCTTTTTTTACCTTAGTGATGGTTCATCAACATTAATAATTGGCTCTTTCCCTTTGCTGCTGCTTCCTTTCACTGCGGAGCGTTTGAAAGGAGACATCTGCACAAATTCACATAGCAGACAGAAAACAAGTGCCTAAACACAAACCAGAACACACAACTTGATTAGATTCAAGTTAGGTCCAAAACAAAGGCAAAATTAGCCTAAAATAGAGCATAACAAACTCAAAACAACATGCTAAAGCATATAGAACAAGGAAAAATAAACACAATGCATGAAAATAAATGACTGTGCATGTGTGTGCTTATGTGTGCATGTGCTGATGCATGTGGATGCGTGTGTTGATGCATGAGAGTGCAGCACCAGATGCATGAGGGGTGCCTAGGCCTATGCCTAGTGTGATCAACATGGGCAAAGTGTATGAAACATATGAACAATGACCACACCGACTGAAACATGGTCAAACAAGTGAAAACCCATAGATTGAAATCACTTGATTCCAATTAGGCACAAAAATGTCACTCGGACATTTTGTCAAACACCTAGCATGCACAAATGGACTCTAAGCATGAACAATGCATGAACATGGGAAAATCTACCCTCAATACATGTTAAAATGCCACAAGGGGCCAACACAGATGCACAAAAGACAAATGGAACTTAGCCCAATCAAAGAAATTGAAAAAATTTCACTTTAAAATGAAACCCAACCCAATTTTTCGAAAATCCCCAATTTTCAAACCCTAAGCATAAAAACTGTATAATCCGAAAATAAAACATGAGAAAAGTGTAGAAGGTACATACCAAGAAAGGATTGTGTAGAAATTTTTCTTGAAAATGATGGGGTTTGAATGAAATACTGATTGGGTTGAAAGGGGTTCGAAAGAGGTTGAGTGAGGGAAATGAGAAGGTTTTGAAAAACTGTCACATCTACTACATATAAACTAAAAACACTCATTTTTCGCGGGTTAGATAGTAGCGAGATAGTAGCGAGGAAGTCGCGAGAATGGCCACTGAACCACATGAAATTTCGCGAGAAGCTCTAGGTCGCGATACAGTCGCAATACCTTCTGTCTGAATTTGGAAAATTCCAGTTTTTGCCAAACAGCATTTCGTGAGAAGCTGTTGGGCGCGAGACAGTCGCGATACAGTCGCAAGAGTTTCTGTGTGACATGATGAAAAAATTATTTCCCTCAAACTCATTTCGCGGGAAGCTCTAAGTCGCGAGATTCTCGCGAGAACACCTCTGAACCAGTTTTTGAAGAAAAACACAAAAATGCATTTTGAGCAAAAACAAAAGACACAAAAGTATAAAATCACTTTCAAAAACAAATAAAACACTCAAAAATCTTTTTGGGTTTGATCATCAAGTATTTGAGCATACACATCACATTTGAACATGTACAATCACACAAATGAGATAAGCATTCATTGAATCAAAGTCTTGTGTGCTGTGGGTGAGTATCAAGTGTGAAATAGTCCTTAGACCAGAGTGAAGCTTCAATGATCAATTCAATCGAGTCATACACAACTGATACGAAATCAAGTGGACTATCTCCATTATAGAAATGAGTATATATGACCTCCCATAAATTGATTACAGAACTTAGAAGCTTTTCATTTAGCTTCTACATAAATGATAACATTTGATCCTTTTTTGACAATACATCTCTTTTTGAGATTGGTGCTTGAAATTTTGATATTTCAACATTGAGAGATAGCCTTTGGCTTTTTGAGCACCATACAAATTCATTAAAAGAGTCGCTTTCCCTTTTTCCTAGTCAAATACTAGCATATGCGACAGGCTTTTACAGCTCGAAATCTCTTTTCATTTGGAGATTTTACATTTGGTGAGCTCTTTTTGCAAAAACATAAAAATAAAGTGGGAAGATATATAGACACAAGTCTATGCAAGTATCAAGACCAACAAGACTATTGACCGATCATTCATGACAAGCTTGAAGATCTATTTACAACAATCACACAAAGTTTTCAAGATTTCTCCCACACAAAAATATTTGCATATAGGAACAAGCTAAGCTCGTAAATGCACTACACCATTAGTATGAAGGTATTAGACCAAACTCACATGAGATATGCACAAAACAAGAGATCAAACTTTTTGAAGATTTTTCAATTTTTATGGGTTTTTGAATTTTTTGAACACACTCAAAAACAAATCGAAATAAAGTAAGATCAACACAAACAAAACAGGCATAAGCCAAACAAGTAAAAGAAACATACTATAAAATGAAGTCAATGCATGATAAGATGCAACAACAAATGTCCCTAATCATTGAAAGAATTAGTGCATAGACATGTTATAATGCTTATGCATGAGTACCCCTCTTCACCCACACGTCACGTGTGTTTGGAGTGATATTCTTGGTGGATTGGGTACGAGAGTTGGGACTTTCAAACCTTCGTGTAAAGCTTTCCAAACAATTGGTGAAGGCACCGATCATCTTCATCATGTCCATCATTCCGGGATCACGGTTTTGACTTATTGTTTGCTCACCACCCCAAGACCTCTCGTCATTTCTCCTTCCTCATGACCGAGGAGCGCTTGCATTGTTCAATGCTCTGAGCTTATGACAGTTGGGTCTTGTATGTCCTTGTAATCCATAAAAGTGACACAAATGATTCATTCTAGGACCCTGTTGTGATCTTGGAAATGATCTTCCTCTAGATCCAAATCTGGCTTCTGATTGATTATGGGACTTATTAAACACCCGTTGATCAGCCACATTCTTCTTCTTTTCAGCCTTAACTTTCTCAAGAGTCGGCTTTTCTACAACCGTATCTTTGGTCTTCACAAACTTCACTTCTTTGGTGACTTTGGCTGATGAGCTGCTCCCTCTGGTATATCCCAACCCAGACTTATCTGAGGAAGGTTTTTGAGATGAGATAACATCATCTAACTTCTTGGAGGAGACCCCTTCTATCTTGGCATGTGCTTGCACTACCTCTTGCTCAAGAAATCTCACTTTTGTGTAAGTTTCTGATAGCTCACCATTTAGTGTTTCAGTCTCACACTTCGCCTCTTTATATCACACCATAAGACTTTTTTAATGGCTACGTTAGCCACCTTTGCATATCCACCGGTCTTCTCAAGGAGGGAATTATAAGTCTCTTGTAGACCCACTTCTTCTCCATCTACCTCATCTTCAGATTCCTCCACTATTCCTACTGATTCCAAATCAGAGTGCTCACCAAGCTCCTCCACAAGTGCACCCAAATCATCCGAGGAATCCACATGAGCAATGGTCGTAAATGCGGAGTAGTTTCCTTCTCCGTCACAGCTCTCTTCAGAATCAGAATTTGAAGAGTCTGAATCATTCAGTGTTGTGGCATATGCTTTGCCTCTCCCTCTCAAGAAATTGGGACACTCCTTCTTGAGATGTCCATGGCCATTGCATTCATAACACACAATGTCTGAAGAAGATTGAGAATCCTTTCCTTCTTTCCTCTTAAATTCTTTCCTATCACCTCTTGAAGATGAAAACTTCCCTCTGTTGAAAGGTTTCCCACTGTTCTTCATCTTCAGAAATTAATGGAAATTTTTTGCAAGAAATGCTACTTCCTTCTCCACTCCATCTTTTTTGAAGGAATCATCCATTCTTTCGGTGATGGTTTTAAGAGCAAGCGATTTGCTTGACTTATGGGAAGGCAGTCCTAGCTCATATGTTTGGAGAGACCCAATTAGCTTTTGGATATTAATTTCATCCAAATCTTTGCTTTCCTCTATGGCTGTGACTTTTGCTCGAAAGCTCTCTGGTAAGGACCTTAAAATTTTTCTCACCACCTTAGTGTCTTCAATCGTCTCACCAAGATTGAGCTTCACAATCACAATTTCATTAAGCTTTCCATAAAATGAATCAAATGACTCATCATCTCCCATTTTAAGCTCTTCGAACTTGGTGGTAAGCATCTGAAGCTTTGTGTCCTTAACTTTCTTTGTACCTTCATAGGTAGTCTCCAAAATCTCCCAAGCTTCCTTGGCAACTATCATGTGAGATATCCTGTGGAATTCATCTGGAGACACATCACAGAAAATAGCATTTAAAGCATTACTATTAGCATTAGCCGCCACAAGAGCCGCCTTATCCCAAGTGGATTTTGCAGCCTCCGGCCTAGTCCAACCTACTTCAACCGCATCCCAAATGGTATCATCAATAGAGCATAAAAATGCCCTCATTTTGACTTTCCAGAAAGCGTAATTGTTACCATCAAAAAATGGTGGAACATTTAGGGATTGAGACCTATCCATCTAAAAAAGGGTCAAGGATCACACTTAAGTATTTAAACCACAGCAAGTGTATCCGCTTTGATACCAATTGAAAGCTCGAAAATGTGTTGAAAAACAAAAGAGCTGTTTAGACCCCCAAATTAAAGTTACGGCTTGGTTGAGTTTACACTAACTTAATACTAAGTGCGGAATAGTATAAACACAAGCGTATAAGCAATACAACTACTCTAATCCATATTGAAAGCAACACAACAGTAAAAATTAAATGAACAAGAGTAGGGAAGAGAGATGCAAACACAGATAACACCGAGACGTGTTATCGAAGAGGAAACCGAAGGACTTAGTGAAAAACCTCTCCGCCGCCCTTCAAGCTGAAATCAATCCACTAGACAATCAGTTGGGATACATGGGTTAGCAAGAGACCCTCCAAGCCTAATCTACCCGATGTACCTAAGCCCTCCAAGCTCCTACTCCAACAAGGCTTCTCGGAACCGTGTCTTGTCTTAGTTCTCTAGATCCCGCAACAAGCTCCATGTTGCATCTGCCATCATCGGTTTCTTCCAATGCTTCCCAGTAGCACCAAAATGTTACTTGACACTCTCAAAGGGTGTGGTAAGTGTTTGGGCTATCAACCTCTCAATGGTATGGAAATGGAGAGGTAAGAGATGAGGAAAATCCCAAAAAAAATGTGCAGAGGATTGTGAGTATAACAATCTCTAACTCTCAAGGTGTTTGGCTAGGGTTTTTCTCTCAGATGCTCTCATCTCAATTGTGGGTAATATGGGTATATATAGTGTGGGTACAGAAAGTGTGATTCTGACTTGACGGGCTGGTAGAACAGAATGCCTCGCGGGTGTCTCGCGGGAAGGCCTTACCCGTGAGATACTTGCGAGACACAGCTGTCTCCATCTGGCTTGACGTTTCGCATTCTAGCATGTGCAGGGCACACGAGTCACTTCGCGGGAAGCTAAGTCGTGAGACACCCACGAGAAGTCTTCAGTCTTCAAATGCTTGAGTCTTCACACACTCTCTCTCTCTCTAACACACAACCCTTACAATGAAATCCCACAATAAATACAGGGTACAACAGATTGAATTTAATTACAATCAAATTTGACACGGAATATAAGCCAACAAAAAAAATGGTTGTAAATAATAACTTTACAATATTCTTAATAATTATAATCTTTTTTTAACCGTTGGATCTATTAAATCCAATGGTTTTAAAAAAGTGTAACTTGAGCCTATCTCTCTCTCTCTCTCTCTCTCTCTATATATATATATATATATGTTTTGTCTATTCTAAAAAAAAAAAAAAAAAAACTTGAGTGCCAAACTGGAGAATTAATAACTTAGTTGTTGTGTCCTTAACACAATTCTAAAATTTAGCCCAAATATTAGCAAACATAGTCCAAACAACAACAAGATTTGGCTAAATAATAGTAAATGAGAAAAATATTCAACAGAAAGCCCATTAAAAAATAAAATAAAAACCCTAATTATTCATATTCGTACTTGTTCAACTCATTCCATAAAAATAATATTTAATTTCCTTTTTCTTAAAAAATAGTACGAAGGGAAATGTTGTAGCCTTATAAGTTTTTCTCAGTGGCTCAGCTCGCAGTCGTAATAGGTATCATCCATTGCTCTCTCTCTCTCTCTCTCTCTCTCTTAATTTATCATTATTTCAGACTCTCTCACTTTATTACTCTCATTTCAGCATTCTCTATTTTCATCACTCTATCTTTCATACATACTTTTTTGTTTTCTCATTTTTTTTTTAATAAAAGAAAATTATAAAACATCATGTAACTGTGTATTTTATTTGATAATATCGATATATTTAAGTTCTTTTTATATTAAATTCTCCATAATTTAAATTTCTTAATGACTATTTTAAGAAAAAAATCCTAAAGTCGCCATTGCTCCATGGTCCATAAACACATGAGTAAAGGTACACTAACCCCACGATATTATTCCGACATTGTTCTTGTTCTCAAATTTGAATTTCTTCCTTTTCTGATAAACAAGGTTCACCACGACATCGTTTGTTGTGCGCTGAGAGAGAAATAGTTCATTGCTTGCCTTTCATTTTTTTGGTGTGACCCACCTAGGATTTTTACGCCACTAGCCCCACAGAAAGCTTGGACCCCACACTATCTCTCCACTCGTCACTGCGCATTTAGTCCTTTCCACTTTCCAAATCTCCCGACTCTCAAAAAAGAAAATTTTAAGAACAAACAAAGAAGCTCACATGAACTATCATAGCAACCTCCAATATATATATATATATATATATATATATGAAATAAGAAAACTATTCATTTTCATGAATAGTATCATGTAAAGTGTATATTGTATGTAAAAATGTGGCTAACATTTGTCACTTTGAGATAAAGTGGCTAGTATTTGTCCGTTTGGCATTACCTTTAAGATTTAGCTCTTTAGCTTTTAACTTTTATATATAGTTAATTAAAATCTCATTTTTTTTCACTTTTTCTTACTTTATCAAATTCTTTTAAAGTATAAGTTTATTTTAGCATATTTTCATAAATTTGTTTTAACAAATAACTAAATAAGTTGTATTCAAATTAACACTAATGTATAGCCAAGTAAACTAATAATTATCGTTTATAATATTCACCAACATAACCACAGCAAGACAATGATCAAAGGCCCAAACGGCAAAGCCTTAGGAGATCAAAGGAGGTAATGGGGGTAGGCCAAAGCCTAATGTTAAGTGGTGCAAGAAGCACCAAAAATCAAAACACAAATAATCACCAGTTGTTTGTTCACTTTGTCTTAGTGAAAGACTCTCTCAACTATCAACTAGAACTAGTAGTTAACGTAGAACCTCTCTACAGCCGCTGGTTCTTGTTGTTGTCAAACAGGTGTAAAACTTGGTCCACGCTCCTTCGTGTAGTGCCTCCGTTACTGCCATTACTGAGTCCACGGTCCCTTGTTGTCCGATCTAAAAAAAGTAGTGATTTGTTGAAAAAAAGCATGTTCCTATCATCCTCACCTATTCTTCAAAACCGGTTAAATCTTACCCCCTTTTTTATTTTTTTAAATTTAATTTAATATTTTTGGTTTTTATATGAACCGGACTAGATTGGTGTTCGATTCATGGTCCAATCGAGTCCCATTTTTACAAAGATAAGTTGACTATCAAATATCAATTAACTACAACTATATTCCAAAAAGCTGAAACATATCCTTCAATTCAAACAAAAAAAAAAAGAGATAGAAGCGAAGAGAGGAAGCAAAATCGAGTAAATAAAAATAAAAAATAAAAAGGAAAAGAAAAAGAAAGGAAGCGAGGAAAAAAGAGAAGAAGATAGAAGCGTAGAAAGGAAAGCAAGAGCTAACTAAAAATCAAAGAATAAAAGAAGAAGAAAAAGAAGTGCAAAGTAAAAAAAAGAAGTAGGTGGAGTGAAGAAGGAAAATAGTTGAGAAATGTGTTTGCTTGACTCGAGGAATTAGTGCAATTGCAATTATTCTAAATGAGAAAAGTTAATGAATGCCCTAAAGGAATTGGTTTAGTAAGTAATTTTTTAAACTTTTTAGGAGAAAAGAAAAACATAATTGATTTTTTAATAGATTTTTATATTTTCTACAAAAGTGATTTTAAAACTTTCCTAAGAATAAAGTTCAGCTACAAACTAGGTTGTACCCTAGGACTACAACTTCACTCAATATCTTTTTATTGGATGTGACAAATCCATCATTAGTTTTCATTTTCTTCTTATATCCTCCACGCTTGCAAACTTTCCAAAAGATCAATAATTATGCCACCAATTAATTGTTTAAATAGCAAGTTTTTGTAGTTTAAAATTATGTATTAAAAATATGTTTATGGATCATATAGTAAATAATATCCTGTTAGGTTCTAAAGACTTAGGATTTCATGTATTTAGAACTCTAATGTGTATTGTTGGCAAACCATGATCAAAACAGGTTGTTTAGTCTTGTTTAGACTTGCTCAAAGTTAGTTCTCTTATATAAAGTTGGAATCGAGCTGATGCAGAAGTTACTGTGCATCTCGGCCTGGCTCGATCAATCGAAAATCGGGCAGATGCATTTTTTCTGTAGATTTCCAACTCAGCCCTAACTCCTAAAATGTTTAGGGTTTCATGTTTTTGCCCTAGGTGTATAAGGCAAACCCTAGCCACGTTTTAGACGTTGCTCATATTGCTGTTTGTGTGAATCTTTTGTGAGATCTGTGAGGAGCTTTCCTTCACACAAGCCTAGGATTATCAAGAAGGAGATTTGTTCAAGAACTTGATGATCATTTAGTTGCTGCCATAAGAGCTTAAAGATACGCAAGCGGAAGTGCTTGTACTTGCTGGAGAATCCAAGAAAGAAGGAGTCCGTGGTCTCGGAGCTTGCACGTGGTCATGTCAGTAAGTTTCTACTGGTGGGTAGAAATAGAATGTTAGTGGTCTAAATTCTATTGTAAAACTTCAATTCTTTCTATAGTGGATTCAAGTTTACCTTAAGGATATATAGGTTAAATCCTCCCCAGGTTTTTTACCTGTTTGGTTTTCCTAGGTGATTATATCTTTGTGTTATTTATATTTTTCCCTGCTATACATGATATGATTGTGTGATTGTGATAACCTAGATCTAAAATTTGACTAAGTAATCACTTGGTTAATTAACTAGGTTAATCTGGTTGTGTTTTAAGGGGTCTAAAAACATACAAGTGGTATTAGAGCGGGTAGCTCTTTTGTTTTAGATCTTTTGATCTCTAAGCTGATCCTTAACCCCTGTTGTCATGGAACACAGACACTCTCTAGTTGTTCCTCCTCACTTTGATGGGAATAATTATGCTTATTGGAAAGTAAGAATGAAAGCATTCCTGAAATCTATTGATGAGAGAGTCTGGAACGCCGTTGAGTACAGATGGGAGAAGCCTATTACTCCTGTGAGTGAGTGGCAAACTTCTCAAAAAGAACTAGCTGGGTTTAATAGCAAAGCTATGAAGGCCATCTTTAATACTGTTTCTATGGAGGAATTTAAGAGAATCTCTAATGTAGAGGTGGCTCACATTGCTTGGAAAATCCTCCAGACTGTGCATGAAGGCATAAAGACTGTCAAAATAAATAAGTTGCAGCAATTAACTTCTAAGTTTGAGAGCATTAGGATGTCTGATGATGAATCCATTGATGAATTTTATGCTAAACTTAATGATATTATTAATTCTGCATACAACTTGGGTGAAATCTATATATGATCAACCTAAAATTGTTAGGAAGATTCTTAGATCTTTAACTGAAGATTTTAGACCCAAAGTGACTGGCATAACTGAAAGCAAGGATGTGGACTCCATCCCTGTTGATGAACTTGTAGGATCTCTTCAGTCCAATGAGTTGGACCTACCCAAAACTAGCAAATCCAAGTTAATGGCTCTTAAGCCAGTTGATGATGTTGAGGTTGGTGGATTTGATGATGAGCTCTCTATTATAGAGATTGCTTACCTTGCCAAGAACTTTAGAAACTTTCTTAGGAATAGTAATAGAAGGGCAAAAGGTACAAACACTGTTGAACCTAGAAACTTTAAGAAGAATGATCCTACTAAGGTTAAGAACAATGAAAAACCTAGAGAAAAAGTTGGTCAATCTTCAAACAATTCTTTGGGTCCTCAGTGTTTTGGATGTCAAGGATATGGTCACATGAAATTTGAATGTCCGACATACTTGAGGTCTAAGGGGAAGGCTATGGCTGTAACCCTTAGTGATAATGAAGTTTCTGATGATGAGTCTGGATGTGACGAGGATGGAAACTTCATTGCTTTCACTGCTACTGCTGTAGTCAATGAAAGTGTGTCTGTTGAAGAGAACCCTTCTGACGGGGAACTCTCTGAGGATGCAGATCTTCAAGAAGCCTACAATAAACTTTGCAAAGTTGTTGCAAAGGATGCCATGAATGTTGAATTAGGCTTAAAGAAAATTGCATCACTTGAGCTTGCTAAGAAAAATTTGCTTGTTAAATTGTTTGATACTAATGAACTTTTGAACAATGTGAAAATTGAGAATATGCTTTTGCTTGATAAAGTTAAATATTTGGAACTTGATTTATCTATTGCTAGATCTGCTAGTTCTAAACTTGATCAAATGCTGAGTGTTCAAAAGTCTCCTTCTGACAAATCTAGATTAGGTTTTGTTGAAAGCATCTCTATGTTTGCACCAAATTCCACAAAGTTTGTTCCTTCTTCTTCCTCTAAATCCCCTGTGAGTGAGGTTGTGAGTGAGTCTGCTAAACCTGTAAAGGTCACACCTCCTAGGAAGATTAGGGTTGATTTGAAAGAGTTCAAACCTAAGGAGTCTACCCTTTCTAAGGACAAAATGCGTGGTAAGCTTGTTTGGGTTTGTCATTTTTGTGGAAATTCTGGACACATTCGTCCAAACTGTTATAAGCTACAAGCAACTAAGTGAGCAAATAAGCCGAAAGTTCTTGTGCCTCAAGCACAAGATCCTATGGCACTTATTGGTGAATCAGTAAAGGCTCTAAACCTTTATTCCAATCCTAGAGTTGGAAATCACTCCAATGTGAATAAGAACTCTAATGCTCGAAGTGCATCTAAAAAGTTTTGGATGCAAAAGGCTCGATCTAATTGAGTCTTTCTGACATGATCCTTGTGCTTCTTTGCTCTACCTTTTGTGACCTTTGTTCTTTGGTTTCTGTTGTTTTTTTTGTTTCTAGGATTTGCATTGCATAACATTCATGCATTTCATTCTAGGACTTTTTTTTAAAAAAAATTAAATAAAATAAAGGAAAGGAAGCAAGTTGTGTTTTGTATTTATTCTCTTGGTTTTTGAAAACAAGGTTGGTCAATTTATTTCCACATATCTTTATACCTTATTTAGCTTGGATGAGCTTATTTACTACACTTTACTAGTTGAAGGTTTGTAGTGCATGTTGTGTGGGAAAGATGTTTATGGTTTTGATCACTTTGTCTTGATCTTGAAGTCACATGTCTTTGACTGTCGGACTTGAACCTTTTGAGAAAGGTATAAATAACCATCTCACAACTGTTCACTAGCTAATCATGAACACCTTAGTGCATATTGTAAGATTTTGTGCTCGAGAAAGTGTAGCACATGCACAAAAAGAACATAAGGTGTAGCCTCTGTTTAAATGCTTAAAATTAGTGTGTAAATTATTGGACTTAAAGCTAAATCAAATAAATAAAATTGGTGTGTACATTATCCTGGCCTTTTTAATAAGTTTCTGAACAACTAAAATTTGTGTATACAATATGAGGCAAAATTCAAGAAACTTACATGATTGCAAGCTTATGATCTAGGAGATGTGGGAGTTATATGATGTAACTCTTTAGGTGATAGTCTCTTTTAAATTCTATGTGATGAATTTTGTAGACTTTGTGTTTGATTTCTATTCACATATCATCTCACATGTATCTCAAGCTTTTGCTAGTTGCACACACTACACAGGTTACTCTTTGCTGAACTTTGTACATGCTATTGTGTGTGTTTTTGGTTCGACCAACCAAGTTTGAAAACGCTTTGAGTTTTATGCAAAACAGAGTTGTCGCTTGAGAATTCAAAGGGAGATTGTTTGAAAATCTTAATTTTGAGAAAACTGGGTTTAAATCTTGGGTTTTTGAAAAGCATTTCATCTCATACTCATGCATTTTATACATAAAATTCAATGTTTTGAGGAGAGTCTGCATCAAAATCAGTTGTTTTACAAAAATTCATTTTTTTACAATTTTGATCGATCGAACCTATTATTCAATCAATCGAAATTGTGATTCAAATTTTATGTGAGCCTCTGTCTGTTTCGATCAATCGAAACTGATTTTCAATCAATTGAAAATTATGAATCAGGTTTTTAAAAAATCAGATCTTGACTTTTTCAAACACCTTTTTCAAAAGTTTTAAACTTTTTCTCTCTCTCTCTCTCTCTCTCTCCGATTTGGACTAGGCTCCACATCCAATTTTTTTTCGTTTTCCTCCGAATTTTTTGCAAGGTTTTCCTCTCCCAAAGTCGATAAGTCCATTTTACCCTTCCTTTTGCATTTTATTTCATGTTTGCATGCATATATTCATGCATTTGTTTGATATTTTCAGACCTATGCATAATTGGGGTTTTTCATGTTTCAAGCCATATTTTCTGAAATTAATCAATGGGTTTTGTTCCTATGATGCTATAAACATGATCTATGTTGGTTAATTTGATCAATTTTGTGATTTGTTAGAAATTGAAATTTCTAGGGCTTGTTTTAATCCGATTTGGGGTTTTTGTTCAATTAGGTCAAAATTGATGAAATTGGCTTGTTGGATTGATGTAATTGATCATTCTAATCTGTTTTCTATCTTGTGTGATGATCAATTGATCAATTTTTTTTAACAAAAAAAAAAAAAAACAAGTGGTTTTTCAAATTTTGGGGTTTTGTTAGAAACTCTATGCTCAAGCCAATTTTGTGAATTTGAACTTAATTTCCCCTTGGTTTTTCCTTTTTGTTCTTTTTGGTTTTGCTTTATGTCTTTATCCTTTCCTTAGCACCATGCCTAGGAAGACTAGAGCCCATAGGACTCCTTCCACTTCTTCTGAGTCTCTCTCTAAGAGTGAGCTGTTTAAGGATGACAAAAGCAAAAAGGCTTATGAGAAGCTAAACAGTAAGAGGAAGATTTAGGCTGAGCATTCTGTTGTGCTAGATGAGTTAGATCCTGCCATTAGGGAAAACTTTGAGAGTAGAGGCTGGTTGTCTTTGTTAGAGATAGATCATCCACCTCCGACCGCCCTGATAAGAGAGTTCTATTCGAACCTCTCTTGCCACGTCTATGATTCCACCACCCTTATTAGGAGTTGGATACGAGGTGTTGAGTTCACCATTACCCCTAGGATAGTGGCTGATGCTCTTGGGGTTCCAGTCATTAGGCAGCCCGTCTATCCTTATGAGGAGTCTCCACCCTTAGATGATGTCATGTCATACATCACTGGGTCTTCTATCCAGTGGGGTTTTGATCCTCGAATCACGTCCGCTAAGCTCACTGAGATTACCTATCTTTTTCTTTAGATAGTGTGTCATTCTTTGTGGCCTATCTCTCATCTCCACACCATCCCTATTGAGCGATGTGTGTTTTTATATGCCCTTGTTTCTGGTGCTTCTATTTCTTTCCCTCATCTGTTTCTTCGTTCTTTGAACGAGATTCATCGAAGTAGCGCTGTTGATCGCGCTCTTGTTTATCCTATATTCATTCATAGGATTTTGTTGTTTTTAGGGTTAGATGGTTTCCCCGCGTCTGAGCCCGTACACATTACTGGTCCCATAGGTGTCACCTTCCTTTGGCAGAGGGCTGCTCACTTGAAAGCTAGGGTTCAGTCTTTTGGTGCTGTACCCCCTCCTTCCTCTTCTACAAGTGATGCACAAGCTGAGGCATCTGCTGCTGCTGCTACTGATGTTCCTCCACCGACTACTTCGGATGCTTTTGATATTCGATGTACGTTGGATCATGTCTTGACCATTCAGGCGGCTCAAGGACAGGTTTTGGTGGACTTGCTTGATGAGGTTCGTGCTTTGCGTGCAGAGTTGGCACATTTTAGACTATCTCCTACGCCACCTCCTTTTGATGATGGATTCTGATTGCTCTTTGGCAATCCAGCACAAAAAGGTGGAGTAGTTTTTGGAGTAGCTTGTAGAGTTTTTGTTGATAGGGGGAGTTTTGTTCTTGTTTGGAGACTATGGTGATTAGATTATATCTAGGAGCTGCACTTTGTATTTACATTTTTTTTGGCTCTTGATGTATTGTTGTTGGGCTATTCATGTTAGGGGGGGATACTTTTATTTTGTTTCTTGTTTCAATACTTATTGACTTATATTTTTGAGTTATTCATTGATATATGTCTTTATTTTTTGTTTTGGTGAAATCAAGAATTTATTTTGTTTACTTGTATTTTCCACACATGCGTTTATGCGTTTGTTGAGTATTTCAAGAAATACAGGTTGATTCAATTGAGCTGCTGTGTACACTTGCAACTGATAGATAGTAGTTAGAATTGAATTTGTCTTTTGTAAAGGGCTTTATTTTGTAAACTTTGAGCTTTTTAGTTTGTGTTTTGTCACGGATTGCCAAAGGGGGAGTTTGTTAGGTTCTAAAGACTTAGGATTTCATGTATTTAGAACTCTAATGTGTATTGTTGGCAAACCATGATCAAAACAGGTTGTTTAGTCTTGTTTAAACTTGCTCAAAGTTGGTTCTCTTATGTAAATTTGGAATCGAGCTGATGCAAAAGTTACTGTGCATCTCGGCCTGGCTCAATTGATCGAAGCTTAGGCTCGATCAATCGAAAATCAGGTAGACGCGCTTTTTTTGCAGATTTCCAACTCAGCCCTAACTCCTAAAACGTTTAGGGTTTTATGTTTTTGCCCTAGGTATATAAGGCAAACCCTAGCCACGTTTTAGACGTTGCTCATATTGCTGTTTGTGTGAATCTCTTGTGAGATCTGTGAGGAGCTTTCCTTCATACAAGCTTAGGATTATCAAGAAGGAGATTCGTTCAAGAACTTGATGATCATTCAGTTGCTACCATAAGAACTTAAAGATACACAAGCGGGAGTGCTTGTACTTGCTGGAGAATCCAAGAAAGAAAGAGTCCATGGTCTTGGAGTTTGCACGTGGTCGTGTCAGTAAGTTTCTACTGGTGGGTAGCAACAGAATGTTAGTGGTCTAAATTCTATTCTAAAACTTCAATTATTTCTATAGTGGATTCAAGTTTACCTTAAGGATATCTAGGTTAAATCCTCCCCAAGTTTTTTACTGGTTTGGTTTTCCTGGGTGATCATATATTTGTGTTATTTATATTTTCCACTGCTATACATGATATGATTATTTGATTGTGATAACCTAGATTTGAAATTTGACTAAGTAATCACTTGGCTAATTAACTAGGTTAATTCGGTTGTGTTTTAAGGGGTCTAAAAACATACATATCCGATTATCACAAAATTTGACATGTGTGTTAAGAATATAAAAAACATGTAATCTATGCTTAGATTTTCAAAATATGTAGTCATGTTAATTTTTTTAATGGAAGTTGTAGTCTTAGTCTACAACCAAATTTGAAGCCAAACTTTGTTAATTTCCTAAAATGAACTATTAATAAATGCCTTAAGAGTACTCATTAACCGAACCCTAAATTATCAAGGACAAGGTTTCTCTCCAAACTAGTTTGGTAAGAAACCTTTCAAATTCCTCATATATCTCTTTATTGGATGTGAATTTTGAAAATCTAACCTTTGGATTGTGTTGCATTTTCTCTATGTTCTTAATATGCACATATCAAATTTCGTTTTAATTTAATATTATTTACTATTCAATTAATAAATCTATTTTTTATTTATAATTTTATATCACAAAAATTTGAAATTAAAAATTTTGATTGATGATATAGCTATTGATCTTTAATTTTTTTGAAGTTTTGCAAGTATAAAAGATATAATAAAAACATGATATCTAATAGTAATTTTTGAAAATTCACATCTAATAAAAAGATATAGGAGAATTTTGAAGATATCTCCAAACTAGTTTGGAGAAAAACCTTTTCAAATTACTAATCAAATTACTTACTTTAAGATTGGATTTTTCTAACTATATGTACAAAATGTCAAGTCAAAATTGGAAGTTTTTCTCCCCCAAAAAAAAAAGACTTTTATGTTTCCTCTTAGTGATCTTTTCTCCTAGACACAACAAAAATCAGAGAAAAGCTTTGAATGTTGAACATTTGGTAAGAGTTGGCTGGAAAAATTGGTGCATTTGCAATTATTCCAAATGGCCCACAAATTACCTAGACATTTAGTTTGTATACTTACAAACAAAAAAAAAAGAAACAAAAAAAGAAAAAACTTTGAATGTAGGGCATTGGACATTTGAACGTGATGAAACATAAGACTTGGAACTTGAAGTTACCACGCGTGTATAGGAAATTGATTCAGTTTTAAGTTTTATGTAAATTCCGCTTCACCTTGACTCTCTGCTCGGATTTGTATGAAAAATTAGTAGCTAATTTCCTCTCTGCAAAAACACTTGTTTTAAAAGACTTAGGGTTTGTTTGGTAACGTAACTCAAACAACAGTTTTCAATATTTAAATACCACAACACCTATTTTCAATCCACATGTATTTTCACAACACTTAAACAATGTCATTAGAAATCTCCTATCAAACGGGCCTTGATATTTCAATTTTTGGGGCAACTATCAACAAGTAATCTTGAATAAAAAAAAATCATAAAAATTTAGTATCGTCAAAATATTAAGTTGTTATTAGCATGCAAAAAAATTAGTCGGTGTTGGCCACATAATAACTTGTGAAAATTTTGTCAATTCAACTATTTTGAAAATTATAACGTCAAGGGGTTAACATAGTAGTTCCTAAGGCCTCATGATATATACCTATGAGATTCTGGGTTTGAAACCTCTTGCCAGCATCTTGGGGCCACTCCCATGGAATTCCTTCTTGTAATAACCCATGTATGGGATAAGGGGATTGCACATACCCAAGGTATTAGTTAGATACTCGAAGAGGTCTAGATATTCTTGTTTGTTAAAAAAAAAAAAAAAAAAAAAAAAAGGTGGCAATTCCTATTCTCCACCCCGGTCCACTCACCCAAGGCGTACTCCCTAAGCAACCATGCGTGTTGGCGCCCATAACACCAACAACCCCCCTTTTCATCACCCTAGCTGCCTCCAATTCCTGCTCATTTTTTACTAACAAAGTAATACATAGTCACTCATGTCTGTCCACAGATAACTTAACCAATTTACTGAACCCACAGATTCTATATTTAACCCATCGAGATGCCTCCAATCTGCCTTCATCAATCTCCAAAATTCCAGTAGCATTGTCTTGCAAAAATGGATCGACTATGTTTAAAGGTGTACATAGCATAGGACTTCCCTTTCCACTTTCTTCAACTTCCCCCAGCCTAGCCCATTCAGCACTAGGCAAATCCAAGCCCAAATTTAGCATCGACGTTGACTCCACCAACTCTAAATTACCCTTTTTTGTCTGCACCTCCAACCCCAAAGCCTGTGACTCCATGCTATCACCTACCATTGTTGATTCTGTCACACTCATCCGACCTATCAACTCTCTAACAGTATAGAAGATTGAATTAGTCCATAGAATCGCCCGATCTAGCAACATCAACGAGTAAGTAAACTCCCAGGTACTTCCCACCAAATTTGATCTCAACCCAAACCCCAAACACCCAGCTGAGACAATCACTCTATTCAATTGCTTCGATTGACTCGAAGAACATTGCTGAAGTGATACAACTCTAGTGCGTGACTGTGATGTTACTACCTTTGAGGATTCTCCTCGCTCCCAACTACTATAGGCAACAAACGATATAACTAAATGTCCCAAATCCACTTGGATTTCACAGTTATCATGGGCCGTAATAACTTCCCCAACCTTTAGTTGATCTTGAGGTAGGCCCATGTTATTATCGTGACTGGGCTTGATTGAACCCTCAATTAGTTCTTTTGTTTTTAACACTTCTTGTTCACTTTGGTATGTGTTGTGAGTGATGTGGCAGATCCAACCTTTAGTTGGGCTTGAGATAGGCCTAGGTTATTGCTTTGACTAGGCTTAATTGAACCCACTACTTGTTCTGTTGTTTTTAAAACTCCTTGATCCATCTGGGTATGTGTTGTGAGTGACTAGCTGAATGTACTAATTTGTCTATTCCTTTATGGAAACCCCACTGAACCTACCTTTTATTTCCTTCACTGCACACAATCATTAATCCCCTCCTAAATACTTGGGATTCCCATGATTTTTGCATTTTCTTTGATAGGCCAAAAACGTATTGACCTCTTTTGATGAATTAATTGATTAATTAGTCAAGTTTATTAATTAACCAAATTAACATGCAAAGCGCATGGTAGCACAAACAAATCACCAAATAACTAAATATGCAGTAGAAAATAAATTGACACGGTGATTTGTATTCAAATGGGGAAAACCACTAAGCCAAAACCCCATCGGGTGAATTTAAGGTCACCACTCTCGAGAATCCACTATTATCAAAACAAGCGGTTACAAGTAAAGGAATCTCAATACCTTATACCAACCTACAGTTGAACCTTTACCCCAATACCCAATTGGACTTGTTCTGTAGTGACAATCTCTCCTTTCAATGCACAGCTCCCAGTACGTGACTAACCAATTGTACGAATCCCAGTACGTGACTTCAATCACCAACCAGAGAAGGTTGTTGGCTGCAAAGTTCTTTAGTTCATCCAGACGATGAAGATCAAGAAGATTCTTGGTTACAAAACCCTACGGTGCACAAACACAGCAGCTTCTTCATAAGAAAGATGAACTAGAGCAAAACTTTGTCTCTGATCACAATTTGCTTGAACAAACTTTGCTCAACACTTGTGCAACTTGTGTCACCTTTGACAGCCCTTAAAATAATCCTTTTATATGTCTAGGGTTGTGAGAAAAGAAAGCCTAAACACATAATCACGGATTGGAAGAAAACAGAACAGAAAAATCTGATTCTCCTAAACCTCAACAAATAGCTATCCATCGAGCTGCTATTGAGCCACGGGGCTGGAACAGCTCTTCAAGCTTGATAGATGCTAGTTGTCGAGCTTTAATGACAGGCACTTCCTTGGCTTGAATCTTGGACATACTTGCATTGTTTTAACACTTGATCTTGAAACAAGGTTTCTTGAAGTATTAAACACATCCTAAATCTACCCAAAGACAAGTAAAGTGTGTTTTGTCAGGATTAGCCAATTATATAAAATAGTGACATATGTTTCTAACATGTGAAACACATATGTCCTAACATTCTTTCCTTTTGATTTTGAATCAAATCATAATGGTGACCTTGTTTGAAAGTTTTCCACTAATTTCAGGTGAATTTTAATGCTTCATTGGATTTTGTACAACTAATGAAGGATCTCCAATGATACTTTTTCCCTTGTCAATGGCAAGAGGCCTAGAATCCGAAGCCACAATAGTCTTTTGCTTCTTTCCTCTAACCACTGCTACAAAAGAATGAGAAACATTCACATCAGATTACGACTGCTTGTGCATCCCATCTAAGATTTTCACTGGTTTTTTGGGTGTTATTAAACTCAGCAGCACAAAGTCGAACCCCCTCCACCCACGCATCACCTTTCCTTCTGGTATGATCACCAATCTTCTATGACCCCCAACCTTAAGTTCAATCACGACAATATAATTTCTAAAATCATTGGAACACTTCTGGAACATATACACAATATCACCCTCTTTGAACGTAAAGAAATGTCTAGAATTACGATCTAACACTGCTTGCTCCAATTTCGACAGCAACCAATGACAAGCTTTTTTTCCCATACAAACTGATCTCAAAAAATATTGACCCCTCTCAAAAATATGTAACTCATATACTCTGTGTGAAACTACTGCATTTGTACGCCTTAGGGTTTTGTAACGAAGTGTTTCCTGATCTTCATCGTTTATGAAGTGAAGAACTTTGCAACCAAACAACAATCATTCAAATTGCTGGAGTTAGTCACATACTATGATCCGTGCAAAGGAGTTAGTCACAGATTGGAGATTTATGCAACATAGGAAAAAAGGCTACTACAATATCAAGTCCAATTGGATATTGGAGCGAAGGTTCAACTGTAGATTGGTGTTTTGGGATGGCTAGGCTAGTGGTAAGATTTGTTATACCTGTAACCGTTTGATTATTGATTAGTGGATTCTTAGGAGTGGTGACCTTAAATTCACCTGATGGGGTTTTTGCCTTGCTAGAGGTTTTCCCCATTTGTCAATAAATCACCGTGTCAATTTAATTTCCACTGCATTTAGTTTATTTGGTGATTTGTTGCTGCCTCCATGATTTGCATGTAATTTGACCTAATTAATCAACTTGGGTAATTGAACTAATTAACCGGGGTCAATCTCTCTTAACCCAACAAAAAATAAGTGGCGACTCCACAATATTTGTTGTATCTAAAGTTTATTGTGAACTCAAGTTTGGAATAAACTTGAGAGTTATAATATCTATTTTCATAGTGGATATTTTTCGGATCTGCCCTTGTGGTTTTTTCCTCTACACCGGTGGGGTTTTATAAGTAAGATTTAATGTTCTTGTGTGGTTGAATTTCTATTGGTGCTTGCTGAATTTTTGATTCCATATATATTGCTATTGCTTGGTAGTCAATTATTTTAATTTACACAGACATTGAGGGAATTTAGGTTTTTTCCTCAACAATATCAAACTTATTACCAAACCCATAAACAAGCCTAAACTTATCTTATTTTGTATCAAGCCCTAATGTTCATGAGCTTGTTCATGAATAATTTTTTTTTCTTGGGCTAACTTGTTTATTAAATAAGTCTAAAACTAAGGCTCAAGCTTGGCTTGTTTATACATAAACATAAACAAACTTTTTCTCTAGCTAATCCCGAGCTTAGTTCATTTATAGCTCAATGTGTTGATAACTCATACAGCTATAGGCAAGCTGTTGGTAAGTGTAACGAATAGGTAACTAAGCCCAACTGTCATGGCAAGGTTCATCTAGCTAATTTCGTTATCCACAGTACATTTGTTAGAAATCTAGCTAAAATAGCAACTAAACTAGTGGATTTAAAGAAGACATGAAAAGGATGACTTGTACAGCAACATGTAGCTTAGATTCAATGATGCTTTATACTACAAGTCATATAATTGTAGTATTTGTTAGGGTTTCAAATCTAATTCCCCTAGTATTTAAAGAAAACCTTAAGGCACGTTTTTGTTAAGAGATAGAAGAGTGCATATTGCGCCTCCTAGTGTTGTAGAAGTTGCTGCCATCACTAGACATCTAAGCTGATGATCTAAATCTATGAGTGGAGGTCTTAGAGTCACAAACTGGAGTGTTTGTGTGCAACAGATTCATAATAGAAGAGTCCATGGATTCGGAACTACGTCTAGTCATGTGAGTAAGTACTACATGAGGTAGCAGTAGAATTAGGGTTAAGTCTATTGTATAAACTTCCATTCTATTAGTGAATTGCCTTATGGATTGTTTAGGATAAAACCCTCCCTAGGTTTTTTACCTTGAAACTGGACTATTTCATTGGTTTTCATAGGTCATCATATTGCTTGTCTTCTTTACTTTTCAGCTATTTATAATACGATTGATACTTGTTTAACCTAGATCTGTTTAATTGAACTAAGTAACAACTTGGCTATAAATTAGGGTAGACAATTTGTGTTTTCTAGGGGTCTAAAATCTAACACTATCATCTATATCTATATAATATGTTATTGATTTAACAAATAAGTATAGCATTGATTTTTTGAAGAATTGACTAAATTATTAGGAAGGAGAGTTCGTTTAGACCACTTAAACAGATTGTTTAACCTAATATATTAACCGAGTGATTACTTAGATTAATTATTCAGATCTAGGTTAAACACAAATATATCAAAACAACAAAAAAGTAAATAACAGCATGATATGATGACCCAGAAAAACCGATGAAACAAACCGTTTCAAGGTAAAAACCTAGAGAGGATTTAACCTAGCTATCCTCAAGGTAAAACAAATCCACTATAAGTGAATTGAAATTTTTACAATCAGATTTAACCCTAAATCTATTGCTACCTCCAGTAGTAACTTATTGACACGACCGCGTGCAAGCTCCGAATCCATGGACTCTTTCTCTTCCTAGATTTACACCAACACAAGCCGCCTTGCTTGTGACTTTGAGATCTCATTCAAAGGTTTAGCAACACAAACTCTCCAGTTTGTGACTCCAAGACCACCCTTGAAGGTTTAAATCAGCAACAATTATTGATCTTGTTGTAGCAACTTCAGATCTACCGGTTCTAATGGTATGAGAATGATTTCCGATAGTAACTTTGATAGGAGAAGGCACAATACCTTTTAGATCTCACAAGAGCATCTCCAAAGTCTTTCAAAAGCCTAAAAAATGTAGCTAGGGTTTCCTTTATATACTAGAAGTGTTTCACTTGAAACCCAAAATGTTTAGGCAGAGTTTGGGCTGAAATAAAATTCTGCAGAAATTTCATGTCTACAATTTTCGATCAGTCGAATTTCATTGAATTTGAACTCTTCTTTCTACAGCTTATATTTTCTTGTGTTCTGACTTGTAATACCTTGAGCATTATCTAATAAACTCTATAGACTCTAAGATCTATACCTAGACAAGTTTGTGCTCATAGTTTGCCAATTATTCTAAACTTGTAGAACCTAACAATCTCCCCCTTTGACTATCTGTGACAAAACTCACATACAGAATGAAATGCTCAAATACAAGAATAGCCCTATTCCAATAAAATGCCCAATTACATCACAAATCCCAATCTAAGACTTTAAACCTAAAAGTTGCTAGAAGAGGCAGAAGATCTTGATCAGAATGTACTTGTCTTTCCTAAAACACTCAAAAGAGCACATCACCGCATGTGTGGAAATAAAGACAGATAAATAACAAATAACAAATATGCAATAATAGTAAATAACAAACATGTAAACTAACTCTCCCCCAAAGTTAGATACATTAAAAAAAAAAAAAAAAAAAAACTTTTTTATTTTCTCCCCATTTCAAAGACAATTTCATCTCCCCCTAAATAAAAATAGTTATAAACCTTTTCCAAATTTCATCCATTTCTCTCTCTTTTTGTCACGTATTGACAAAGACAACCCAATCAATAGGTAGACATTAAACATCCATAACAGAGATCAAGAGAAAATAGAGAATCAAGAAAAAACTCCCCCTATGAACATCATAGATTTAAAAAAAAAAAAAAATCTCTCCCTATAAAAAAAGGAAAAACAAAACCGTTTGGGAAAAACAGTTTAGGAGAAAATTTAGGAGGTGGGGAAAACTAAAAAGACATAAACCTAACCAAAAAAAATTTGAGGATACACATGAATAAAAATATTCTCTCTTTCAATATATGCAAACTTGATACTATGTGACCCATAAACAAATCTCAATAGAAGAGAAAATATTTGCACATTTATTATCCACCATATCTAAAAATATATATATTTCCAATTTTTACCAGTTCACACATCAAGAAAGACAATATATACTAACATGTACATAACTCAAAAATTAATCAATCAATTTTTAGATCAAGTTGAGTACCTAGTTTAGCAAATTGTATGTGTGATGTGCGTGAAAACAATGAGAGATATGACTACAAAAATGCAAGATGGATAAAGAAAACAATGCAATGCATGTCCTAATCTATATGTGCAATGCATGAAATGACTGGTCGGTTAAAAACTTAAAAATTGAAAATTTTCGAGTTTCGATCGATCGAACATCAATCAAGTATCGATCAAGAGAGGCAGAGAGTTTTGAACACAAAAGCTCACATTTTCAATCAGTCGAGGGAGATCTTTGATTGGTTGAAATGGTTAAAAATTTTAAAACTTTGAAATCTAAAAATTTTATGCAAAAAAACAAATTGAAAGGATGTTTTTAAGACTCAATGTATATGAACATGATCCAAAAAAGTTTTAAAAACATGATGCCTCTTAAATGCAAATATCAAAACCAATCAAGAAGTTAAAAATAAAGATTTTAAACTTCTAAACACATTTTTCTTCAAATTCCCAACCAAAAACAAAATTTTGTATTTGCACATCATTTCATATGCAATTAAAGATGGCCAGATTAGTCGACACACAATCATATGTATAGAGTTTAGCAAAGATTTGTGTGTAGTGTGTGCAACTAGTACGTGTATGAGATACATAAGAGGTGATATGTAGATAGAAATTAAACATAATATCTACATTATCCATCACATAAGTTTGAAAGTGACTATCACCAAAAGAGTTACATCTTATAACTCTCACAACGTCTCCTAGAAAACACGTTTGCAACCATGCATTTTTTTTTTTTTTTTAATTTTGCATTTTCTTTTTCTTTTGACGCATATTTTTCTTTGTTTTTCATTTTTCTATTTTCTTCTTTTATCTATTGTACAGTAACACCTTAAGTATTTTGCTATGCAAGTGCTACACCTTACTGAGCATAGCTTTTATGATTTGCACACAGGTGTTCATGATTGGCGAGTAACAATGGTGAGATGATTATTTATGTCTTTCTCCTAGAATTTTTTAGTCCATACAATCAAAAGAATGTGACTTCAAAATCAAGAGCATTTGATTAAAAACCATAAACAACTCACACAATATAAGAACTACGTAGCACAAACTAGCAAAGTGCAGAAAAATAAAGCTTATCAAAGTTAAACAAGGTACATAGTCATGAAGTGCAAATTTCATATGCCAACCTCAATTACACACTTGAAGATGTGTAATACAAATAAATAAAATCTTTTTGTGTTTTTAAAATTTTTATGACCAAAAATAAAAAAGCACACATTATACTAAATGAAAAAAATGCAAAAACAATGCATGAACAGTTCTCAACTAAGCTATAGAGGGTACACAAACAAGAAATATCAATTTCTTAATTAACCCATGAGTACATGTACAATCTAGTACATACTCATACAAAATTAGAAATAGCTTATGCACTCAATTTTGCAACACATACTTTCTTGTTTCTCCACATTATCAACTAAGTTCTAAATTAGGAGAGAGATATCATAGTTCATGTAATCCTCAAGAAAAATAAAACTAGACACAAAATAAAATATTTTTTTCTTTTTTGAAAATTTTCAATGTTTTTTTTTTTTTTTTTTTTTTTAAACAAAACAACCTAAAACAGAAATAAAAACATGTCCATAAATAATTGAAATAATTATATCAAGGACAAATAAACAATGCTCACCTTAGCAAGTATTTTCTCACCCATACAGCACGCGTCTTTGGCATTGTATGTGAAAAACCATGAGAAGCATAGTGTATTTGAGGGATTACACCAATTTTCTAAGAGAGATTGAAATCCTGCAATTTCCTTTCACAAGCCAACAAGCTTAAATTTTTCAAAAGCATATAAAACAATTTATTTGGACTTATGGTAGGAGAAATATCATCACATATCCTAGACAGAAACACAAAATGCTTAAATTTCAAATTATGACAGTTAGGACGAATGTGACTAGACAAACCACAAAAGTGACACACATGAACAAATTTAGGAACATCCGTATTCCTAACAACATATCTAATTTTAGACTTTAGTTTTTGCCTCAACAAATAACAATTTGGTCTAATATGACCAACAACAGCACAAAGGTGACAGGTAGGCACAAAAACAAATTTCTTATGCACTCTAACAGAAGGTTTAGACATAGGTTTAGAAACTTCAATGTCTACATCAGAACTTTTATCTTTGTCTAACCTAGCAAAATAAGCCTTTTCCTTATGATTCCTCTTGAAGGGAGGGATATAAATTTTGTCTTTAGGCTTAGCAGGAATTGAAACAAAAACAAATCTATTTTCAATAGCAAGTTTGGTATAAGAAAAATTTTCAATTTTAGCTTCAGCCTCAGCTAACTTTTGTTCCAAACTTTTCATCTTTTCATTTTTATTAGATTCATCTAATCTCACAATCAATTCCTCTTTTTCAAGATTAGCCAATTTTAACTCTTCCTTGAATTTCTTAGCAATTTTCATAGATTTAGTTAATTTCCTACAGAGAGTTTCACAGGCATTAACAAGATCAACAGAAACAATAGTTACTTTTTTTATTCAAATTTTCACATGTGTGAGCAGACAAACACTTAAAATTATCCATGACAGTAGGGATTAAGGATCTCACTCAGGATGTTAATCCAATCAGAGTGAACCCGCTCTGATACCATTTGTTTGTTCGTTTAGACCCTTTAAACAGATTGTTTAACCTAATATATTAAGCAAGTGATTACTTAGATTAATTATTCATGTTAGGTTCTAAAAGTTTAGAAAATTGGCAAATCACGAATACAAACTTGTCTAGATATAGATCCTAGAGTCTATAGGTATTATTAGACAATACTCAAGGTGATACAAGTCAAGATTCAAGAACATACAAAGCTGTAGAAAGAAGAATTCGAAATATGCTTGGTTCGATCGATCGAAAGACAGGCTCGACTGATCGAAATATGGGTCTGTAGAATTTTAAGTTCGGCCCAACAGCAATTCAAGCCCAAAAAGGATTAGGGTTTCAAATTTACTTCTCCTAGTATATAAAGGAAACCCTAAGCACGTTTTTATAAAGGCTTTTTAGAGAGAGAAAAGCATGCCTCTTTTGTATCTAGGGTTTTGTACCCAAAAAGCTTTCTCATATCTTCTACCGGTGTTATTCCTTGAAAAATCTCTAGATCCGGTATTGTAGAAGTTGCTGCCTTCTATAGTTATCAAAGGTGTTGATAATCTAAACCTTCAAGGGTGGTCTTGGAGTCACAAATAGGAGAGTTTGTGTTGCTAAACCTTTGAGTGGAGTCTCAAAGTCACAAGTGTGGGTGCTTGTGTTGCAAAGGCCTAATAGAGAAGGATTCTGTAGATTCAGAGCTTACATGTGGTCATGTCAGTAAGTTCTACATGTGGTAACAATAGGATGTTAGTGGTCTAAGTCTTATTGTAATCTTCGATTCTCAATAGTGGATTTGCTTTTTACCTAGAGGATAGTTAGGTTAAATCCTCCCCAAGTTTTTTACCGGTTTGGTTTTCCTGGGTGATCATATCTTTGTATTCTTTATATTTTTCACTGCTTTGCATGATATGATTGTTTTGTTTTAACCTAGATCTAAATCATAAACCTAAGTATGCACTTGGTTAATTAATTAGGTTAAACAATCTAGTTTACAAGGATCTAAAACCTAACAATTCAGATCTAGGTTAAACACAAATATATCATATCATGCAAAACAATGGAAAAGTAAATAACACCACGATATGATGACCCAAGAAAACCGATGAAATGAACCATTTCAAGGTAAAAATCTGGAAATGATTTAACCTAGCTATCCTCAAGGTAAAACAAATCCACTATAAGAGAATTGAAGTTTTTACAATCAGATTTAACCCTAAATCTATTGCTACCTCTAGTAGTAATCTACTGACACAACCACGTGCAAGCTCTGAATCCATAGACTCTTTCTCTTATTTACACCAACACAAGCCGCCTTGCTTATGACTTTAAGATATCACTCAAAGGTTTAGCAACACAAACTCTCCAGTTTGTGAATCCAAGACCACCCTTGAAGGTTTAAATCATCAGCTATTGTTGATCTTGTTGTAGCAACTTCAGATCTACCGATTCCAATGGTATGAGAATGATTTCCAATAGTGACTTTGATAGAGGAAGGCACGATACCTTTTAGATCTCACAAGAGCACCTCCAAAGTCTTTCAAAAGCCTGAAAAACATAGCTAGGGTTCTTCCTTTTATACTAGAAGTGTTTCACTTGAAACCCAAAACGTTTAGGCAGAGTTTGGGCTGAAATAAAATTCTGCAGAAATTTCATGTCTGCAATTTTCGATCAGTCGGATCTAATTTTCGATCAGTCAGATTTCACTGAATTTGAACTCTTCTTTCTGCAGCTTGTATTTTCTTGTGTTCTGACTTGTAATACCTTGAGCATTGTCTAATAAACTCTATAGACTCTAAGATCTATACCTAGACAAGTTTGTGCTCACGATTTTCCAATTGTTCTAAACTTTTAGAACCTAATAGAGTCCATGAAGGCAGGGGTGACTGTGTTTCATTTTGAAGACTAGCTTTCCAATTGAGTAGAACATCTATCTTTGTCTCTTCATTCACAGAAAGAGAGGCAACATCGAATGAGGAATGTAAGATGGCCTATGCGACTAGAGAAAAGATGGAAAACACTTTTTTCAAGCTAGTCGATGCCACTAATTTTAGGGCCTATGGTGACGGTTTAATTAAGTCTTATAAGAGGGGTTTTTTTTTTTCAAAAATATCATTAAATATTAATTAAATAATATTTATTTAACTTTTGATATCATTTTTTTTTTCCATTTAAATTTGGCTTTCTTGCTTTTTAAAATTCAAAATTATTAATTAAGTCTTTGTATTTAAATTCTGCTAATGTTTCTCTTTCAATTTATAATATGGCTAATCCACTTAATCTTTGGTGTAACATATTCGATCTTCTAATGGAATTTTATCAATTTTAATTTTGAAAAAACTTATTTTTATAGACACACTAGCCTTATCACACGCGCTTTGCGCATGCAATAAAGCTTTTTTTTTTTTTTTTTTGCTCTAGTGTCATAATTAAAAAAGAAAAAGGATAAGTTCGTTTTGAATACATGGATTAGTAGGAGAGTGTCCTATTTTGTAGGCATTTAAAGTGGAGTTGGAGATATATTTTTACCTGGTTGTCCTCAAGTTTTTGCTCTGTTAAATGTAAGGTTTAGGGGTATTTTTGAATCACAAAAAAGTCTATTCCAAAGAGGAAAATCCTCTTATAGATAGTATAGATTTGTAAAGTGTGTTGTTTTCAATATCTTTTAAAAATTGTTTCATAACCAAATTGATATTTTTTTTCAATTGACACTTATAAGAAATGCAATCTACACTATAAAATATAATATAACTAAAATAAAGCAATTTTTAAAGTGTAGAACAGTAACGCATAAACTATAACAAATAAAGAAAACTTGTTTACATTAAATATGGCTTTTGACAAATATGATTTTTGATGATAAGTTTAGGGGTAAAAGGGACAAATAGTGGTTTTGTCAATGAATGCTTCTAACTAGAAAGAGCACAAAAAAAAAAAAAAAAGGGTAAAACCTAGATGCATCAACTTATGTGCAATACATTAATGTTAGGACATATGTGTTTCAATGTTAGGAACATATGTCACTATTTTATGTAATTGGCTAATCCTTTGACAAAACGCACTTTACTTGTAATTGAGTAGATCTAGGATATGTTTAATGCTTCAAAAAACAAGGTTTCAAGTTCAAGTGTTAAAACCATGCAAGTCTGTCCTAGATTCAAGTGTTAAAGTGCTTTTCATTAAAGCTCGACAACTAGCTTCTATCGAGGCTCAAGAGCTGTCTAAATCCCGTGGCTCGATAGCAACTCGACAGATAGGGTATCTGTCGAGGTTTATGAAGCTCAGAATTTCAAGCTGATTTTCATCCAATCCGTGAATGTATGTTTGGGCTTTCTTTTCTCACAACCCTGGACATATATAAGGATTATCTCAAGGGTCGTCAAAGGTGACACAAGTTCCATAAGTGTTGAGCAAAGTTTAATCATGCAAATTGTGACCGGAGACAGAATTTTTCCTAGTTCATCTTTCTTGTGAAGAAGCTGCTGTGTTTGTACACCGTAGGGTTTTGTGACCAAGGAGCTTCTCGATCTTCATCATGTGATGAACTGAAGAAATTTGCAGCCAACATCCTTCTCTAGTTGGTGATTGAAGTCACATACTGGGATCCACGCAATTGGTTAGTCACGTACTGGGAGCCGTGCATTGAAAAGGAGAGAATGTCACTACAAAACAAGTCCAATTGGGTAGTGGGGTAAGGGTTCAACTGTAGGTTGGTATAAGGTATTGGGATTCCTTTACTTGTAACCGCTCGTTGTGATAATAGTGAATTCTCGGGAGTGGTGACCTTAAAATAATTCGGTGGGGTTTTTGCCATGTTGGTTTTCCCCATTCGAAAACAAATCACCCGTGTCAAATTTATTTTCCGCTGCACTTTTATTTATTGGTGATTTTTTTGTGCTACCACGCATTTTTCATGTTAATTTGATTAATTAATAAACTTGACTAATTAATCAATTAATTCATCACAAGGAGTCAATACATTCTTGGCCTATCAAGTGGTATCAGAGCAGGCACGCTCTGATTAGGGTTAATCTTTGCTGTGTGATCCATTAATCCGTGTTTGTCATGGATAGAGTACAATCGCTTATCATACCTCCTTTATTTGATGGTAATAACTATGCATACTGGAAAGTACGCATGAGAGCTTTCTTGCAGTCTTTAGATGAGAAAGTGTGGCAAGCTGTGGAGATAGGCTCGACCAAGCCGGAGGAAGCGCCGACCGATTGGGATGATGCTAAGATCAAGGCGGCAAACTTCAGCAGTAGGGCATTGAATGCCTTATTCAGTGTGGTCACAAATGAGGAGTTCAAGAAGATATCCTCCATTGAAATTGCTAAGGAAGCATGAACCATTCTCCAAACAAACTATGAGGGAACAAGGCTGTCAAGGATTCAAAGCTTTAGAGGCTCACTACAAGCTTTGAAAAGATCAAGATGGAGGAGGATGAGTCGTTCGATGAGTTCTATGCCAAGCTCAAGGACATAGTGAACTCAGCTTTCAATCTTGGGGAAACCATTCCTAAACCCAAGATTGTGAGAAAGGTGCTCAGATCTATACTCGAGAGATTCCAATCCAAGATCACCGTGATCGAGAATTCCTCTGACAGAGCTAGTTGGTAATCTGCAGACCTATGAGTTAGGTTTAACAAGGATTGGTAAGTCGGGTAAAGGCAAGAGCATGGCATTGAAGGCCAAGAGTAGTGATACTAATGAGTCTTCGGACGATGAAGATTCTAAGATGAAGTCCTACATTACAAGAAAATTCAAGAAGTTCATGAAGAATGCCAATGGGAAGGGCTTCGACAAGGACCGTAGGCAATCTAGCTCCTCATAGTTCAAGAGTCAAGACAAAGGGAAGAAGGATGCTAGGGATGGTGATCAATACACTGTTCCCTAAGGACCAAAGTGCTTTGGGTGTCAAGGCTTTGGACATATGAAACAGGAGTGTCCTACATATCTCAAGAGCATTGGGAAGAGCAAGGCAGTTGCTGCTACATTGAGTGACACAGAACCTAAGGATGATTCAGAAAATGAGGATGATGGAATTCTGAATGCCTTCACTGCCACTGTCAATCCTACTGAGGGGATTGTTGAAGATGTAGATAAAGAAGAGGACTTGGTGGATTCTAAGTTTGAGAAAATGGATGATCAAGATGATATCCATACAGTCTATGAGAAGTTGTACAAGGTTTCTGAGAAGCATGAGAAACTCTACAGGCTGGCCACCAAGAAGCTTAATGATGTGGAGCTTGATCGTGAAGAGCTTTCCACAAAGTTTGATGAAACCAATCAAACTATTGGAGCACTGAGTTTTGAGAATAATTTCTTGGCTGAGAGGACCAAGAAACTTGAAGCGGAGCTATTTCAAGTCAGAGCTCAATTGGAGAGGACTTTAAGTGTAAAGCTTTATGAGATGCTTAGTATTCAGAAATTTGCTTCTGATCAAACCGGTTTAGGGTATGATTTCTCTTATTTTAGTGTTGCTTCTACTAGTACTACTATTTTTGTTCCTCCTAGTAATAATGTTGAAATTGAGAACACTAATATCAAAACTGATTTAGCTAGTGAGAACATAGACAAGGGTAAATCTATCTTAGGAGCACCTCCTAAGCAGGATAAGAAAGAAGCTAAACACCCTAGGGCTAAGAAGGCTAACTCTTGGAAGCCTAAACAGAAGAAGCAGCATCTTTGTCATCACTATGGAGCAGCTGGTCATACTCAACCTAATTGCTATAAGTGGTTTGCCACTCAACAGAGCAACGGCATGATCACATTGGGAAACCAGAATCAGCTTCCATCCTCTTTTGCTCTCCTTGGAGATCTTCTCAAAGCCCTTATGTTCCTTTCAAACTTGAACGGTTTCAATTCTTTCCCCTCACTGCCAGTTCAAGGGTTCACTCAAAGGAAAGGTTCTTCCAAGGTGTGGAAGGAAAATGGCTCCAAGTGATTTTATAACTATTTATCTTGCTCTTCTTGTTTTTGTGTTTGCATTAAATATGTGTTTTTGCTTCATGTTTTGAGTCAATCTAGTTTTATGCTTTGCTTAGCTTAACATATTTTTGTTTGTTTGTTTTCAGTTTTGTTTATTTTGTTTTTCATATAATTTTTTTTTTTGAAAAATCAAAAAATTACAAAAACAGTGTGTGTTTTGTGTACATTGGTACTTGTGTACCTTGGATGGCCATTGAAACAAAATTTTTTAAACTTTGTATCTTTTGTAGCTTAGATGAGCATCTCTATGCACAACTAAGCAAGTGAGTTTTGTGTCTCGTGTTTGTGATGAGTAAGATTAAGTAATCTCTTGTACTTAACACTCGTATAACTCTTTTTGACGGGAATGACTAGAAAATCCTAAGAGAAAGCCATAAATAACCATCTCATCACTGTTGCCCGCCAATCATGAAATGACATTTGTGTGCTTCGACATTGCCAAATTGGAATGTAAAATGCTTAACATAATTTGGTATTTATTTTCTATCTCTTATATACCCATGCATGGTTTGCTTAAAAGAAAAATATGCAAAGAAAAATAAAAAGCAAAAAGAATCAAAATGATTTATATATGATTGCAAGCGTGTCTTTTAGGAGATGTGGGAGTTATAGGATGTACCTCGAAAGTGATAGTCCCCATCAAAAAGTTATGAGTGTGTGTGAGTAAAGTGATTTTCTCATATCTCAAATCGTCATAACATGTAGACACTTATGCAATCTTGTGATGTTTTTCACACAACACGCAATATTCTTTGCTACTCTTGATACATATGCAGGTATAATGTGATTTGGTCATCACAAGGTTTACATGTGTTAATGTATGCTCACTAAACTATCTTGACTTGTTTTTGAAATATAAAATTTGTTAGACTTGTTTAGTGTGTGTGTGTGTGTGTGTGTGTTTTGGGATCTATGTGCTTAACATTTTTTTGTTGAGAGATGTTTTTGAGATATTAAAATCTTGTTTGGATCCTTGGTTGAGTTACATGCTTGATTGCATTCATATCTGTGTTTTTTCCTTCTTGAAAAAATGTTTTTAAGCATCCTCGATAGATCCTTGACACCTCTTAACACCTATCTTATCTATCGAGCTCTTCAGTTGCTTTTTATCGCAATCTCAACACCTCTCAATAGCTAGGTCGATCTATCGAGCAACTTTCTGTCCCCTCAATAGCTCCTCGACAGCCACCTTGATCCATTGAGCTTCAGTTTGCCTTGGACACCTGCTCGACAGCTGCAATTGTCAACCCTATTAGATCTCGACACCTCTCGATCTGTCGAGAATTATTGAGGTTCTATAAATAGGGTCAGTGCGATTCAGCTCTCATTTTGCTCGATCTCTCTCAATCTCTCTTGACACCTGCTCGATCTCTCTTAATCCTTCATTTTCATGCATTTTCATATCTTTTGACCTAAAAATTAGGGTTTTTGGAAAATGTTTGGGATTTTTTTTTTTTTTTTTAAATTGATGAGGTTTTTGAAAATTTTGGGATGGGTTTTGTAGTTTTTTATCTTAAAACTTCATACATTGCATCTCATGAGCATTACAACTATATTTTCATGCATTTAGATGTGTGTTATATATGTGAAACTACTTGTGTACTGGTAGGATTGGATTGGGCTGAGCCCATGATGCAATTACTTTTGCATGTCATATGTCTGTGCATTCCCATGCATACGTTCTTTCTATTCAATATATTTTGATATATTTGAACTACTTTGGGACTTTTTTAATTGTCTTTCTCTCTCCCTCTATCTTCTGTTTGTGTTAGTCTGCTTCTATGGCACCTAAACGCAAATCTGCTCCGTCCTGAAACCCTCTTCATTTCGTGGCATCCACTTCTGATCCTACAGCTTTCTCTGTTCGGTTCGTGATGAGAAGGCCAAATCGGACTTCTCTGAGAACTTTTCTCGATGAGGCATTCATTCAGAACGCCAAGTCATTCTGTCGAATTTCTCCGACACTGACCTTCTCACTGTCATCAACAGTAGGGAATGGGGGTCACTGTGTGATATCCCGGTCACATGCCCATCCGTGTTGATTTCGGAGTTTTACTCCAACATGCATGGATTTGACTTTTCAGTACCTCTCTTTATTACTCGCGTTCAAAGTACATGCATTGTGGTCACTTCGGATGTTGTATCCGATGTGCTCCGTGTCCCCAGGGTAGCGCATCCTAACTACCCTAGTTGTGATCATCTTAAGACTGTGTCTAAAGACGAGCTTATCTCTTCTTTTTGTAAGCAACCTTCTAACTGGAGTGAGCATCAGTTCACTTCTTGCTCAGCCTTTGCTAAAAGCCCTCGGTTTCTTAACATGGTTATGACCTTTGTTCTTCATCCCTTATCTCATTAAAACTCTATTATAAAGCCTCGTGCTCGATTTTTGCTTTCACTCTTAGAGCATCTTAGTATAGATTTTCCCTTTCATTTCATTCTTTCTATCATAGATGTGTATAGGGATTCGACGACCCGTGATAAGCTCATCTTTCCTTCGGCTATCACGAGGATTTTATGCCAGCTTCAATCGAGACAGTCTGGGACAGCAGCTCCTTCCACTCCTTCAACTCCATCCACCTCTGCTCCCTCTTCCTCAGCGGGTGGAGTGACTCTAGATGCGATCATGGTATAGCTTCAGCGCATGGATGCTCACCTTGACACTCTCACTGATGAGTTGTGTCAGGTGAACACTTGTTTTGGCTGTATTGCTAGACGGCAGGCTTGCCTTGGTGGCTTTGTGGAGTCTCTTTCTCCTCCTCCTGAGGCATCCGAGGACGACGAGGCATCTGAGGACGATGATGACTTCGGCGACGATGATGATGACGAGGATGGCGACGCTAACTCTTCTAGTGCTGACGAGATGTCTACTTGACACTCTTGCCCTTTGTCACTCGTGACAGAAAAGGGGAGTAGTTTTGGTTATGAGAGTAGTCATAGTTAGGGGGAGAGTTAGTATAGGAGATTTTTGTTAGGGGGAGTGTTTATATTGAGGGATGTAGTGAGGATTATATGTATCTTTTTCTTTTCTTTCTTTTTTAGATACATTTATCTCTTGTACATTGGTCTTGTGACCATTTTTGACATACATTGTATTTATATTTAAGTTTATATATATTGATGTATGTTATTCTCCTATCTCTCTATGTGTTGTTTCTTTTCTCTCTTTATACATGTTTCTTATATCTTGTATGCAATCTATTATTTCTATTTCACACTAAGACATCGTAATGAGTTTTATTTAAAGTTTTTCAGAAATACAGGTTGTCAAAGTCTACTTGTCATAAACTCTCTTCTTGCAAAGTTTTTCAAGAGCTTGTGTTAGGATAGATTTTATTGTATTCAACAAGTGAATATGAGTTAAGTGATTTATGACTTCTCTCATATGTTCATTTGTTTGTTGTGGTTTTGTCACGGGTTGTCAAAGGGGGAGATTGTTAGGACATATGTGTTTCAATGTTAGGAACATATGTCACTATTTTATGTAATTGGCTAATCCTTTGACAAAACGCACTTTACTTGTAATTGGGTAGATTTAGGATGTGTTTAATGCTTCAAGAAACAAGGTTTCAAGTTCTAGTGTTAAAGCCATGCAAGTCTATCCAAGATTTAAGTGTGAAAGTTCTGTTCATTAAAGCTTGACAGCTAGCATCTATCGAGGCTTAAAAGCTGTCTGAATCATATGGCTCAACAGCAGCTCGAAAAATAGGGTATCTGTCAAGGTTTGTGAAGCTCAGAATTTCAAGTTGATTTTCATCCAATCCGTGAATGTATGTTTGGGATTTCTTTTCTCACAACCCTAGACATATATAAGGATTATTTTAAGGGCCGTCAAAGGTGACACAAGTTGCACAAGTGTTGAGCAAAGTTTGTTCATGTAAATTGTGACTGGAGATAAAATTTGCCCTAGTTCATCTTTCTTGTTAAGAAGCTGCTGTGTTTGTACACCATAGGGTTTTGTGACCAAGGAGCTTCTCGATCTTCATCATGTGATGAATTGAAGAACTTTGCAGCCAACATCCTTCTCTAGTTGGTGATTGAAGTCGCGTACTGGGATCCGCACAATTGGTTAGTCACGTACTAGGAGCCGTGCATTGAAAAGGAAAGATTGTCATTACAGAACAAGTCCAATTAGGTATTGGGGTAAGGGTTCAACTGTAGGTTGGTATAAGGTACTGAGATTCCTTTACTTGTAACCGCTTATTGTGATAATAGTGAATTCTGGGGAGTGGTGACCTTAAAATCACCCGATGGAGTTTCTGCTGTGTTGGTTTTCCCCATTTGAAAACAAATCACCCGAGTCAAATTTATTTTCCGCTACACTTTAATTTATTGATGATTTGTTTATGTTACCACGCATTTTGCATGTTAATTTGATTAATTAATAAACTTGGCTAATTAATCAATTAATTCATCACAAGGGGTCAATACATTCTTGGCCTATCAATTAAGTTTTTCAATTGAATTCAAACCCTTGGTTACATTAACCAATAAGATAAGAATATGGTTAGCATAGTGCTTCAAGCGCAACACTTACAAAACCATTTTACAACATAGCCTAGGTGGCAAGTTGTTACTAGTTTTCATTTGGACTTACCACTGACATCATTTTTTTTTTTTTACCTTCCATTAATAGCTTGTCACTTAGGCTGTGTTGTAAAAATGTTGTGTCATTGGCTTTATTGATGTTGTGTTTAGATCCCTGTCATATCTAGTTATTAACCAATTTTAAGGCCAAGTTAATTATTAGATTTATTATGAGAAGCCTTAGGTTAATAAGATAATCACCAATTACATGCAAGTGCAAAAAATTTAAAAACACACAATATGATGACCCAGGAAACCAATGAAACAAACTAGTTCCACAGGAAAAACTTGGGAGGACTTGAGTTATTAATCCCTAGGTAAACAGATTCACTAGGGACAAAATTTGGATTTCATGCTAAGGGGCTGGAGTATAAGAAAAAATAATAATAATTAAAAAACTCCAAATAAGAATCTATATAGTATTACCCACTACCGACACTATGAATTTATAATGCACTACTAACACACTTACACACACTTTTCCTAATTTTCAATTTTTTCCCCTCCGTCTATTGCCTCATCCCTATTGCTGCCCCACTACCAAAAAATGTTCAAAGTGTCAAACGCCAAACATTATTATATATTATCTACAACTTTACTGTCTCTATATAGTATAACTTTATTCATAAATCACAACTCACCGACTCACACTCTCAACAGCTACAAAAACAATTAACAATCTTAGAGACAAAGATTTCCAAATACAATCACGAATCATATATTCAAATTAAATTCACAATCGCCCTCAACACAAAAAAAAAAAAAAAAAAAAAAAAAAAAAAAAAAAACCATCATAGATTCACAAACATTATAAACATATGGATTGGAGAGGGAGAAAATTCATATCAATGTTAGGTTTTGAAGTTGAAGGAGAGAAAAAAAAACTTGAAATAGGAAAATTAGGATTCGGGATGGATGCCAGGAGTTGTAGCAGATGGCATCAGTGGTGGGGTGGGCAGATCAAGCGGTTGTCGACAAGTGGAGGTATGTGTGTCGTGTGGTGCGTAGGTCTATGGGACTAGGCTGATCGACTAAGTTGCACGTGGTGTGGGTCAGTGACAAGGAGGTGAGTCTTGTGTGGGTTAGTGTGGACGGTGTGGTGGTGACATGAGTCTCACTCTCTTAATCTCTCTCATATCTACCAACTCGTGACTCTCTCTCTCTCTCTCTCTCTTTCTTTTTCTTTTTTCTTCTGAGTATGGTTTGTAACTATTGAGCTAATAGGTTTTTTAAGTTTTTTTTTTTAATTTTAATTTTTTTTTTTTGGGTTGTGAGTCTGCTAGTTGTGCTAGGCTGATTGGAGGGGAGCGAGACCTAAGGTTTTGGAAGAGGGAGCCAAAACTATAAAAATGAAAAAAATATGCCTAGTAATTTTTTTTTCTTAAGGTTAGGGGGGGCTCAGGCTCCCTCGAACCCTCTTGGGTCCGCCCATAATATCCACTATCAAATAAAAGTTCATTGACTAAATAAACCTATTTTTCATAAACTTAACTACACTTACCAAACTGAGGTTTAAGATCCACAAACTTCTTTGATAGCAACTTGGTGCAACATGAACCTCCAATCTACGACTTCAATATCCTCTTGAAGATTTAGATCCAACACCTTTGATAATCTGTGTGTAGCAACTTTGGATCCACCAGTTTAGAATGTATAAGAATGAACATTGGTAGTAACTTTGTGACTAGTAGGCTCAAAACTTTTAGATCTAAAAATAGCAACTCCAAAGTCTAAAAAAATAATGCATTAGGTTTTACTTATATAGTAGACCAAGTAGGAACCAAACCCTAATCACATAGTGGGTTGACAGGCTAAAAGTCTAAATATGCATAATTGTAGTTCAATCTGTCGAAAAGGTAAGTTCTTGATCAGTCAAAATGAATCAGATTTTTGTTCTTGCACATTGAAAACCGAAACCTTGAGCACTTATCTTGACGTACCTATAGACCCTAAAGACTATTACAAGGCTAGTTTTGATCCACTGCTGTATAATGCTCACGTAAAATAGAATATTTAAATCATAACAATCGTTTCTCAAAAAAATAAATAAATAAATAAACAAAAATTCTAACAATTGATAGTGTTATCTTGTTCAAGAATAATTAAATTCAAAACAACCAAATGCTTGATTTCAATTGGAAAACCTAATATAACCCAAAAATATGGGATTCTCATTGACTATAGATAATGTCCAATGTTCATATAATTTTCTGAAAATAAAATACTTTAATTAATTTAAAAAACATTGTAAAAAATGGATTCTAGGGCATAAATTCAAGCCATGGGGGTGCGATGTATATTTAGTGTACGTTTGGTTTCGACTGAAAGCGTCTGCGTCTGCGTTTTGCTCCTTTTTTTTTTTTTTTTTGGCATGTGAAAATGAGACAAAACGGTTACTGTTCGTGCACTGTGCATGAACAGTAGCTGAAAATTTTGACTTTTTCCACCTTTTCAGCACAAATTTTACTTTTCACGGATCCACAAATTTTACTTTTCAGCAAACTTTTTCATTAAAAATAGGTCTCACGGTACTATTCACACATTTAAAAATTATTTTGCTACAGTATTTTTCAATTTTCAGATTCAGTTTTCAGCTGTATTCAAACGGACCCTTAAGTTGAAAATTTTTTGGCATCAATTTAAAATAGGACATGAAGAGACCATGAAATTTCACAGGTGGTGGTGTTGGGGGCTGAAATTTTTTTTGGAAGAGACCACGAAATTGCTCCAGTGGAGAAAACTAATGTCGTAAAGTAATTTGTGTAATAGCGCGTACTGACTTGCTTTTCTAACTGACTTTGTCTTTTTTGCTTTTAATTGACCGAAAGATTAGACAAAAATATGGTATGCTTTTCGAAGCGTATATATCACATAAATAGTATTTGAACTGTTTTTCTCAAAAAAATAGTATTTGAAGTGTTAATTGGTGCATCTTCCAGCCAAAAAACATGGATGCTAAGACAGCTTCCATGAGGAATATCATAATACTGGTGCTTCTCTTGTTGTTTCTCTTATCTACAACGGTGGTTGCCGCGCCAAACAACGTCTTCCCAGTCCGACCAGCCAGTGAGTTCCTTAATTCGTGTCCTCTTTTGAGCATATATCATTCGGGTGTTCATGTTTTAAATTAGAGGTTTTAGATTTATGCAATTTCTTGTTATGTTTGCAGAGAAGAAGAGAAGCCCGCGAAATATTTTTGTTCAAATCAAAATTATTCGTCCCCCGCCAAATCCGGGACCCGGTCCCCATCCCCCCCTTCCACCCTACCGTCCCCCCGGCCACCCCCCGGCCCTGCCGTGATTGATTCCCATTTAAAGTCACTGCCAATGATTATAAAGCGTATTTCCCTGGAGTTTGCCACCAACATCGTGGTAACCTTCCCTTTGAAATACGTAGCAGGTTGATTCCGGTGAGTATCAATATCATATGTAGATATCCCTTTTAATTGTAAAATGTAAACCACCATTATGTCAGTTACAATTTGCAAACTCTACTAATATCTACAAATCTGTGTCTGTTACTTTCAATTTGCAAAGTCATTTATTTGAAGAAATAAAATAAAACTATGAAGTTGATGGTAGGTTTTGCGATGCTTGGAAATCAGTTAACCTTGTGAAATATGTTGAAAATAGTAATGTCTGAACTCTATATACGCTTTCTGGGTGTGGAACCAGCCAATAAACTCAAAAGGCTTTAAAAAGGGAAGGAATATTATTTTTTTTTAATTTTGCAAAACGAACTTTTTCTTGGTTGGGCAAACGCCAAACGTCAAACGCACTAATATATCTAAAGTGTACGTGTTCATAGTCCAAAGACTCCCAAGTATGTCGGCGTGGAAAGCTTGTAATCACAGTGATGCTACCAATTTTGTAATGTTTGACAGACGTTATTGTTAATTTATTGAATGCATGGTCTTATTTTTTTAAAAAGAAAGAAAAAAAAAAGAAAAGAAAAAGAAATAGTGAATAATTTTCTAATATCACTCTAATATATATATATATATATATATTTGATGAATAAGATGGCTCCAATATTAATTAAGGTAGTAGTTATCTAATAGTTAGACTAAAGTATATATATTGGTACGGTGGTCATTTTACAAGTATAAGTACTTGTGGGGGGTGAGAGGTAAGGGCCGGAGTTTAAGTCTTCAGAAATGAGATTCATAAACATATATACTTAGATTAGGTTAGAGTAGAATTTTTATATTGTATTAAAAAAAATTCTATTTTTTTATTTTGACCTTTTATGTTTGAAAATATTCATTTTGGCCATTATGTGTGATTCTATTTTCATATTGACCTTGTTGTTGATTTCATTAGTAATTTGATGATTATATGGGTGACGTCTCTTAATGAACAATACTTATTTGGCCCTTAATGGTTAGAATACTGGTTAGAATACTAATAGAAATAGACTTATCTTAATATACAGTACTTACGTGATATTTAATTGTCAAATTACTAGCATAAATGGATTTATACGGATGATGTACGTGACTTAGGAGATGCCATTTATATGGTGATGGACCAAATTTACTAACAAAAGTAGATAATACGGTATATAAACAAAATCAATTTTAAGGGCCAAAATAAAAAAATAAAAAAATTGAAAAAAATAAAGAAACAATATGAAAATAACTATATATATAATGCATGATTCCTAGGAGCTCTCAGACCTGGCGTGGCAACCTGCCTTTCAAAATAAGTTCGTAATATGTTTCCCGGGATATATATATATATATATATATAGAGAGAGAGAGAGAGAGAGAGAGAGAGAGAGAGAGAGAGAGAGAGAGAGAGAGAGAGAGAGAGAGAGTAGGGGTGTCAATGTTCGACCCAACCCGCGAACACGACAAAAACCCAACATGGATTTTTACGGGTAGGGTTGAGTCTTTAATGGGTTTGGGTCATAAATAGGTTGACCCAAAAGCGATACAATAAGAAACGTGTCATAAGCAAGTCAACTCGTATAACCCACAATAGACACGTTTGACACGTCAATTTATTTGTGCCAACCCAAAAATAACCTACTTAACACAACTCGTTTTACTCGTATAACAAATAAATATTCATTTTATTTTAGATTTGTCAAATATCTTTTATATCCAACATATATTTTAAATTTAAAAAGAAAAATGAGTAATTACAAAAACTTATAAGGGATATAATTGGAAATTGAAACTTTACAAATTCTAGATCTCTAAACCCTACGAACCCTAAATCTCTAAACCTTCTTATAAATATCTAATTTTTTTTTTTTTATTTCAGCTGTACTACTTACTCTAATATCTTATAAACTCATGCCCAATTCTCAAACTCAAAGTCTCAAACAAGTTATTGCTCTCTCTCTCTCTCTCTCTCTCTCTCTCTCTCTCTCATGTGTTTAGTGAGTTTTAGAATTAAAGAAAACCGTTTTCTTGTGTTTCAAAATTTTGTAGTAATTGTTTTTGTTCTATAAACTTTGAACCCATGTACTGTTATTAATATATGACATATATTAATTGTTGATTAAGGCCACAGTTGTAGCTTTTGTCTTGTGCCATGTGTTTTTGTGTGTGTGTGTGTGTGTGTGTGTGTGTATGTGTGTGTGTGTGTGTGTGTGTGTGTGTTTGTATTAGTGTTGGACACCGTCTGCATATCTTGCAAGTGGGTTTATTGAGATAGTTTATAAACTAGATCTGATAGGTATTGCTTTTAAAACTGTTGAGGCATTATCATATTTTGTAACTATATTTTGGCATAGAACTTACACAAATGAAATTGGATGAGCTTGTGGAAGATTTTATGAATTTGGACATCAACAAAGAATCTATGGATGATAATTGTAGTCATAGTCAGGATTAGTCTACTGTTTACTCCAATTCTTTCAATATTTGTACATTTTTAGATCCCTGTAAACTAGAATGTTTAACCTAATTAATTAACCAAGTGAATACTTAGGTTTATTATTCAGGTCTAGGTTAAAACAATAACAATCATATCATGCAAAGCATCAGAAAAGTAAATAACACACGATATGATAACTCAGGAAAACCAAATCAATAAAAAACCTAGGGAGGATTTAACCTAGTTATCCTTAAGGTAAAAAGCAAATCAACTATGAAATAATTGAAGTTTGTACAATAGAACTTAAACCACTAACATTCTATTGCTATCTCGAGTATAAAACTTACTACCATGACCACGTGATAACTTCGAGTCCACGGACTACTTCTTCCTTTGGCCTTTGCAACAACACAAAGTCAAAGGTTTAGGCAACACAAACTCTCCTGTTTGTGACTCCAAGACTACCCTTGAAAGTTTAAATCATCAGCACCTTTGATGACTTAAAAAGGCAGCAACTTCTTCAACACCGGATCTTGAGATTCTTTAAAAGAATAACACTGATAGAAGATATGAGAGAGCTTTTTGGATACAAAAACCTAGATACAAAAAAGGCACCCTCTTCTCTCTCTAAAAGGCTTTCTAAAAACGTGCTTAGGGTTTCCTTTATATACTAAGAAAAGTAAATCTGAAACCCTAATCTTTAATGGGCTTGAACTGCTATTTAGGATTAATTAAAATTCTGCAGATACGATTTTCGATCGGTCGAGCCTGTTTTTCGATCAATCGAACCAAGCAGTTTTTGAACTCTTCTTTATGCAGCTTACTTGAACTCTTCTTTATGCAGCTTACTTTATGCAGTTTTCAATGGGTTGTGTTACATTCGTGTCAACCCAACACAACTTGTTTACTAAGCGTGTCAAATGGGTTGGGTCAGATCAATCTGCCTTATTAACAGGTCGGGTTAGGGTTGAAGGATTATGACATGATTATTAAATACGTTGGGTTAGGGTTATGCCATTTAGTCGAATACCCCTACCTCGACACAACACGAACCCGACACGCTAACCCCAATTGACACCTCTAAGAGAGAAAGAGAGAGAGAGAGAGGTATTCCATCTCATTGTTATTTGTGAATGTCAACCCCCATGGCTTATTTGTGAAATGTGATCTTCGGAAAGAGTAGTAATTTCTATACTCTATAAATGTTTCTAACCTACTCCGTAATTGAATAGAGAAAATAAGACTACGAAATTTATAGCCGAGTGTCTTAATTAGTTTGTGTTCATTGATGTAATGGAGTTTAGAAATTAGTATTTTCTCAACAAAAAAAAAAAAAGTTCGAACTTTTTTTGGAAATTAACAAAGTAGTGTAATAGTGTCTGTGTTTCGGTATATCAACGTGAAAAGCTTGTAATAATAGAAATTGTGAAACTTGATGGGGCAATGTCACGCTCACCTGTAACAAAATTCTTCACTAATAAAAAGTTTGGGTGCATTTCTTTGTGAATTTCCAAAGTGCATGCTTGAAATTTCATTTCGCCTTCTTTGTTTCTTTTCATGTTTGTGCGCAAGAAAATTAACCCCAAGAGCATTAAGCCACAAAACTTACATTTATACATATTCCTGAGGTGCAGGTCAGATGCCATCTTTTTTCCTTTTCTTGCCTTCTTCGAATTTGTATGCTAAGGTTCATTTCAAATTTTAGGTCAATTTGTTCATTAAAAGCAGAAAAGTTAGCAATCCTAATCCACGTACTCTCCACGGTCCACTGTACATTCTTACTAGAGACTTCGATTCTCTAATGACATGACATCTGGCAGACGAAAATTTTTACCCTCATCTATATGAAAGCTTTTGAAGTTTCACACCAGGCACATATGCGAAGCACAAAGTGCAAACTGAATAATCTTATTGCTTTGTTTTCTATTTTTTTGGGTTTTTTTTTTTTTTTAATCAACATATTAATATAAAATCGAAACCTTTGACCTCTCCACAATTTTCCATGTCAATATTTTTAAAATTTTTTAATTTGATTTTATTTATTTATTAAATATATAAACTCTCCTTCCTCAAACCGAATACTCTTCCCCTCTCTCTCACCCTCTCGTTCTTCCAAGCAAACCCAATATAATTTTGAAACTAAAGCAATAGTGCAAGGACAGAACCACTCCTTTCAACAAAACCAAACCCAACACCTCTCCTTTCGACATTACTCACCAAACGCAGAACCTCTACACTCTCAAATGCAGATCCAAGCTATTTCACAGAAAGCTTTGCAAGGGCATGTCCATGGGAGCCAACGTTTTCAATCTCCAACCCAACCTCCATATCAGAGCATTCTCTCTCGGTATCTCTCTATTAATATATGAATAATCTCTTTTCCTATTGTCTTTAATTAGGTTTTTCTGTCAATTTAGGGATTTCAATTCCTAACCCCTTTTTCTCTCAATTATTATTATTATTATTATTATTATTTTTTGAAGTCACAAAAACACTCATAAAAAATCAAATTCTACAGGTTTTGTAAGAAAGTGGAGATAGTATTGAAAAGCCTCCCAACCGTCAAAATCTGACAACAATCCTACAGGTTTTGTTTTACCTTCAAGTTTTGCTTTATTTTGCTATCTATTTTTGTTTTAGCACATTTGATTTAGCTTAGCACGGGTTAGTGGGACATGTAAATTTGAAATTAGATACGAACCATTTTTGTGGCTTGGAGGGCTTCATTGATCAAGGGAGGAACCTCAGTGCACTCAAAGCAATAATCCACACCCAATCCACCTGTTAACTCTTTGATTAGCTGGGAAATAGATTTATTATTATCATTAGGGTTTATACATCTTAACACAACTGGAGGTATTGTTTTATCAAATTTTATTGTTTCTCTTTCTCCTAATCTCCTATTAAGTTATGCATTAAACTATGAACTTTGATAGTTTTAGTGATGGGTAATGCAGCATTGAAATTGATTCAAAGATTTAATTGATTTTTAAAAATTACGTGTCCTATTTTATTCAATTCCAATTTCTTCGTCATATTTGTTCCGGACAAAATTGCTAAATGCCCTTTTTGGACAAACTAAGCAGTGTTTTGCCCTATTTTTCAAACTAATTAGGGAAATGCCCCTCTTTTGAAACTCGATTTTTTAAAAATCGAGTTATAAAAAAAAAAATTCTGGAGCCCTATAGTGGCCTTTTTAAGCACCTATAGTGACGTTTTCAGGACCTATAGTGACGTTTTGTAACTCGACTTTCATTAAATCGAGTTATAGGCAATTTTTTTAATTTTTTTAACCTATAACTCGATTTCATATAAATCAAGTTACAAAACGCCACTATAGGTCCTAAAAACGTCACTATAGGCTCCTTAAAAACGCCGCTATAGGGCCTAAATCGATTTTGAGAAACTCGATTTTCAAAAGAGGGGCATTTCCCTAATTAGTTTGAGAAATAGGGCAAAATGCTGAACTTTTTTTTTTGAAAGGGGCATTTGCCCATTTTCTCCTATTTGTTCCCTTTAAGAACAAAGAATGGTTTTGGCAACTATTAATAGATTTTATGTATCAGAACCTATATGCTCCTCATATTGATACTGATTAATTCATCTAAGAACATATACTTTGTACCTTACAGATGTCAATTGAATTAATATATATGGTTTTATGTCTATGGAAGCTTTAGAATGGCTTTTCCGATTAGTTTACTACTGTGTTAATGGAACAAAATGAAGGCATTCTTGTGCTTCATTTTGAAACAACTGAGATAATATATTTAACTTTTTCTAGTTTTTATTTTTATTTTTATTTATAGACCTCAAATATATAAATTAATTATTAGTCGAAATTTAAATTTTCTAAACAAATACCTAAGGTCATTAGTATAGATCCTATAAATCTCAATTTTACATTTCAAAATCTATAATGCATTCCAAAATAGCAAACCAAACATATATGTACCTACATCATAAAAAAAAAATTATAAAAAAAAAAAACATAAATGTACCTACACGTACAGTTACTACAGTACCCATAAATCTGAGTGTTACCACTTACCAGCTGCAACTATATACTTGCTAATTGCTGTGCTCAAAAAAAAAAAAAAAAAAAAGCTAATTGCTATGAAAAGTTATAGTATTACTCATGTTATTACCTTCTCTTATGTTAAGATTTAAATAGGCAAATATTCGTAACAATGTAATTGATAATTGGGTTGAAATTCTTGGTCCAAAAAAGCTGTCATGAGAGAAGCTTAGAATTATCCCAACTAGAGATATTACCTCTTGCTCGCATGTAGCCCGCTCAAGCAAGCTCACACAAGCAAGAGAATCCCGCTCTAGAAACTTCACTTCTCCCTCACCTAAAAGGCTGCGAGAAATCTGATTTAGATCCCGCCAAAGTTGATTATGCAACAGAATTGTGAATTAAGTACCGGTTAAACCAATTATACAATAACAAAAACTAATGATTTAAAACATTTTAGATGGAAAGTGGCGGGGACCCACACAGGTTGTTTTGTTCTCAAAACATCTATGTATAATATATAAAAGTTGAAACGTAGCATTTATTGTTTTTATCCTCCTATATATTGAGCCACATCAGTGAAGCATTTCGGTTTAGTTCTATCAACTTTGGTCCACTTCAATCCATTAAGTTCAGTTTGGTCCAGTTTGGCCCACTTCGATCGAGTTTGGTCCATTCAGTCCAATTTGATCCAATTCCGTATAATTCAGTCCTTTTCAATCCATCTTAATCTACTTTGGTTATGCTTTCAAAGAAGAGGTTTATGTAGAAAGATTAGTTGCTTCATTAACAATTATGTTACATTCTTAGTGTAATGTTAGTAAGTTCCTGATAAAATTATATTTTTTCTTATGTTATTAAACTCTTTAGTCATTCAAGATATATAGATGATGAACTATTTGTAAGGAGTACTAGAAAAATTCTAATCACATATTACATTATTTAAAAAATATCTCAACTTATATAATTATTGAATGTAAAATATATTATGTTTCGTTTAAAATAAAAACTTACAAAATTTAAAACACTTTCAAATAATAAATATAAGTAGTTTAATTTATAAAAATCTAATATATTTGTATCAATTATACAATGTTAGAAAATAATGGAATCGTTTTAAAAAGGTTTGGGACTAAATACTTATAAGTATCATTTACTATTTTCATTTTTCACTTAAAGAAGAAAGTGAAAACATCATTTTGGTCCTTGCATTTTGGAATCACATTGTGGGGGCCTATTTTGTTATCTTGGGCTAGGCTATCTCCTGCGGTAATAGGCCCAAGTATTCTGAGTAAGGGAAGTTAAGACCGGTCCAACTGCAACTCAATTTGGGCCAGCTTGTGCACAAACTATGCTTCGTCTACCAGAAGTGTGCTTATGGTAGACAGAGTTGTTTTAGATGAGTCATGGTTTTTTCCCCTCTCCCCACCACCAAACCATACCCTCTTACCTCTGACCCATGACCCCACCACGTCCCATATTGGTTGGGTACAGGCCGGTGGTACCTGGGCCTTGTGCGTGCCTCCCTTTCATGTATGTCCAAAATCTGCCTGCTGCTCATGCGTATGCTGCGGTCTAGAGACTTGCTTGCACAGTCTGCCGCCCTTCTTTGGCCTTTTAGGGGCTAGGCTTTATTTGATACTGGCTTTATATTTCTTTCAGCCTATTCCTTGATTGCCATCATGTCCTACCATATTACTCTGTCATTCCTGTTGTAATGACATGATCCTGCTGGGCCTCTTTAGGCCTACCATTTATTCTTTCCCTAGTGGCTTAGCATGGCCATGGGTTTTCTTACTTATGAGCTCCTGTGTCCCTTTTGTTTTTCTCTTGGGCATCCTCGGCCCATTTGCTTGTCTTGAGCTTCCTCGGCTCTTTTCCTAACTCTGTGTTCCCATGGGCTCTTACTAACTTCATTGGGCTTCCCAGGCCCAATTACCTCATACTCATCTTTGGGGTTTGTGGGCCTGCCATCAATTCCCTACTCTCTTTGCTTGCATTGCTTTGAACCTACCACGGCCCATTCTCACTTTTCTACATCATACACTGCCCATGGGTTTGCTATTTGCTATTTCTCTCTTTCCGGGCTCCTTTAAACCCATTTGCTTCCTCAAGACCCATTTATTTATTTTGATGGACCTGTGATCCATTATTTCTGCCGCTTGGGTTTAATGGTTCTTTTTTCTATCTTTTTGCCAACTTCCTTTTCGGTTTGTGTTGCTAGTCCTTTTTCTTCTTGTTTAGGCTTCCCAAAATGACTATCAACATTTAGCCCCCTGAACATATGAAGCGTTCCTGCAGTTCATATGTGAAAAAAAAAAACTTTCTCTTTTCTGTCTCTCTTCCTTCTTTTCCTTCACGGGCTTTTTTGAACAGTGGATCCTACCACATTCATATATATATATATATATATATATATTCTTTTCTTTTCTTTTCTTTTCCTACCGCGAACAGTGCTGTCTCTTCGAATTTTCCAAATTGGCAGTTATTCTAAAACATAGCCACCGTTTCATTAATTTCATTTTCTTCTTGATGGCTGACCCATCACCTCCCTTCATGCCGGTATTAATGACCCTGGCATTTAAGAGGGAGTCCCTTTGCACCCAAACACAAACTCCTTCTTTTCCAAAACACTCTATCCATTTTCCTTCCTCCAACGTCTTCTCCTTTCCAAACACCCATACCTATTTTACTCCGATCAACCCCTCACACTATGGCACCGGTGAAAAGCCAGGGCTCTTCCCGCCAAAAAGGGAAAAAAGGCATTTCCGATCCTCCCACCGCATAGGAGGTAGGCGAGGAGGCCGTGCACTCCAAGTCGGACCATTCCGACGAGGAAGAGGCATAGCGCGACCCAGATAGTGAATGCGCCCCTTTAATCGATCCTTGGTATGATGTCCATCCTCATTTTCCCAAGATTCCTGGTGATTACGTGCTACTACCGCTGGGCCGTGTGTGGCTCGCTCTTTGTCGGCGAAACCCCAATTTTTCTTGGGCCCCGTTGGCCTCTTCGATCCCTGATTTAGTCATTCGTCAAGGCCTTTCTCTCCCCATGCCTATCCATTTCAAATTTGGGTCAGGTACTACCTTGGGTTGGAGGGAATGGGTAGACAGTGAGTTATCCGATACAGGCTTCATGGGTCTGTTACAGCGGGCCGGTGTTCTGAAGGTCGTCGTCTTATCCCGATGTCTATCCAACTTTCAAGACCTCTACAACCTTCGTCACTTGGTCCGCCGGTGGTGTACCACCACCCATACATTCTTCTTTTCCTACAGCGAACTCACCGTGACCCTTGAGGACGTGGCCAACCAATTACTCTTGCCAGTTCTCAGTGATGTTGATCCTGCCACCATAGAACTTTCTCCAGAGGAAGAAGCTGTTGAAGTTGAATTGAAGAAGAGGATGACCGGAAACGCCAAGTTATCGTATTGGGTTAGTTTTTCTTCCAAATTTTCTGTAGTTGCCCGCCATGCGGCTTTTGTTGCCTTTTAGCTTTGCAAGTTTGTTTTTGGGTCCCACCCCCGTTATGCCATAAAGCCTTTGTATTTCTGTTTGGCCATCAAAATATCTGCTGGGTTGAGTCTGCTACTGGCTCCTATGTTCCTGGGGCATTTGTATGTCCAACTAGACATTCTTCGTAGTGATGAGAGCCAAGCGGGGTCCTGTCATATAGTTACCTCCTCCGTTCATTGCACTATCCTACACTAGTTGTTATTTGAGCGTTGTGACCGGCAAAGTGTAGACCTGTTCGCTTTGCTAAAGAGAAGTATCAATCATGCCCAAGGGTAATTACTGATTTCTGCGGCAGATTTGAGTCCTATTTTCCGCTGGCCTTCTATTGGTCTGGTTTGAAGCCTATTGATTATTCCATTGTTGAGTCTTTTGATGAAGGTGTTGGGTTTTCTTGGAGAGCTTACAGAAACTTGGGTACGGGTTATACGTGTATAGATTCTGCAATGGGTTCGTTTGTTGATACTGTTGGAACTACTACTCCTTTGGCTGGTTTTGATGAGACAGGGATCACTTATTTGGCAGCCACCAATGTCGGATGGTTGCCCTACTTGGCCGATGAAGGTATCAAGTTTGTTCATTATCCTGCCAACTAGGTAAGGAGTCAGTTTGGGCTGGACCAGGACATTTCTGATAACCTTTCCTTTCTTATGGAGTCTCCTACTTTGGTTAGACTTTTTCTGCGACATACCGCCTTTGATTTTTGGAGGCAGCGTTTTAGTGTAGTTACAGTTCCTAGCTCGCTGAGGAGGGGCCTTTGCACCCCTGCCATGCACGGATACTGGCAAGCCATAATGACTTCATTTGAGCAAGCGTTGACAGGCAGTCGCGATTTCTCCCTCATTCCTCCTGATGGGCTCAGTATGGTTGTATCACCTAATCCTCAGTTGCTCCGGCTTTCCAAGTCTGTGTTGGTGTATGCCAAAAAACAGAACCGGCCTGCCATCTTTGAATGGGATGAGGAGAAAAGGGGATGGTATTGCCACACAGGTGATTATCCTCCAGGTTGGGAGAAGAAAGTCAAAGCGACGAATGTTCCTGCCAGTCTTAAATCTGCCAAGCTTAAATCTGCCAACAAGCCCAAATTTGCTACTCCATGGCCACCCACAGATGCCACTCCTGCCAACAGAACACGAGGCAGCAAAAGAAAGACAACTCCCCATCCTGCGTTTGCTACTAAGTGAAGAGTAAGTCACTTTTAATTTTGCTTTATCCTTTACATATATTTTTTACTTTCCCTGTGGTTGAATCTGACATGCTTGTTGACTTCTTTCTTTGACTTTGTCTCTTATCCCCTTTTTTCTCTTTTTTTTTTAGTCTAAGCATAAGGAAGATACATCTGTTACCCATCCCACACTGCTTGATGAACCTAAATTTGAGGTACATCTCCTCTCTCCTTTTTTTTCTTTATTTGCATGTGTTCGGTCTGCCATACGCTTTTGGTTACCTCATTCACCCAAAAAGTTACTCTGATCTTCATATCTCCCTTTTTTTGTCTTCTAGGATGAGCCCGAGCCTCTCTCTGCATACCACCCCACAGCCAAGGAGCCTTTTGCCTCCATGGGTGTACCCATGGGAGGCTTTTTTAATGGGGCTGACACAGCATTTGCAATACCTGCCCCTTCTGTTGCTACGCATGGAGTTCCTGCTGAGTCTCCCACCTCTCCCACTAGGCTGGTACCCATAGATGAGGTTACTCATACTGGGATGGTTGGTGAGGCCATTGCCATTCCTGCCAAGACACCTGTTTCCCAAGAGAAGATCACTCCTCCTATTGCTATTCAGACCGAGGTTGCTCCTTCTGTTACACCCCTTGTTATCTCCACCAGTGACCCCTTCACAGCTTTATCTCAAGCTGTGAAGGATGGTTCTTCCTTGGTAGTGACCCCTTCCTCCATTCCTAGCTCTACTACACGTGGGCCTCATGCGGACTTGTCCTCTGAGGGGTCTGAGGACATTCTTAAGGATCCTGAAGATGAGCCTATCTTGAAGAAGAGGATTTCTGATTTTGACGAAGAGGAAGGTGTTGCCCCAGAGACCGAGTTCTGATTTCTTAAGTTTCATTCTGTCTTACTCATATGTATTTGTGTTACTCTTCTACTATGGTCTCTCTCTTCATTCGTATGCCCATTTCTCTATTTACAGAGACCTTTGAAGGCCAAGAGTTGCAGCAAACATAGGCACGTCCTCAGCCGCTCCTCCTGCTACACCTGTAGCACCTGTTTCTACCATTCATACAGTACCTGTTTCTGCCGTTCCCATAGTGCCTGTTTCTGCCGTTCCCATAGCCCCCACTCCTACTAGCCCTAGTAAGTTTCCTTTCCCTTAGTCTCCTTCTTCATTTCTTCCTTGTGAATTTGTTCTTTTTTAGATCACGACTTTTCATTTAACACTTTGTATTTTCTTGGTAGGTCCACATCCCACTGCTCCTTCTCAGTTTGAAGTGGGCAGCAGTTCTGTTACCGTTCCGAACCCTGTGAGTGAAGCTACAGCCTTTTTTGCCCGCTTTGATCAGCCTGAAGTTAATGACTTTAGTCCTACAGACTTCTGGGGTTCTGGGCCTCCTTATGTGGATTTTCATGGCTTTAGAGTCCTTGAGGATTGTGGATTTTCATATGCAGGGATTTCACCTCGGTCGTTTTGCTAGGGAGCACTTCTTGAGGATGCTGGGGAGCGTGATGAATGATATTGAGCATAACTTCGTTGACACTGTCTCCACCGAGAGGATCCTGCAGTGGAGAGTCGCGATTCAGGAGCTTATCAGTGTGGGTTTTGCTATGGAGTTCATTCTGGATCACCTCCGTGAGGTTGCCCGATCCTTTTTTATGAGGAGAGTTCAGCCTGCTGTTGATGCTATTGATGCGCGAATTGAGACTCTGAAGAAAGAGGTGATAGACTTGGAGGGTCATCACGAGCGCCTTCTTTCTAGCATTGGTTGGCCTAGCCATTTTGGGGATCAGACTCTCATTTCCGGACTCCGTTGATGATGATGCAGTTTCCTTCTTTCTCTCCTTTTTTTTTTTTTCCCTTCTCTTAATACTTCACCCAGTACACTTATATGTTTCTTATAGCGCTTGTTTGGCATGTTTTTGCCACAGTTTGGGTTTGTAATTATGATGCTACACTTTGCTACTACTTTTACTATTGCTATGACATAGAGTGCTAATACTTCGTACTTTTATATTCATGAAAGCACGTTACAACTCCGCCTTGTGACATAGTCACTTGAAAAAAAAAAAAAAGGAAAAGCTTAAGGAAACATAAAAGCTCTTTTTTTTTTTTTTTTTTTTTTTTTTTTTGTTAACAAGACAAAAGAAAGGGACAACCACATAACTTTTCTCCTTAGGCATAATAACGTTTCAGCCATTTCCCATTGATGGGATCCATTAAGTCTCTGCCATCCATTTGAGTCAAACGGTAATATCCACTTTGATGTGCCTCCCTTATCATAAGGGGTCCTTCCCACTTCGGTGCAAACTTAGATGGTCCTGCCATGCCACGCCTGACGTAGTCGACTACTTTCAACACAAGCTGTCCCTCCACGAACACTCTCTTTTTAGTCATCCTGCCGTAGGCTTCGGTCATCCTTTGCTTGTATATGCGGCTGCGTTCTTGGGCTTTTTCTCTCTTTTCATCAAGTCCTTCTAGATCTTCGCACCTTTCTGCCGCAAAGACTTCCTTTTCCTTTTCTCTTTCTTGCATCTGCATAACTCTCAAGGATGGAGTTATTATTTCTGCTGGGCTTACTACCTTAGTTCTGTAGACCAAGGAAAAAGGTGAGAAACCTGTGACTGACTTTGGTGAATTTCTATAAGCCTAAAAAGCGTCTGGCAGGTGCATTGCCTATCCTCCTATATACTCTTGACTTATTTTACTGATAATCTTTATGATAGTTTTGTTTGTTGTCTCTGCTTGCCTATTTCCTTGAGGGTAATAGGGTGATGAGCGGTGGTGCTTGACTTGGTAGAACTCTAGCATTTTCCTTATATCGCTGTTGACAAATGGCGTGCCATTATCACTGATGATCCTGTGGGGCACCCCAAACCTTACAATTATATTCTGTTTGATGAAGTTTACCACTGCTCCTCCTATAACATTACGGAGTGGTACTGCCTCTGCCCACCTAATAAAATACTCTGTAGCCACTAGTATCCATATGTATCCATGCGTTGGTGGGTTCACTGGTCCAACCAAATCAAGCCCCCAAGTGTGGAAGGGCCATGGGGTGACCATGCTATGTAGATTCTGCAGATGAGTGTGAATCAAATTGGCTTGTATTTGGCAGCTATGACATTTTTTTATAAATTTAGCCACGTCTTTCTTCATAGTAGGCCACTAGTAGCCCATTTGCAGCAGGCATCTGTAAAGTTTTTTCTTTCCCTAGTGCTCCTCATACTCTCTTGAATGTACTTCTTTTATCATTTCTCTTGCTTCTCCAGGGCCCAAACATCTCAAAGTGTCCCCATCGTACCCTTTTTTGAAAAGGACTGTATTATGCAAAAAGTAACGTGTTACCAACCTCTTAAGCTTGTACCTTTCGCTATGCTTTTGTGGCAGGATGCCTTCTGTTAAGTACTGTATGAATGGGCTTCTCCAGTCTTCGCTGATGAACACAACGTAACTTTTCTCTCTGTCTGTCGCAAGCTGGCAGGCCCCACACTGGGTTTGGACTTGGTCTGCTTCTTTACCCATGCTTGGCCAATAGAAGCCTGCCCTTTGAAGTCTGCGGTAAAGGCTGACCTTCACGCAGGATTCGCAAGTCTTGTCATGTACTTCCTTCAACTTTCTCTGGGCCTCTTCCTGCCCCACGCATCTGGACAAGACCCCACCTAGCATCCTATGGTACAATTCCCTTTTTACCAGGGCGTAGTCTTTTAGTATCTTTAGTTCTCTGGTGTCCTCTTCCTTCATCAAGGCTTCCCTTATAGGAATCCACCAATCCCCTTCGCACTGTTCCTATTGGAATCTTTCCTTCAACATCTCAATTATGGACTCTTTCCTCTTGCTTACCTTTACTCTGGTGTTATCCCCTTCGAGCATTATTTGTAAGCCTAGTGCGGCCAGCGCATCCACAAACTGATTTTCATTTCTTGGGGCATGTTCTATTTCAAATGTTGAAAACTTTTCTTTCATCTTCTAGGTTATTGCTCTATACGAGGCTAGGTTGGGTTCCTTTAGGGAAAAGCTCCCCTTGGTCTGGTAGACCATTAAGTTCGAATCACCCAATACCCTTAAATGCTTGACTCCCATTTCGAGAGCTGTGGCCAGCCCAGTTAGGTAGGCTTCGTATTCCGCCATGTTGTTTAAACAGGGAAATTCTAGTTTAAATGATAGCGTCACTGCCTTATCTTCTTCATGGTACAAAACTACTCCCACTCCCCCTGATTGGGTGGTAGAAGACCCATCAAACTTCATTACCCGTTATTCTCTGACCTCTTCTACCATGGCTACTTCCCAGGAATTTTATCATCCAGAGGGAATTCTTCCTCTCTTGGAAACTGTGTCAATAGATCTGCTATAGCCTGACTTTTCACTGCCCTAAGTGTTCCCATTTTCAGGTCGTACTGTGACAATTATAACAGCCATTGGGATATTCTGTCGGAGAGGATTGGTTGCTGTAACAAAGCTTTGATGGCATGAGACTTGGTCATCAACCATACTTTGTAAGCCAAGAAATAATGGCGCAACCTCTGCGAGGCATAAACAATAGCTAGGCACACCCTTTCTACCCTTGGGTAACGAGTTTCTGCGTTTTTCAAGGCACGGCTGATGTAGTATACTGGTTGCTTGACGCCACCTCCATCCTCTTTGGCAATTAACGCACCCATGGCACACGAGTTAGTGGCCAGGTAAAGTAGCAATGGTCTTTTGTGGATTGGGGCCTGCACCGTAAGGAGGTTCATCATGATCTGCTGTAGCCTCTTAAAGGCCGTCTGCTGCACTTCCCCCCATGCAAATTTTTGCCCTTTCCTGAGCAACTTAGTGAAAGCAGAAGTGATTAATGCTAACCCAGGGATGAATCTCCGAATATATGAGACCTTCCCTAAGAAACTCTTTAGCTCCTTTACCATGACTGGAGGTCCAATAGTTGCTATAGCCGTGGCTTTGGTTGGGTCTAAGCCTATTCCCCTGCTATGAACCAGGAAACCTAAGAATTTCCCAGAGGACACTCCGAATGCGCACGTGAGAGCGTTCATTCTTAGTTTAAAGGCTCTACATCTTTCGAATACCTTTTTTAACACGTAAAAGTGTTCTTCTCTCTTCTTTGATTTAACCACTATGTCATCCAAATAGTCCTCTAGCTCTTGATGCATCATGTCGTGAAATATGGCCGTCATTGCTCCTGATACCTTTCTTCTCCGCTCACCAATAGATACTGCCATAGCCTGCGGAGCGCTTCTCTTGTCCGTGCTTGGTTTTACAAACTGGGTAGTCTTCCTAGCCTTTTGCAACAACTGTGCAAACTAGGAAATTTCTAAGTTTTCCAAGACTGCCCTGTACTCCTTTATCATGTTTGTCATATGCATTTCCACCAATGTTCTTTCTTCACAATGATCATAGCAATCGAGTTCTATATCCCTGAATCTTTTGATGTACTCCATCAAGTCTTCACCACTTCTTTGCTTGGTTGCTTGCAGAGTTGCAAATGTTACTGTTTCTTCTCTGTGGAAGTACTTAGTGCAAAATACGTCCACCATGTCATCCCAGGTTGGAATGGATCCTGGCTTTAGGCCGATGTACCAGGTGTATGCCCGGTCACATAGTGACTTGGAGAATTCTCGAAGACACAAGTCTTCGTTTGTGGCATAAGGGCCAAGAGTATCAATGAACTTACTCACATGCTCAACGACACTTCTTTTCTTGCCATCATACTGTGCAAAGGCCCGCGGCTCATACCTCTTGGGGTATGGTTTACTGAGTACCTTCAGTGGGTAAGGAGGCCTTCGTAAATAGAATCTCTCCTTGGGTGCTCTGACTCTTTCTTGTTCCAGGAGAGCCCCTACTTCAGCCATAGTAATGAAACATTGCTCTGCATTCTGTGGGACACCTCCTATTGGTGTCTCCTCTTTGTTTGCCTCATATTCTGGGTCATGCTGACTTCCTTTCTCTTTTGTTTTGTCTGCTTTTAGTTGACGGATTTCTTCCATCATTTGTTGTTGTGAGTGTTGCAGGGACTACAAGACTCCAATAAAGATGTTTCCATTATCAGTAGGAATTCTGGTTGGCGGTTGGGGTTCAGCCCCCATTCCATTAGCGCCTTTTGTCTGATTAGGCTGCTGTTGGCAAGGCGTTGTTGGCCTAGACTCTGCTTGTGAGGGTACGACGCTCATATTTTGTGTTAACCTAGACTTTGAAGGCATTTGTTTGAGAGGGCTTTCATCCCTATCTACTTCTCAACTCCCCAGCAGAGTCGCCAATTTAATGTGGGGGCCTTTTCTGTTATGTTAGGTTGGGCTATCTCCTGTGGTAATAGGCCCAAGTATTCTGAGTAAGGTAAGTTGAGTCAGGTCCAACTGCAACTCAGTTTGGGTCAGCTTGTGCACAACCTATGCCTCGTCTGCTAGGAGTGTGCTTATGGTAGGCAGAGCTGTTTCAGATGAGTCATGACAAGCAGATATAATAATAATAACAAAATAGAGTACTCTGGCTATTTAATAGAAAATGTCCAAATAATCCCTATTCACGAAACATAATCACAGTAATAATAATGACTTTTACAAAGACAGTAAAGGGGAACAAATGGTAATATGGGTTGATCAAAAGAGACAGAAATCAAGTCAAGTATGGTCTGTAGGAGCAAAACCAAAGAGGGAAGAACGCCTCTTCTCAACGCAATTAATCTCCTAGGGAAAATCCTACCATGGAGATTAATGGTTTTGAGGGAAACGGACCTGAGTGGTTAGTGCCAAAAGAAATCCTTTTACTTTCGGACAGAGAGCAAGGTTTCGAGAGGGAGAGAGGGAAAATCAACCTACTGGTGCATGCCTGCCGGCCTACCTCTCTCTGTTTTTTCTTTTCTTATTTCTTTTGTTTTTAGTTTTTCCTCTTATCTTTTCTTTCTTTTCTTTTACCCTTGTTTTCTGTTTTTATGATTCCTCAGAGGCGATCTCGCTACCCTTTTCTAGGCACGGCAAGGGTCTTCTTATATAGTGCATGCCGTGACCAGATTTTACTATTTTAGCCCTTAACCGCCTTTGTCTGGTCTGGGTGTACTTGCCGACCACTACTGGTCCGTCTGTATGTCATTCCCCTTTTCCAGACAAAGAAGAACTGTCTTATTTATTAGTCTGCCATGGCATCCTTTCCTGCCACTGTGTGGATGTTCTCTCTCTTTATCCCCCATGGCATGCACCTAGCGGTTCCCACTTGATCTTGCTTCTTTTGGGTGGTATGTCATCCCAGTAGGACGTACCTCCCAAAAGAGCTTGGGCAAGAACCGCAGAATAGGTTTTTTCCCCTCTCTCCACCGCCAAACGATATCCTCTTACCTCTAACCCATGATCCCACCACATCCCATATTGGCTGGGTATAGGCTGGTGGTGGCGAGCCCCCATTTTCATGTATGTCCAAAATCTGCCTGCTGCTCATGCATTTGCCGCGGTCTGGAGGCTTGCTTGCACAATCTGCCGCCCTTCTTTGGCCTTTTATATGGGTTGTTTTATGATTCTCTGCTCCCCTTAGGGGCTGGGCTTTATTTGATACTGGGCTTTATATTTCTTTCAGCCTATTCCTTGATTGCCATTATGTCCTGCCATATTACTCTACAATTCCTGTTGTAATGACTTGATCCTGTTGGACCTCTTCAGGCTTGTTGTTTATTCTTTCCCTAGTGGCTTAGCATGGCCATGAGTTTTCTTACTTATGGGCTCCTATGTCCCTTTTGTTTTTCTCTTGGGCATCCTCGGCCCATTTACTTGTCTTGGGCTTCCTTGGCTTTCTTCCTAACTCTGTGTTCCCATGGGCTTTTACTAACTTCATTGGGCTTCCCCGGCCCAATTACCTCATACTGATCTTTAGGGTTTGTGGGCCTGCCATTAATCCCCTACTCTCTTTTCTTGCATTGCTTTAGGCCTGCCGCGGTCTATTCTCACTTTTCTACATCATACACTGCCCATGGGTTTGCTATTTGCTATTTCTCTCTTTTCGGGCTCCTTTAAGCCCATTTGCTTCCTCAAGACCCATTTATTTATTTTTATAGACCTGTGATCCATTATTCCTGCCGCTTGGGCTTAATGGTTCTTTTTTCTATCTTTTTGCCAACTTGCTTTTTGGTCTGTGTTGCTGGGCCTTTTTCTTCTTGTTTGGGCTTCCCAAAATGACCATCAACACACATTTAATTCGATCTTTACATTTAGTAGTTGTCAATTTGTTCCATATTATTTTCAACTTGTAGTTAATTTAGTCTCTATTATTAACTCAGTAACAAAAAATGCTTATGTGGTTAACAGATTACATAATTGGCACATTAGATTCTTACATGGCTACTAAATAATAATAAAAAATTAATTTGACATCTAAAAAATGCCATGTCTGATCTAAATAAAAAAATAAAAACCAAAAATTAGTTTAGTTTCTCAAAATATTTTTAAGAATAATTTGAGAAATTAAATTACAGAGAAAAGAAATATGAGATTAAGAATTGAAATACCCAACAAAAAAAAAAATTGTTCTTTAAAATATTTGGTGAAATTAAATTAAATTTATTATTATTATTATTTAGACCTTATTTGCCAATGTTTAAATGTCAAATTAATTGTTTATTATAATTTTAGTAGCCATGAATCTAACGTGACAAATGTGTAATCTATTAGTCACATAAATATTTTTTGAAATAATACTAGAGATACAAACTATTTTACAAAAACATTTACAAATTGCTGATGTGGTAAGTGATTATTGGTAAATGATCAAGTGATATTAACAGTGGACTAAATGAAAAGTAATAAGAGGCTATCTACATTAACATTTTGTAAAAGCGTTGTAAAATAGTTTGTATTTGTAACGCTAAGTGGCGGCAAGTGGCGGCTCCAAATTGCAGAAATTTTAATAAATTTTTAGATTTTAAGAATAGATATATACATTTTTTTGGATAAATATGACAAATCAAGTAATAAAAGAAAGTAGTATTTAATTTACAACCGTAACAGTTGTGTCTATCTAAAATGTTATCAACAAACCCTAAAATCAAAAAATAGATATATATTTTTTGTCCTTATCTTTTTCTCCTATAATTTCTAAGTTGATAAAAATTTTAATTTGATTACAATCTAAATTCTTCATATAATCCTTTTATTATTAATTTATCTATAATTTCTATAAAAAACATTTTAGAGTATACGTAGAGTAGGTAAACTAAAGTAGTTAAAGTGAAAGAATAGTTAAATAAGGACTGTAAAGCCTAGAGAAAGATCAATTTTAAATCATTGTTTTTGATAAGGATAAAACTTCTTAATTTGTTGAAATTTTAATGAGTATGAAACAGCTCTGTGTTGACACCGACACTCCACCAGCCAAGATGATGAAAACCCCGTATGCCAGTACGCCACAGCAAATAATGAGTAAATAAAATGTTTTTTTTTTTAATAAATAATCGCAGCTCCCACGTGCAAAATCCAAATCCCATCATAATGAGAAAGAGATTGTTTATAATATATATATATATATATATAAGAGAAAGAGATTACTGTTGCCATCTATGGTTTTAGTTGACACCATCTTGATCTTGATGAAAAAAAAATTTCTACGTTTCTTTAAAAAACGTAAAAAGGAAAAGAAAAGAAAAAAAAAGATAGAACTTGCTTCTTCTTTTTTTTTCATACTTTATTATTTTTTTTTTTTTTTGTGGATAAATTTGCATCTTATGTCATATTTTTTCTAATAATAAAGTAAAAAAAAAAAAGTATTTGAGTTTCACCTAAACTACTTCTTTTTGTTCATATCTTCTTCACAACCTAAAATTCCACTATATATACACATAGTTTTTTTGGTGTTCCATTGTTTCTACTATGTACTTTACAATTATTTGATATATTTTTCCTTTCTCCTCTCTACCCTACCTACAACCTTGTAGGTATTTTTTTTTTTTCTTTCATCAAATTGAAAGATTTTGTGTATTTGTTTCCTTTTTATTATATATAATATGATTTTTATCAACAAGTTTTAGGCTGAAATTCTATGTTTGATCACACTTTTTAGTGTTTTTTTCGGAAGTCAATATAGCAAGCAATATTTGTGTATTTTTTAATTTCTTATTACATGATTATTTGTTGTTGACATCAATATTTTATTATGAAAAATTTGTAGTCAAACATGAAATTTGATACGAGAGAATCCATCCGTCCAAATTTCTATGTAAGTGTATCTTTACTTAACTCCATTTTTTATTTTTTTTTAGTTCAAAATTTTGGATATTTTTCCATTAATGAATTGAGGTTTTGGCTTAATTTTTTTTTTTTTCAACCGTTTCAATTATTGAATTCATTATTTTTTTTCATGTGTAATATTAACATCTGTTTTTTTTTTTTTTAATGATAAAAAAAATAATATATGTGTTTTTAAAGGTTAAAACACAATACAATTACAAACATTACTTTAAGTTAGGGTGTTATATTTATTTATTAGTAAGTTAGAATGTTACATTAAGTTAGAGTATTATATTTTTATTTATTATTAATTTAGTTTAGGATTGATATAACTTATAACCATTTGAATGAAATCAACACTAAAACAAATGATTTAAATATCAAAATAAGAAATAAAAATTAAATTTCTTTTAAGTGTACAAGTACAATTTATTTTTTAATCTTAAATTTTGAATTAATTCTTTTTTCATTTTATTTGTTATTAAATTTAATTATATTATCAAAATATTTTTTATTAAGCCGTGTATCGCATGGGTATAATACTAGTATATAATAATAGGTGAAGCTGAGAGAAATTTAAATTAGAATTTCAAATTAGAGTTTCAATTTTGCGTCATGTGTCTTAAATTATTTATTTTTAAAGAGTTTTATTTCTTAATTTTTATTAATTAAAAACATCATACAAAATGGATTCTAGGGCATAAATTCAAACAATGGGGGATCGATGTATTTTTAAGGTGAAAATTTTTTTGCGTCAATCTAAAATAGGACATGAAGAGACCATAAAACTTCACTGGTAGTGGTGGTGGTGGCGGGGCTGAAATCTTTTTCGGAAGAGACCATGAAATTGCACTGGTGGAGAAAATTAATGTCGTAAAGTAATTTGTAATAGTACGAGATATTGTGTGTTGACTTGCTTTTAATTGGCGAACTTTTTTAACTAACTTTGTCTTTTTTTTGCTTTTAATTGACTGAAAGATTAGACTGTGGTATGCTTTTAGAAGTGTATATCAAATAAATAAAGAGCATTTGAAGTGCTAATTGGTGCATCTTCCCGCGAAAAATGGATGCTAAGACAGCTTCCACGAGGAATATCATAATCCCGATGCTTCTCTTGTTGCCGCGCCAAACAACGTCTTCCCAGTCCCACCAGCCAGCGAGTTCCTTAATTCATGTCCTCTTTAATTAGAGTATATATCAGATTGTAAATTAGAGGTTTTATTTATGTATAGGTTTTAGATTTATACAATTCCTTATTATGTTTGCAGAGAAGAAGAGAAGCCCGCGAAATATTTTTGTTCAAATCGAAACTTACATTAGTGTATATCCTGTCCTTAATGGTCAAAATATTAATAGAAAGTTTGGGTGCATTTCTTTGTGAATTTATAAAGTGCATGCTTGAAATTTCATTTCGCCTTCTTTCTTTCTTTTCATGTCCGTGCGCAAGAAAACCCCAAGAGCATTAAGCCACAAAACTACGGAACTTTTTTCTTCCTATATTGTCATTTACATTTATACATATTCCTGATGTGCAGGTCAGATGCCATCTTCTTTTTTCCTCTTTGAATTTGTATGCTAAGGTTCATTTTAATTTTAGATGACAGATCAAGGTGTGTGAGTTTGGATAGTTTACTAATTTGAATAGGGAATTCATGCTGAGATCTAAGAATTGCAAGGTTGGGAAGAAGGGATTTGATACAATGGGATCATTGAATTTACAATTCTTCTAATTTGATCTTGTATCTCATTATACAAGTGTTCCGTTGGATTCTTTTTGATCTTATTTGTCCTTGTATTTTTATGTTTTTTGTGTTTTTGGAGGAGATAGACATAAAAGTGGAATAAAATTATATATTTAATCTTGTTTTTAACAAAGGTGGGTTACGAAAATCTAATTGGACTAATCTCAGGTAGGTAAAATATTAAATTTTAAAACATAGATAGGCAGCTTAAATTTTGGCCAAATCACAGGTGAGTAAGTTGTAATTTGTCCTTAATAAAATAAAGGAAAATGTTCGACTCCAACCACCAATAAGAAGATGACATGTGTCTTGATATGTGCATAAGAATAAATGTTATCTTTTTATTGGTGGTTGGGGCAAAATTTTATCCTAAAATAAATACTTTATGTAGCAATATTGACTAAACTAATTTCTAAAGAGGCTAAGCATAAGGAGGTTTAAAAAAAAATGATATTTTTCGCAATTTATTGCAGAGATTTTTTTTTTTGAGATGTTATTGTTGAGATTAGGTAGATCTTTTCTGATTGAAAAATAATCCACTTTTGAGTTTTGACCCCAATTACGGCTAATTACCAATTTTAAACAATTTCCACAGTTAAGTCCGGTTAATTGATTAGCCAATAGATTAATTGCATGGATATGCACCACAAAATAGCAAATCCAACAAACTCACACGCCCAATTGTGTATGTTGAGGTTCGTTTCAATTTCAGTCTAATTCGACACTATAAAGTTCTTTATCCACTGTACAATTTGTTGGAAATCTAGCTAAACCAGCAACTAAACCAGTGGATTTAAAGAAGATATGCAGAAGATGACTGTGCGACGTGTAGCTTAGGCTCATTGATGTTTTCTACTTCAATTCGTATAAGTTTAATATTTTATACATGTGCAGATCACGTGATTCTTTAAGTCCTTGATACACATTGGCGAAAAAACAAAACTCACAAAAATAGTCCTGCTGTCAGTCTCTAATTGGAAGTTAGTGGGATTAGTTATTTCCGTCAATACTGTATTTAACGGTAAGGAAGGTTGTTAGATTCGTTTTTCTGTCTTTGCTCAGTCTCTTTTGCTCTGTTTCAAGTGTACATAGAGCACCTTGATGTATTCCGGCTAATCAATAAAATTATTCAGCAAGTTTCTTCCACAATAGCTCTTTTAACTACAATTTTTGGTCTATCTATCTCTAATGACAATGACATCTTGCAGACAAGAATTGTTACCATTAGTTATTGACAATTGGCTTGCAAACAAAGCGCAAACTATAACTAAAATTTTTCCATCTACCCTTTTATATGCCTCAGTTGGAATATAAATGACTAAAACAAAAAGATCACTATTAATCTCTTTTTTACTACATTTGAATTATTTATGCATATACCAAAATAGCCAATAAAAAATGTACAATCACAATGCCTTTAAATCTGTGTTTCCAGCAGCACATTATTAATACTTGTACGTAATTAAAGATCTGGTCAGCAGCATAAATTTGACAGAATATGCTTGTCCTAGTCAGAGCCAGACTCTGGATGGCTCTAAGAAAGTGCACTTCAGCTTGATAACACCCGAGAGACCATGTGCATAGTTGGTCTAGATTCTGGATTCGCTCGCAAGCATTCAATTGCCAGCTTTATGATGAGTATCAGTTGATTCTCAGCCTGCAGCATGGGAGGTGGAATGCGTAGGTCAAACAAATCTTTAAACAAAATATTCTCCTCCACGGGTGAAGCTGATAGAATGGGGGTGATTTCACCAGGATGCCTTCCTTTGATCACTTCAATAGCCAAAACTCCAAAGCTAAACACATCGCATTTCTCAGTTATCTTCATGGTATAAGCAAGCTCTACAAAAAAAGCAGAATATTATGCCAATGTATTGATATAATCTATGTTCTATAATGATTGAAGATTTTGAAGAAATAAGTATATTACCTGGTGCAGCATATCCATATGTGCAGGCAAATGAAGTCCAATTGGATGAGTCTCGATTAAGAAGCTTAGCTGTGCCAAAGTCTGAAACATGAGCCTCGTAATCTGAATCCAGCAAAACATTTTTGCTTGATATGTCCCTATGAACAATTGGTGGTGAGCAATCATGGTGCATGTAAGATAGAGCATGAGCCAAACCTTTGATGATATTCATCCTCTTATTCCAGTCCAACTCCTTTGCTCCTCCATCACTGCTCAAAATTGTGGCCAAGCTACCCCTTTCAAAGTACTCATAAATCAAAATTGAGTTTTGTGATTGTGAACAAAAGCCATGCAATTTTACGATGTTTCGGTGGTGTATTTTTGTTAATGCCCTTATCTCATTGAAGAACTCTTTTTGTTGTACAATCTCACCATCACAAAAGGATTGGAGTTTCTTTACTGCCACTGTGTTTCCTGATGTTAGAGTTGCTTTATACACGGTTCCATGTTTTCCCTTCCCAATACAAAACATATCATCAAAACCCTGTGTTGCTTCAATGATTTCCTTGTACATTGCTTTTCCATCAAAAGTTGATATCGAAAACACTTTTTCATTGTGTGTGTTAGTCGTTTGATCTATATGAGGGTCCTTCCTATTTCTTTGCAAAATGAGGAAAACTCCAAGAAACATCAATACAAGTGACAGTGTTCCAAAAAGAGGGAAAATGATTAACAAAAAGATTTTGGGTCCTGTCTTTGAAACTGGTCTTCCTACCACACAGGGTTGCAATCCTGTAACATTTCCACACAACCTTTTATTTCCTCGTAGTGCTTCTATGCAAGCATCTTGAAATGCCTTGGTATTGGGAAGAGGGCCCTCCAACTTATTATAGGATATGTCCACATATGACAAACCATGCATCTCTTCGAAAGCAATTGGAATAAAACCAGAGAGGTTATTGTGGGAGAAATTCAACATCTCCAAGCTTTGAAGATTGCCAATTTGTGAAGGTATCTTTCCTTCGAGCGAGTTATGACTCAAATCTAGCTGGGACAAATGAGCTAAATTACAAATTTCAACTGGAATATCATGGTAAAACTTGTTGTTGCTCATATTCAAATAATGTAGTTTCAAAAAGTACCCTATAATTCTAGGGATCGAGTTGTCAAATCTATTACTGGATAGATCCAGATACTCAAGATTTGTCAATGATCCAAGCTCTGGAGATATATCACCAGAAAGTTGGTTTCCATTCAACTTCAATTTCAACAAAGAAGTCAACTTCCCAAATTCCTTTGGTAGCTTCCCAACCAACCGATTATAAGAAAGATCAAGTACATGGAGTTGAGTGAAGTTTCCAATTTCAGGTGGTATGCCACCACCAATACCATTCCCAGCAATCAGCAGGGTGCCTAGTTGCGGGCACCTACTCCAACTGTGAGAGATTTCACCATAAAATCTATTGTAACTTAGATCCATGAATTGCAAGTTTCTATAAACACCAAAATCTTCAGATAAATTCCCAAAGAGTTGGTTTTGTTCAAGGTGGACTCTAATTAAACTCATGCAAGTCTTCAAGGTTTTTGGTATTGGACCTATGAGATGGTTGTCATATGCTGAAAAGCCTTGGAGAGATCCACTTTGGCATAAGTTTTGAGGCAAAAAACCAGTAAAGTGGTTTGTATTCAACACCAGCGCAGTCAACTTTGTGAGATTTCCTATCTCTTGAGGAATAGGACCAGAAAATTGGTTATCACGAAGGAATAGAACTTTTAAGGAACTCAAATTACCCAAGGAAATTGGAACAGTACCACTTAATTGATTGTTGCTGAGATCAAGAGTAGTTATGGACTTTAAGTTTCCTAATTCTTTAGGAACGATGCCAGAAAGTTGATTGTTGTCCAATTTCAAGACAGTTAGGAAGCTGAGAACTCCTAAAGACATGGGAATTGAGCCAGAAAAATTATTTGTCTGAAGTCTTAAAAATTGGAGATACTTCAAATTTCCAATTTCTGGGGGGATGGAGCCGTTGAGGTGATTTTCAAACACTTGCAACAATGTTAGCATTTCAAGGTTTCCAATACTATAAGGAATGGGACCTGTTAAACTATTGTTACTTATATCAAGTTCAAGTAAATTGCTAAGGTTTCCAATTTCTGGTGGAATGGAGGCAGAGAGTAGATTATTATAAAGGGTCAAATAAGCCAAGTTGCTTAAATCGCCCAAAGATGCTGGAATGGAATTCGAAAGCACATTATCATTGAGATACACCTGAATCAGGTTGCTCAAATTACCTAAAGAAGCAGGAATGGAGCCACGGAGATTGTTGGCAAACAAAGAAAGGGTATTGAGAGACTTTAACTGGCCTATTTCTGGAGGAATCGAGCTGTTTAATTGATTTTCAGCTAGGGACAGGATCTCAAGATTGATCAGTAGGCCAATCTGCGGTGGGATGGCCCCCGAAAAGTTATTAACGGATAGATCAAGATATTTGAGTTTGGAGAGGTGACTAATTTCAGGAGGGATTGTACCAAATAGCTCATTCATGCTGAGATCAAGGTATGCAAGACTAGGGAGAGATGAGAATGGAAAATCATGAAGCGTACCTTTCAAGCTAGAGTTCATCAAGTTTAATGTAGTAACACTTCCTGCTTGGGTGCAAGAAATACCGAACCAACTGCATGGGCTTGAGCTTGAGCTTGAGCTTGTATTTTGATAGCTCAAAGAATTGGTTGCATTATTAGGAAGGAGAGTCCATGAAGGCAGGGGTGACTGTGTCTCATTTTGAAGACTAGCTTTCCAATTGAGTAGAGCATCTATCTCTGCCACTTCATTCACAGAAAGAGAGGCAACATCGAATGAGGAATGTAAGATGGCCAACGCGACCAGAGAAAAGAGGGAAAACACTTTTTCCAAGTTAGTCAATGCCATGGCTCTTTGTTTTACAAGTTGCAAACTGGTTCAGAATTCCATTTAAAATGTCTAAGCTCCCCCGCACTATTTACAGGTCCAATCAGTTTTGACGATGGTGGGTGAGAGAGAAAGGATTTGATACAGATTTCACACGGCAAGTACCATTACACGGAAATTATCATAAAGTTAGTGTGAAAAGAAAAAAAAAGTCATCAAGTTTCCAAAAGAACGCGGAAAAACCGGTCTATGAATTTGGATTTGTTCTTCACACTGAAAGTATCGTTATCCGGAAATTATCTTTATTATTTTGTTTTAAAGCTGGTCAAAAAGTAAATTCATAAAAAATAAGCGCTAATCAAAAAGTTATTCCTTTAATAAAAAAAGAAAAAAAGAAAAAGGAAAAGCAGCCCGTCAAAAAGTCAGTGAGAAACATGATTTAAAAATAAACTGCTAAAAAAGGAGGAAAAGGAAAGATAGTAGTATTGTTTGGTGTTGGCTTATCTTTCCCGACAAATTTCTATGTATTGTTGGGCTTCATTTGTATTGTTACAATTTTCTAGATCCGCTATTCGTAGAATTCTAGCTTAATTGTATACTAGAGACGACTTTAGAGTCATAGCAAGAATTTGGAGTCAAGCTTTGATATTCCTATGTTTCTTACACCTTTTATTTATTTATTTATCTATTTTAATAATAAAAAAATGTTTCTTATAACTTTTTCTTTTTCCTTAAAGTTTCTAATACCTTTTAATTCTTCTTTGTCATCACCAACCTTTATAAGCACTCACACCAATTATTACGCTTTCTATTTTAATATATTTTTCCTCACTTTTGTCACACCAACTCTCGCCTTGACTCTCGTTTCTAGATTTTTCCAACCCACAAAAGACAAGAGAGAGAGTAAATGGGGATTATTGAAATTATAATAAAAAATAATTATTTAAAGAAAATAAATTGTTTAAGAGTTCATTGGTGGATTTTAAGAAAGAAGGAAAAAGGGGAAGGAAAAAAGAGGAAGGAATGAAATTTATTATGATGTTTGATTGGGTAGACTGGTGGAAGGAAAATTGGTGTGACCTAATTTTTTTCTCTTGAGGTCCTCCTAAACATTCTCTTCCCAAATTGGGATAGAAAATTGAAATGGGAAACCAAGAAAAAGAAACAGACCAAAAAACCTATGTTTTGGATCAGGAGGATTTTTTCTCACCCATAGTGGTGTTTTTTTTTTTTTTCCCCAATAAAATCATGAGTTTTGGTTTTTCTAACTTGTTTATATAAATATTAGCATGTGTTTAGAGAATTTCCTTTTTAATTAAAAAATTATTTGTAATTCTAATATAAAAGAGCATTTCAAGTTTGAACACCTAAAGGGAGTTAAGGAAAATCATTTTAAAGTTGTTAAAGGTCAAAAAAAATTTTTTTGAAAAAATGGGCTTGTATTAGTGATTGATTAAGCCTTGAAATTAGACCAGCAGACCATCATCATGCATAATGACGAACTTTGATTCAATATCAGAGTGAACAATAAGTCAAATTTATTTTGATTTTAACAAGACTTTGGACTCATTTTGCGCCTGTTTATATAAATATTAGCATGTGTTTAGAGAATTTCTTTTTTAATTAAAAAATTATTTGTAATTCTAATATAAAAGAGCATTTCAAGTTTGAACACCTAAAGGGAGTTAAGGAAAATCTTTTTAAAGTTGTTAAAGTAAAAACATTTTTTTTTGGAAAACATGGGCTTGTATTAGTGATTGATTAAGCCTTGAAATTAGACCAACAGACCATCATCATGCATAATGACGAACTTTCCTTCAATATCAGAGTGAACAATAAGTCTAATTTATTTGGATTTTAACAAGACTTTGGACTCATTTTGCAATTTAAAAGTAGTCAAGCACTAAGATTCCGTGTTTCTGACACCTTTTTTATATATAAAAAAAATGTTTCTAATACCTTTTGATTCTTCTTTGTCATTACCTACCCAGAAGCACTCACACCAATTATTTACACGCTTTCTATTATAATATATTTTCCCTCTCCAATACCAATTTTTTACACGCTTTTTATTTTAATATATTTAGGGCAAATTATAACTTATCTATATATGGTTTGGCTGAAATTTAAGTTTTCTACCTAATACCTATGGTTTAAGTTGCCTACATGTTGTCACATAGAATTGTAAAAGAACCAAGCTTTGTCTAGTAGCGAGTATTTGAGTTTGGTTTAACAACGAAAGTAAAAAGTTCAAACTTGGCTCAAGTTTTAACCAAGCCTATAAATTATGTTTGAGCTTGAGCTTATTAAAAACTCTAAAAGCTTGATCTCGGCTTGACTTAGTTTGTTTCATTAATCATGCTAATCTAGATCTTAGGTTTGTAGAGTAGTTCTTATTGTTGGTAGATTGTAACTAGGACAAAGAACTTTGTAATTCTTTACTTAGATTGTAATTAGGGGGCGGTCTCTCATGAAGGCCATTCAGGCATTTGAGAGGTGCAGTCTGAAATTTCGAGAGAAACACAATGAGAATGTGTGAGAGTGAAAAAGAAAAAGGAGAAATTTTTCGTTGCTTAAGCTACACACAAGAAATATAATATTGGTGGAGTTCTCTTAGAGGATTTTTGAGTGCTACAACCATAGAGAGTTGAAGTGTTCAAAGGGAAGATCTTTGCTAATAAGTTTAATGGTGAGATTGTATTTACTCCTTAAGATTTATTTGTTGTATCTAAAATTTATTGTGAACTCAAGTTTGGCATAAACTTGAGAGTTATAATATCTATTTTCATAGTGAATATTTTTCGAAGCTGCCCTGTGGTTTTACCCTCTATACCAGAGGGTTTCTTTTATGTAAGATTTAGTGTTCTTGTGTGGTTGTATTTCTCTTGGTGATTGCTGACTTTTTGTTTCCATAGATATTGCTATTGATTGATAGTCATTTATATTAATTTACATATAGACATTGAGGGAATTTAGGTTTTTTCCTCAACAATATCAAACTTATTACCAAACCCATAAACAAGCCTAGACTTATCTTATTTTGTATCAAGCCCTAATGTTCACGAGATTGTTCATGAATATTTATTTTTTCTTGGGCCTAACTTGTTTATTAAAGAAGTCAAAAACTAAGGCTTAAACTTGGCTTGTTTATACACAAACATGAGCAAACTTTTTCTCTAGCTAATCTCGAGCTTAGTTCATTTACAGCTCATTGTGTTGATAACTTAAATCATTCTATATTTCATTTTTATAGTTTGGCCCTCCTTCTCCTCAATCAATTTAACCTGCCTAACCTAAATAACAACTATCCAATCCAAAAACTTAACAAAAATAATAAAAATATTCACAATGGTGATTGTATTTTAGCAAAAAAAAAAAAACTATTTTACCACCAAAGAACAAAAAATTCATGTGTTATTGGAGAAGTTAAAGTTAATTTTTTTGCAATTACAGTAAATTAGTATAAATACCAGTTGACTATAGCAAGTTGTTAAAAAAAAAAATACAATATTTTATTAAGATTATATCTCTTCCTTCAATTAAAAAACTCAAATTCTCTCTCTTTCTTATTGTTTTAATGAATTTTTTATATTATTTTAAATGATGTGATATAAAAATAGAATATTTGATATTAGGTGTATTGTAAAGTGAGGTGATAAAATAGATAAAGTAGCTTTTGGAGGTACTGAAAGCTAAAATTTTTAGCACCATCAATGTGATAGCTTTAACTTCCAAAAAAAAAAAGAAAAATCTAGCCAACTTAGTATTAAAAAAAACATTATTTTGTTTTTGTTTTTGTCTTTGTTGGTTGGTGATTGCATTTTAATGCATTTAGAAATAACGATTTTGTATATTTATAATTTTACAATACTACATGGATGTCTATATGGAGTTTTTTTTTTTTTTGGCCTCTCCTAGCTTAAAATCCTGGATCTATCCCTGCTTATACAGCTATAGGCATGCTAGGTTGCACGGACACGCCATTTTTGGCGTCGTGTCGGTGTCGGACACGTGTCGGACACTGGAACGGGTACGACCTGGAAAGCACGGGTGCGGCGCCAGAGGCACCGCACTGGCGTCGGACGTGGCCCGATGCGGCGACGCTCGCCGGACGCCGCTGACCGTGCGTCCGACATGCGTCGGGTCACGTGGCAAAGCCGACACGGGCCGACGAGGCGCGAATCGGCCCGATTCGCTCCATATCGGCCGTGTATCGGTCGTATCGGCCGAAACGGCCGAAACAGCCGATTCAGGCCGAAATTAAAAAAAAAAAAAAAAAAAAGGTGCAGAACGCACCATTTTACTTACCCTAATACCTCAAAATCCCTCACTCCATCACACTTTGTCCAAAGACTCCAAAACAGCCTCCTCACTCCAACTCCATCGCCTCTTTCTCTCTTCTCTGTGCTGTCTGGGCTGCCTTCACTGAACCAGCCACTAAGTCCTGCATTCCAGCCACTCTAGAGTCTTCACACAGCCACTCAGCCACACAGCCACTCAGCCACACAACCATTCAAACTTCTGCTCTCTCTCACACATTCTCAACTCAGGTACTGTATTTAATCTTAGACTGTAGTTTGATTTTTGATTTGTTAGTTAATAGTTATTATTTGTAGGTTAAATTTTTTTTGTTATTATTTGTTAGTTAAATGTTTGATTTGTGATTTGTTAGTTAGTTTGATTTGTGAGTTGTGATTTGTGATATGTGATTTGTGTTATGTGAACTTGGGTTTGATTTATTATTTATTTATTTAGTTAATAGTTATTATTTGTAGGTTAAATTTGTTAGTTATTATATGTTAGTTATAATGTGAAAAAGTATGGTATATGTTTATATAATGTGAAAAAGTATGCTTAGCAATATATTAAAAATATAAATAAAAATATTTTTAATAATTTTTTAATCGCCGAGTCCCGCCGCACCCGCACCCACCTTTTTCAAAAATTGCCGAGTCCCGCACCCGCACCCGCACCCGCACCCGAGTCCCGAAACACACCCGTGCTTCTTAGGGTACGACTCGCCGGATTCCAGTGTCCAGCGAGTGTCCTCTTTTTTTTTTTTTTTTTTTTTTTTGGTTTGTTTCCGACACATGCCGAAGCGGCGCCTACACGGCTCTAACGCGGTTCCGACACGTCCGACACACCAGCAGTGAAGAAAAAAATAGAAAATCACAGATTGAAGAGAAAAATTCGGCCGAAACCACGCATTTTGGGCTTCTTTCCCTCTTAAAAAATAAAAAGAAAAATCACTGCCACTGGATCTTCTATAGAGGAGATGAAAAGGAAAGGAAAAAAAACAAAGAAAAAAAAGAACGAGATGAAGGCATGAAGCAGAGTCGGTGTGAGAGAGAAAATACAGAAGAAGAAGAAGAGAAAAAAGAGGAGAAAAGAGACTGAAGAACCTGAGCCAATGAAGATTGAAGAGACGTGGGAAGTGGGAAGTGGGAACGTTGGAAATGAGAAAAAGAAGAAAAGGTGGCCAGGTGAGAGGAGAAGTAAATAGTGTAGGCCATGTGAGTGGGTTGGGAAATGGGAAAAGTTAGTGGAAGGAAACTTTTGCCCAACTTGTTTCTTTTATTTACAAAAAGACCATTACTAATTATATTTTAATAACAATTAGATTCTTAGAATAATCTATTTACTTTATTTTATAGGGAAAATCATATGCTTACTTTATTTGAGTTTTTTTTTTTATATATAAAAAAGTGTGTATATATATATATATACACACATAAGGTAATATATATAAAATTTTTACCATATATATATATATATATAAAATATATATATATATACACACAAGGTAATATATATAAAATGTTTACCAAAAAATATATATGCCTAAATATAAAATATAATTAATTATTTAACCACCGTGTTCTCGCCGTGTCGTGTCCTTATTTTTCAAAAATTGCTGTATCCTCGTGTCCGTGTCCATGTCGGTGTCTGTGTCCGTGAAACATAGTAGGCATGCTGTTGGTAAGTGTAACGAATGGGTTACTAAGCCCAACTGTCATGGTAAGGTTCCTCTAGCTAAGTTCGTTATCCACTGTACATTTGTTAGAAATCTAGCTAAACCAGTGGATTGAAAGAAGACAAGAAGAAGATGACTTGTACAGCAACAGTAGCTTAGACTCAATGATGCTTTATACTACAAGTCGTATAATTGTAGTATTTTTATGCATGTGCAGATCACGTGATTCTTCTAAGTCCTTCATACACATTTTTGTCAGTGCCTAATTGTAAGTCAGTCCCTACTGTATAACAGTTAAGAAGGTCGTTGTATTTGGTTTTCTGTTTTTGCTTAATTCCTCTTGCTCTGTTTCTAAATATGTATGTAATAACAGCACCCTTTTTTTATTTTTTTTTTGATAATATGTAATAACAGCACCTAGATGTATTTTATTTCGGCTAATTAATAAAATTACGCAGCAATTGTTTTGCACAATATCTCTTAAAACAACACTTTTTGGTTTCTCTAATGACATCTTGCAGACAAGAATTTTTACTATTTGTTAGGTTCTAAAAGTTTAGAATAACTGGCAAATCGTGAGCATAAATTTGTTTAAATATAGATTCCTAAGTCTATTGTTATGACTAGACAATCCTCAAGGTACTGCAATTCAGAATATAAGAATAAGGAAGATGCAAGTTCAGAAATTTGAAACATGTCAAGTTCGACTAATCAAGAAAAAGGCTCGACTGATCGAGACACGGATCTACAGAATTTAATTAAAGCCCAACAGCCCATTAAGCCCATTAAGTTATTAAGGTTTCAAATCTAATTCTTCTAGTATTTAAAGGAAACCATAAGACACGTTTTCGTTAAGAGAGAGAAGAGTGCATATTGTGCCTCCTAATGTTGTAGAAATTGCTGCCATCACTAGATAGCTTTGGTGATGATCTAAATCTTTGAGTGGAGCTCTTAGAGTCATAAACTAGAGTGTTTGTGTGCAACAAATTTATAATATAAGAGTTCGTGCATTCGGAGCTGCGTGTGGTCATGTGAGTAAGTACTACTGTTAGAAATACTGAATTCAATAGTATTCTACCATTTTATTAGTGAATTGTTACTTTATGGATTGTTTAGATTAAATCATTCTAAAGTTTTTTACCTTGAAACTGGACTGTTTCATTGGTTTCTCTAGGTCATCATATCGATTGTGTTATTTACTTTTTTGCTGTTTATAATATTATTGATACTTGTTTAACCTAGACCTGTTTAATTGAACTAAGTAACAACTTGGCTATAAATTAGATTAAACAATCTGTGTTTTCTAGGGGTCTAAAATCTAACACTATCATCTATATCTATATAATATGTTACTGATTTAACAAATAAGTACAACGTTGATTGTTTGAAGAATTGGCTGCATTGTTAGGAAGGAGAGTCCATGAAGGTAGGGGTGACTATGTTTCATTCTGAAGACTAACTTTCCAATTAAGAACATCTATCTCTGCCTCTTCATTCATAGAAAGAGAGGCAACATGGAATAAGGAATGTAAGATGGCCAACGCGACCAAAGAAAAGAGGGAAAGCACTTTTTTCAAGTTAGTTTTGACGATGATGGGAAAGAGAGAAAGGATTTGATACAGATTTCACACAGAAAGTACCATTACACGGAAATTATCTTTACCAATTCGTTTGAATCTGGTCAAAAAGCTATTCAACAAGATAAATATAAATAATTATATAAAAAATAGTCATAAAGTTAGTGTGAAACATGGTTTTAAAAACTAAGCCTGTTTGGTAACATTATTCTAGTAATGTTGTTTGTATTTTTTGGAAATACGTGTGAGCGAAGAAGTGTATAAAACTACGTGTAATGTTGTTTAAACACTGAAAACTGTTGTTCTAGTTACACTACCAAACAACCAAATTGCCAAAAGAACGTGGAAAAGCCGGTCTATGAATTTGGATTTGTCTCGTGCAATCAGTTTTCATGATTATGGGAAGAGAAAAAAGGGATTTGATACATTTGATCATTGAATTTGATTGTTCTTCACACTGAAATTATCTTTATAAATTTGTTTCAAAGCTGGTCAAAAAGTAAATTCCTAAAAAATAAGCGCTAATAAAAAAGTTATTCCTTAAAAAAAAAAATAAAAAAAAAAAGAAAAAGAAAAGAGCAACAGCTAGTCAAAAAGTCAATGAGAAACATGGTTTAAAAATAAACTGCTAAAAAGAGGAGAAAAGAAAGATAGTGGTATTGTTTGGTGATGCCTTATCTCTCATGACAAATTTCTATGTATTGTTGGGTTTCATTTGTATTGCAACAAATTTCTAGATTTGCTTTTTGTAGAATTCTAGCTTAATTGTATACAAGAGACGACTTGTATGGGTTGAGTTGATGAGTTTTTTCAACCTAACTCATCATGGTGGGTTAAAAAATATTCAACCCATCACAGGGGTTCAACCCAACCCAACCCATGTGGATCAAGTCAGGTTGGGTTAGACCCATGGGTTGGACAATATTTTTTAATTACTATTATTATTATTATTTAATTGAGCATTAGAATAACACTACCACAAATAAAAGCAATTTATAATCAAATAATCATGAACATAACACCAAACAAATACAAACTATATGAGACGAACTTAAAATTTGGGTTTTATTTAGGAAGAGGGGCAAAAAAGTAAATAACAAAATAATATAATATTTTTAATATTTTTTTAAATTAAAAAATATATTAATTATAGGTGGGTCAAGTTGGGTTAAGCAAATTTGTAAATCTCATGACCTAAACCCAACTCAACCCACTGTAAAAAAAAAAAAAAAAAAAAAAAAAAAAAAAAAAAAAAATCATGACCCAACCCTACCTGCCAACCTTTAAAAACCAACCCAACTTGTGGGTTGGGTTAGATCTAGTCAGTTTTTGCTGGTTGGTGGGTTCATTGCACACTCCTACCCTTTAACAATGGAAATTAATTAGACCCTCTAGATTAGGGAAAAGGAGCTCAAAAATTCAAATAAATATGACTTTAAACAAAAAATATTTACACACACTAGCTCCAAATAAACATGTAAGGATATGTTTTCACGATGATAGGTACGAGAGAAAGGATTTGATATAGATTTCACACGGAAAGTATCATTACATGGAAATTATCTTTACCAATTAGTTCTTCTCTTCTCTTTTCTTTTCTTTTCTTATTTTTTTTTTTTTTTTTTTTTGAGAATACTAAGTATTTTTTAACATACACACACGGGGAGAGGGGAGAAGATTTTAGAAGAATACTTTGATTCCTCGATTGCCGTAATCTTGGCATGGAATCTCTCGGGTAGAGATCTGAGTACCTTTCTCACAATCTTGGGTTCAGGAATAGTTTCCCCAAAATTGAAGGTTGAGTTCACTATGTTCTTAAGCTTGGCATAGAACTCATCAAATGACTCATCCTCCTCCATCTTGATTTCTTCAAAGCCTGTAGTGAGCCTTTAAAGTTTTGAATCTTTGACAGCCTTGGTTCCCTCATAGGTTGTCTGGAGAATGGTCCATGTCTCCTTAGCAATTTTAGCTGAGGATATCTTCTTGAACCCCTTATTAGTGACCGCACTGAATAAGGCATTCAATGCCCTGCTGTTGAAGTTTGCCACCTTGATCTTAGCATCATCCCAATCGGTTGACGCTTCCTTCGGCTTGGTCCAGCCTATCTCAACAACTTGCCACACTTTCTCATCTAAAGACTGCAAGAAAACTCTCATGCGTACTTTCTAGTATGCATAGTTAGTGCCATCAAATAAAGAAGGTATAATTAATGACTATCTTTTATCCATGACAAACAGGGGTCAATGGATCAACACAGCAAAGATTAACCTAATCAGAGTGTGCCTGCTCTGATACTACTTGATAGGCCAAAACGTATTGACCCTTTGTGATTAATTAATTGATTAATTAACCAAGTTTAATTAATTGATTAATTAGCCAAGTTTAATTAATTAATCAAATTAACATGTAAACTCGTGGTAGCACAAACAAATCACCAATAAACTAAGTATGCAGCGGAAAATAAATTGACACGGTGATTTGTTTACAAATGGGGAAAACCTACCTGGCAAAAATCCCACCGGGTGATTTTAAGGTCACCACTCCCGAGAATCCACTATTATCCACGTAATTGGACTTGTTCTGTAGTGACAATCTCTCCTTGTAATGCATGGCTCCCAGTACGTGACTAACCAATTGTGCGGATCCCAGTTCGCGACTTCAATCACCATCAAAAGAAGGTTGCTGGCTGCAAAGTTCTTCAGTTCATCCAGATGATGAAGATCAAGAAGATGCTGTTGGGATTAGTGCCCTTAAATCCTATTGTATGATGCTATGTATAATATTATGTATGACATTATCTATAACATGATGTATGACTTAATATTGTAAATAATAAAGTTGTTTTATTATTACCTAAAATAATGGTAATATGAATATTCGGACATTATCATTTAGTCCATGAGATGCATAGTATGTGATTTATGTGATTTAGTCACAGAAGATATAAGTCACAAGTTCTTTGTAAACTCAGAATTTTAGTTCGTAGTCGGTGATGAAATTGGGCATTTCATCTGCGAAGACTATAACATATCAACTAAGATGATTTGTCTTGATCATGGAAGTGGAGACTTCTAGTTGATGTGTTAATATGTTTTAAGAGTTAAGACATATTGAAATGGACCGCTGTGAGATTTATTATTCTCCTAACGACTGTCAATTGAATAATAAATCTCACGACTTGTATTTGCATGAACTCTTAATCTTGAGAGAATAATGGACCTAATCATGAAGTATAGGTTGTTTTGATATATCAGGAGTGAGATCTAAAGTAACGGTCAAAACCTCAGTATGTTGGGCAGCCACATTTAGTGTTGATGGAACATATATTCTCAAGATGGAATTCATAATCTCTTAACAGAGATATAAAATATTCCCTTGAGATAAGTTTAATGGGTTCAGTTATTCAGAGAGTTAGGCCTAACCACTTTGGTAAGAAATTACTAAAGTATATATTTATGAAATTAGATTTCATAAATATATGATGAATAACTTTAAAAAGATTAAACCGGGTACTCAAGGATTAAGATGTAGTAATCTACAAAGTGGCAATCTACATTCATGACTTTGTATTACTATGAATATTTTATAAAGGGGTGCATGAATAATAAAGTCTTGGGATATAATTAATTAATAAGGCCTAAAGTGCAATTATATTTATATAGTGGTATTAAATATAATTAATGGCAACTTTGGACTTGTCAAGAGTTGATAGAAAAGCCCAAGGCTCATTGGAGCTAGTGTCTTATTGGTCCCTTTTGGTCCCACTCCAAGCCACACACTAAAGCCCAATTGGAAAGGCCCAATAAGCCAGCCCAATTAGATAATCAGTTAGTTATAAAAGGGAGAAACATACAGAATTTTTTCATAAGAAAAAATAAAACAAAAAGAGAGACACCATTGTGAAGTGGTGTGTATGTGCGAGTGAAGCCACTCAATTATTCTCCCTTGGAAACTGATTGAGAGACCACACTTCTTGGGCGTAAAGTGGAATTGGAGTGAAGATTAAAAGTGTTCTCAAGTACTTATAATCTTTTGTTTTGAATTTCACTGCACCAAGGTACGCTATCTTGTTCTTAAATTCTGAAATTTATATAATGCAAGTTATCAATCATGAATGAAATAGATCTTTGTTTGTTGCTTCTGCTGTGTGTTTTGTATGAGATACAAAACCAGATTTAACCAACAATTGGTATCAGAGCCAGGTTTTCATATCATGATTGTATAGCATGTGATTGGATTTTAGAATAAAAGAAAAACGGTTTCTTGATGATGTTAATGCACTTGACACCGTTGTTTGTTTCTATATTATTTTAATATTGTTTCAATGAATTCGTTCACATGATGATGTTCAACGTTGTTTCATTGATAGTGTTTATTAATGTATATGTGGATTCATGTGAGAATATGAGTCTAATATATAGGCCGATTCATAGTTGATGATGATATTCGTCTTTGTCATCTATGTTATTAGCGTGCATTGAATGTAACTGTCATATAACTGTCATGTGCGTGAACCAAGTAATTGCACTGCTTGGATTTCTTTTTTGCACCGCTTGGCTATTCAAGCATTCAATTGCTTTGCATGTGTTAGTTATCTTTAGGGAAGTGATATTAGGATTCAAAGCCTAACTTCCTGGATTGGCTTGGAGTGCAAATCCTTGATGGCATGCAAATTGTTTATAAAGGATTCTAACAATCCGTATATTATATATAATGTAATAATCATATATTACATGTAATAATCCATATATTATATTATATATAATGTAATATGGGTTTATATTACGTTATATATATTTATATATATATTAATGCTAGGATTAAAGTATTCATTTAATGAAATTTATTCCTAATGAGATTGGGATTATGTTTGCAAGGGTTTCTAGCATTAATATGGTTCTTGATCATAAAAACCTTTAATTTAAAACATCTAGTGGGAGAGAGATACAAGGGTTGGATCTCACGGCCTCCATTATCGGTTCATAGTAGTGTGGGTAAGCACCTTGTCTTGGCGTATATGCCTTGCGATCCCAAAGGAGGGTGTTTACTTCATAGTACTACAAGATTGAACTAACCTGTTTAAAGTAGTGTGGACAAGCACCTCGTCTTGGCGTATGTGCCTCGCAATCCCAAAGGAGGGTGTTTTGTTCCATGGCACTACAAGTTTAAACATTATAAGGGAGATGAAATGTGGCTACACATGATTCTTGATAATGGTGTACACTAGACTAAGTGTAATGTTAACCTCCCAAAGGAGCTATGTCATTATCACGTAGAGGCTAAAGCTAATACGGCATATTATTAGTGTATGATAAGAGTTATCGTGATAGCACTAATAATGAGAATAGTTCTCAATCAATTAATGTGTTTATAATAAACTTGCTACCAAGGAATTATAGACATGGATTGGTTTGTCGTTGCATATATTATTTTATGGTTTTATAAGGTTCCATATTATATGATTATATGCTAAATTGATAGTGTCTAGTTTACTTATTATATTCATGTTTGTTATTTTCAGATTTAAAATCATGGCATCATTTAGCCCACTTGTTGCTATACTTAATCAAAACAAACTGATTGGATCCAACTATGTTGATTGGAAAAGAAACTTGGATATTGTTCTTACTGCTGAAGAGCACAAATATGTGCTTACTCAACCATGTCCTAGCTTTCCATCATTAGATGCTCCTCTTGAGGAAAAACAGCGATATGATCGTTGGCAGAAATCTAATGAGATGGCTAAGTGCTATATCCTAGCATCTATATCAAATGTTCTACAGCATCAAATGAAGGATGTAGAACTAGCTTCGGACATAATGCTAAGTCTGAAGGAGATGTTTGGTGAGCAAGGCCGTTTTGCAAGGCAAGAAACTATGAGGCAGATTTATAATACCAAAATGGCTGAAGGTACTTTAGTGAGGGAGCATTGTCTTAGGATGATCTCCAATCTGAATACATTGGAAGTTTTAGGTGCCGATATTGATGGAGAATCTCAAGTGGATATGTTACTCCAGTCACTACTAGAATCATTCAAGGAATTCAGACTTAACTATAATATGAACAAAAAGATTTATACATTGTCTGAATTGATGAATGAGTTGGTAGCGGTGGAAGGCATCCTTGGTACTTCTAGTGTTGAAGCCAATGTTGGTGAAGCTTCTACTTCTCAACCTAAGTCGAAAGGCAAAGGTAAGAAGAAGAAGAAGAAGAACTTCACTAAGCAAAATGGTAAACAAGTTTCCTTAGGAGTTGCCAACAAAGGAAAGAAAACCAAAGGAAAGTGTTTCCATTGTGGTGAGAAAGGACATTGGAAGAGGAATTGTCCAATATTTAAGGCTGCCAAGAATAAAGGTATGAAAAGTACATTCCTTCTTGAAACATGTTTGGTACAGAATCCCACAGATTCCTGGTGTGTGGATTCAGGTTGTACTAATCATATCTGCAAATCCTTGCAGGGGTTTCAGGAGACCAGAAAGCTGAATGAAGGGGAAATGTTTCTTACCTTGGCTGATGGGAGCAGGATTCCAGTTGTAGCTATTGGAGTGTTTAATTTATGTTTTGAATCTAGAGTTTTAATATTGGAAGACTGTTTGTATGTACCTAATGTTCGTAGGAATTTAATTTCTGCAACTTATTTAGGTAAACATGGATATTATGTTATCCTAAAAGATAATGTTGTAATAAAGAAGGATAAAGTATTTATCTGTTCTGGCAATATTGTGGATGGTCTTTATATTTTAACTCCTGATAAGCATGAATTATATAATTCTGAATTAGATCATAACTCTCATGTAAAATTATTAAAGAGAAAGTTTCCTTCTACTAATGAAGCATATCTTTGGCACTTGCGTTTGGGTCATATTAATCCAAACAGAATTCAAAGACTGATCAAAGATGGACTTTTAGAGCCATTGGACTTTGATGAATTTCTAGTTTGTGAATCTTGTTTGGAAGGCAAAATGACCAAACGACCTTTTAATGCAAAAGGTAAAAGAGCCCAAGAGTTGCTTGAATTAGTTCATACAGATGTATGTGGTCCTATGTCAACCCAAGCAAAAGGAGGTTATGAGTACTTCATCACTTTTACCGATGATTACTCAAGATATGGTTATGTGTACCTAATGAGATGGAAGTCCGAAGCCTTTGAAAAGTTCAAAGAGTTTAGGGCTGAAGTTGAGAATCAATTAGGTAAACGCATAAAAGCCATTCGATCTAATCGTGGTGGCGAATACCTTCTTGGGGATTTCAAGGATTACTTAACTCAAAATGGGATTATATCCCAATTGACTGCACCTGGAACTCCCCAACAGAATGGTGTAGCAGAAAGAAGGAATAGGACTCTTTTGGAAATGGTTAGGTCCATGATGAGTTACTCAACTTTACCAGTTTCTTTTTGGGGATATGCACTAAAAACTGCAATGCATATTTTGAATTTAGTTCCATCAAAATCTGTTCCCAATACACCTAAGGAATTGTGGAGTGGGCGTAAGCCTAGTATGAAATATCTCCACATTTGGGGATGTCCAGCACATGTGTTGAAAAGGAAGTCTGATAAGTTGGAATCTAAAACCGAAGTATGCGTGTTTTTAGGGTATTCAAAAGAAACAAAGGGTTATTTATTCTATAATCATAAAGATAACAAAGTGTTTGTTAGCACACATGCCAAATTTTTGGAAGATGATTATATGAATAATTTTGATCCTAGAAATAAAGTTGTTTTGGCTGAAATGAATGAACCTTTAGTTGAACAACCAATAGATGAAACTAGGGATGATGTGGTTGTATTGGATACACCACAAGATACTACTCATAAGATGTCTAGTACACAAGTGCCTCGTCGTAGTGGGAGAATTGTTCGGCCTCCTATAAGATTCATAGGTTTGGGAGAAACTTATGAAGCTATCTCAGAAGAGGCTGAATCAGATCCCTACACTTATGAAGAGGCAATGAATGATATAAATGCACATCATTGGATCAAAGCTATGAAATCTGAATTAGATTCCATGTATTCCAATCAAGTTTGGGATCTTGTAAAGGCGCCTAATGGCATTAAACCTGTTGGTTGCAAATGGGTTTACAAGAGGAAGAGAGGGTAGATGGAAATGTTGAAACCTTTAAAGCAAGACTAGTGGCGAAAGGGTATACACAAAAAGAAGGTATTGACTATGATGAAACTTTTTCGCCAGTAGCCATGCTTAAATCTATCAGAATTCTCTTATCCATTGCTGCTCATTATGATTATGAGATTTGGCAAATGGATGTCAAGACTGCATTTCTTAATGGCAATCTTGAAGAAGAAATCTATATGATGCAACCAGAAGGTTTCATAGCAAAGAACCAAGAGCATATGGTATGCAAGTTAAAAAGGTCCATTTATGGACTTAAACAAGCATCTAGGTCATGGAACATCAGATTTGATCAAGCAATCAAGACATTTGGTTTTGAACAAAATCTTGATGAACCATGTGTGTACAAAAGACATCGAGATAAAGTAGTAATGTTCCTAGTGCTTTATGTTGATGACATTCTACTCATTGGAAATGATGTAGGGGTAATGTCATCGGTAAAGGTTTGGTTGTCAAGCCAATTTGATATGAAGGACTTGGGTGAGGCTAACTTTATTCTAGGGATCAAGCTTTGGCGAGATCGCAAGAATAAGATGTTAGGCTTATCACAGGCTGGATATATAGATAAGGTTCTAGAACGGTTTAGCATGCAAAACTCCAAGAAGGGATTACTTCCTTTCAGACATGGAGTTCCTCTGTCTGATGACCAAAGGCCTAAGACTCAAGAGGAAGAAGATATGATGAGACAAGTTCCTTATGCTTCTGCAGTAGGAAGTCTCATGTATGCCATGCTTTGTACTAGACCAGATATTTGTTATTCAGTTGGCATCGTCAGCCGATATCAATCAAATCCAGGATCAAAACATTGGCAAGCTGTAAAGCATATTCTCAAGTATCTACGGAGAACAAGAGATTATATGCTTGTTTATCGATGTGAGGATTTGATACCCATTGGCTATACAGATTCAGATTTTCAGTCGGATCTAGATTTTAGAAAGTCCACATCAGGATGTGTATTCACCTTAGGAGGTGGAGCCATAACATGGAGGAGTGTCAAACAATCTTGTATTGCGGACTCCACCATGGAAACAGAATATGTTGCTACTTGTGAAGCAACAAAAGAAGCTGTATGGCTCAAGAAATTCCTTTCTGACCTTGGTGTAATGAGAATGGAACAAGTTCCCATCACATTGTTTTGCGACAATAGTGGTGCAGTTGCACAATCAAAAGATCCAAGGAATCACAAGAAAGGAAAGCACATTGAGAGAAAGTACCACATCATTAGAGATATTATTGCTCGTGGAGATGTGATGGTAGCAAAGATTGAAAGTGCAAATAATCTAGCAGATCCCTTTACCAAAGCCTTGCCTCAAAGGACCTTCGAGTCACATTTGGAGGGAATGGGAGTTAGATTAGTGCACAATAGTCTTTAGGGCAAGTGGGAGATATGTTGGGATTAGTGCCCTTAAATCCTATTGTATGATGCTATGTATAATATTATGTATGACATTATGTATGACATGATGTATGACTTAATATTGTAAATAATAAAGTTGTTTTATTATTACCTAAAATAATGGTAATATGAATATTCAGACATTATCATTTAGTCCATGAGATGCATAGTATGTGATTTATCTGATTTAGTCACAGAAGATATAAGTCACAAGTTCTTTGTAAACTCAGAATTTTAGTTCATAGTCGGTGATGAAATTGGGCATTTCATCTGCGAAGACTATAACATATCAACTAAGATGATTTGTCTTGATCATGGAAGTGGAGACTTCTAGTTGATGTATTAATATGTTTTAAGAGTTAAGACATATTGAAATGGACCGCTGTGAGATTTATTATTCTCCTAACGACTGTCAATTGAATAATAAATCTCACGACTTATATTTGCATGAACTCTTAATTCTGAGAGAATAATGGACCTAATCATGAAGTGTAGATTGCTTTGATATATCAGAAGTGAGATCTAAAGTAACGGTCAAAACCTCAGTATATTGGGCAGCCACATTTAGTGTTGATGGAACATATATTCTCAAGATGGAATTCATAATCTCTTAACGGAGATATAAAATATTCCCTTGAGATAAGTTTAATGGGTTCAGTTATTCAGAGAGTTAGGCCTAACCACTTTGGTAAGAAATTACTAAAGTATATATTTATGAAATTAGATTTCATAAATATATGATGAATAACTTTAAAAAGATTAAACCGGGTACTCAAGGATTAAGATGTAGTAATCTACAAAGTGGCAGTCTACATTCTTGACTTTGTATTACTATGAATATTTTATGAAGGGGTGCATGAATAATAAAGTCTTGGGATATAATTAATTAATAAGACCTAGAGTGCAATTATATTTATATAGTGGTATTAAATATAATTAATGACAACTTTGGACTTGTCAAGAGTTGACAGAAAAGCCCAAGGCCCATTGGAGCTAGTGTCTTATTGGTCCCTTTTGGTCCCACTCCAAGCCACACACTAAAGCCCAATTGGAAAGGCCCAATAAGCCTACCCAATTAGATAATCAGTTAGTTATAAAAGGGAGAAACATACAGAATTTTTTCATAAGAAAAAATAAAATAAAAAGAGAGACACCATTGTGAAGTGGTGTGTATGTGCGAGTGAAGCCACTTAATTATTCTCCCTTGGAAACTGATTGAGAGACCACACTTCTTGGGCGTAAAATGGAATTGGGGTGAAGATTAAAAGTGTTCTCAAGTACTTATAATCTTTTGTTTTGAATTTCACTGCACCATGGTACGCTATCTTGTTCTTAAATTCTGAAATTTATATAGTACAAGTTATCAATCATGAATGAAATAGATCTTTGTTTGTTTTTTGTATGAGATACAAAACCAGATTTAACCAACAGATGCTTGGTTACAAAACCCTACGGTGCACAAACACAGCAACTTCTTCACAAGAAAGATGAACTAGGCATTGAGAGTTGCTACTGCAGAGGTTGGCACCTTGCAAGCTTTGCTTGTTATAAAGAGGCAGGGCTGCACCTCGAGTCCCAGTTTAGAGAGGGAGCTAGTTCGGCTTCGACATTCATATGGTCGACTTAAAGAGATTGCCAGAGATCTTGGCTTTGATGTAGCAGGGATGCTTTGTACCCATACCTCAGATGATCTGATTCTTCTCACTGGCTTTGGGGTGCTATATAGGACAGTGGTAGACCATTTGGGCCACATTTGACTTGCTGGAGTCTTTCTGTTTCTTTTTGCTTCTACACATGAGCTATGTAGTTAGTATTCCGCCATGTATGAAAAGGTCCGTCGTAAATTGCTAGGCAATTGCATACGGCTATAGACACCGCATTTTGTACCCCTTACGACTCGACCCCTGTTCCCTAATGATGCTTAAACTCTAAAGCCTAAGGCCATTCTAGAGCCCAATCAGATATCAAATTGACTTAGAGAGTGTTAAAATGGAAAATATAACCTTTTAAATGAGAAAAAAAAATCTATTTTTGGAAATAAAATGACCAAAGTGGCCCTCGGCCCACGTACATGGGCAGCGGTTTGCGTATGTGGGCCAAAGCATGCGTACGCAGGCATATTCCTATGTATTTAGCTAGGGTTTCAGAAGTATGAAAAAGGCAATTTTTTTGCAATAATGGCTAAGGTTTGGAATGAATCTCACATCACCTAAGAGTCGCTCCAAACCCCATTTTTCTACTATATAAAGCCTAACATGGTACATTTTCAAAATACATAGAAATCCCACGGGAAAAGCCTAAGATTCACTAGAAAATAGTGAATCAAAAGGGAGTTTTTCACAAAACACCCTCAAAGTCAATTTTATTTGATTGAGACCTTTTCTGGCCCCAATCCTTTTAGTTTAAAATTGCTAATTGCTTATTTAATGACTTGTGATAGATTTGATTGAGGGGAACAGTAAAAATCAAAGCTTGGGAACTCCCTTTTAAGGTATTAAGCTTCAACCTTTCTTTTTTTATTTTTAGTCTTTCCTTTCTGTTTTAATCTCGTTTCTTTTGCTTAGTTTATGTTTTTACATGTTTGCTTAGGTTAGTTTTATAGTTCTTTTTATGTTATGAGTATGTTTGGTTGTTAGAATTAGGGTTTTCTTTTATGCTCTGTTTTGTGTTTCTGGGTTAGGGTTTGTGAACAAGTCTACGCACGCATGTCATGAGCATGTGTACGCAGGTTAACCCTGCACATGCAAGCCTCTGGTTTCGTACGCAGGTACTTGCCTAAAAACCCTAATTTGGATTTCTTGTTCTGTTTGGTTTGCTTATTCCACATTTTTATGCCTCTGTTTAAACCCTTTTCACATGTTTATACGTATCTAAGTCTCTGTCTTGTATGCTTGCTTAGCTTTAATATGTTTAGATTAGGGTTTTATGTTTATGTCTTGTTTAAATACCCTGAACATGCATTCACATGTCCATGCCCAATGTCATAGGTGTTAAGATGCTGTAAGGTAAGTAAGGTAAGTCATGCATTCACATGAACATGCACGCTGATTATTTAATCCTCCCTTAATATATGTGTATGAAGTTGATGCCCTGTTTTTGATTCATGATATGATTTGCTTGCTGCCATATTGCCATGATATGCTTGCTACCATGATTGAGTTGTCTAGCCTTCCACTTTTAGGGTTTTAAAGCATAGTCTAGTTTATAAGGCATGCTTAAAAATGGAAAACAGGTGGAAACATAGATTTTTTTTTGCATAGGTTGATTATTAGGAGATATTTATATCTATGAGATTGTGTTCTGGATGCATAATGATGAATGCATGAAAGGATTAGAAAAGTGCAAAACAGGCATGTTTAATGAATATGTGCACAAACGCTTTGAAAATGCAAGATCATACAAATAAAATGGTAAATTTAAATCTATGTATATCAATATATCAAGTTCCAAAAGATACATCTTGTTCTAGAAGGATTTTCCTTTCCCATTGGGGTACATCTTCCATTGGCCTGGGTCATAAAATTTTTGAATAAAACCACAGTGGGCCGCACATGTTGCAAACATAGAGCAACCCAAGAGGGTGCATGCTTTCTTCCATTGATCTTGATCATAAACACAAGCGGATTCAACTAATTGATTTTTCTTTTAAAATGTGACCGAGTCAAGGTGGCTATCGATGCCCGGCCTCGAAAATGGAGAATTGTCAGGGCCTTCATTCGACCACCTGCCGTGGCGACGCTCCTGCGTACGCAAGGCCCGTTGGAGGCCCCTCTCAGAAATGGTATTGCATGGTGTGCGCGTGTGTGGTGTGTGGTGTGGTTTGCGCGGGGTTTTGGGTGCTCTCTCTCTCGATGGAGGAAGGTAGGTCTACCTTTGGCGTTATGGCAGGATTCTGGGCCAAATTGTAAGGGATTACAAAAGGTAAGTGGAGTCGCCACCTATCATTGGGTTTTTCTAAGGTGTGATTGGTCACCTGTTTCTAATTGATTTTATTACCAATCCTAGGTTAAGAAAAATGGCATTTTCCTAATCTAATGTGGATGGCAAAAAATCTTGATTCTTAGGTTAGGAAGTTTGGTTATGTGTGCGGAAGGTGTTAGGCACCCTACAACGCCTGTCGAAGGATAGTCCTTTGTTTTGATAAAACCTTAATTTTCGGAGATTGGCAGTAAAAACATGATTTTGGCACTGGCTTTCAGGGCTTTGCATGCATGGGGACTTTGGGGTTTGGCTTTTGAATGGGTGTGGTCCCAATATGCTTTCCTAAGGCATATGAGCAGCGTACCAGATTTCCATTGTGAAAATCTGGCGAGATGTTACCTTACTTTCGTGGGGGAAATTAGGCATCGCTTGCCTTAGGTGACACGGACTGTGACAATCACACCGAAAGGGGCGAGTATATATATATATATATACACATACATACATCATGCACAATGCAAGCACACAGAGCAAGAAAGTAAATGCTTACATCCCTAGAGCATGGCCCAAAATATAAGTGCAGGAAAATAAATAGGGGTCACCATACTCTAGAGATAAGGACGAATGGTACATGACATTATATACCTAATACAACCCATCTAAGAGAGAAATGGAGGAGGAAGGAAGGGGTTTTAAAGAGTACAAAACCAAAAGGGAAAGGCTAAACTCCTAAATCTACTGAACATTACCGCTTGGCTCATATCTACATGCTTGCATCCGCGCCTTTTTTGCTTGCTCCTGGGAGACCGTGCCCTAGCTCCATGCATCCTCGCTCCATGTGTATACATGCAACGGCAAAGACAAGAAACTAGCAGACAAGCAATGGAAGGAAAAGATGCAACGTGCATACGAAGGAGGCATAAAGCAGATAAGCATGATAGACATGGCAAGCAAAGAAGCAAGAAAGCAAGCAAACAAGCAAGAAGGCAAACAAGCAAGAAAGCAAACAAAGGTGGTGTTCGCGAGGGACAAATGTAGGTTAGGATCGGATGTCCATAGTTTCATTGTGTTGAAGCATGGATGACACACTAGCAAGTAAGACTCATGCATAGACATGTAAGCAAGCATGTAAAAATGCAAAGAAAGCCAACAAGTGGCACAAACAAGCATGGCAAGCATAGCATCGCATGGAGCAGAAAAGGGGAAAGGTATGCACGAAGCAACCAACATCATGGCGATGCATCCCAAATGGTTACATCCAAACAAGGAATGTACCACACAACCACAAACCTGCTAAGGGCGTCAAGCGTGGCAAAACCTAGAACTAGAGAGGCTAACACAAGCATAAAGCATAGAAGCAAGCAAGTGTAGACATGCAAAATAGGGATGATCCAAACCCTTTGATATGGGCCTTGGTGTATGGATGATGACAAAGACCATGGGGTCTAGATCTGGTCCGAACCAATAAGCCAAAACACAAGAAAGAAAGACAAAGCGACAAAAGGGCTACAATAGTGCATGGCATGACAAACATAGCCTAGGTCTAGGCACACAAACATGGCATAGAGTGCATAAGCACATGGAAGATAGCATAAAGTATGTAGAGAACATAGATCCAAGCACACAAGCATGTGAAAATATAGATCTAGACGCATAGGCATAGAAACATGCATGTAGACATGTAGAAACTTAACACAAGACATGGAAGAACATGGATCCAAGCATACAAGATGTGAAAACAAGGATCTAACCATGTAGCATGGAAATAAACACATAAAACACATAGATCCAAGCAAGGCATAGCCAACAACATCATACAAGCATGTGAGCCCGTAACCCTAACATCAACCTAGAACAAAAGAGGCACAAAACATAGGAAAACATGGCATAAATCCTAAAGCATGTAGATCTAAACATATAAGCATGTAAGGATGTAGATCTAAGCATGAAACATGGCATAAGGCATAAAAGCCAAGAGATTTAAGCTAGAAATACAAATAAAGCAAGCAACATGCTAAAGAAAACAATAAATTTTGTTATTCACGTAAAAATAGCAAGATAAATGCTAGAAAAAGATTTAGAAGGTTAAGGGTGTGGATGGTAGCTAAAAAGCTACATCCACACCCCTAAACCCCAAATCCAAAGTGTAGAACCAAGGAAAAGAAGATTGGATATAAGAACAATGCCTTTTGTTTTTGGTGAAGAGAGAAGAATCAAGAAGCTTTGATTTGTTTTTTGGGTTTTTTTTTTTGGTGTTTGGAAGGGGAAAAATTGTGAAGAAAAACTAGGCAAAGAGCAAAACTCAGCAAAAAATGGTCTCCTCTAAGTCTAAAGGGTGCCTGGGGCATTTTATAGCCCCGACACGAATTTCAAGGCAGCGGCCTTCAAGGGCTGCCAGCTTCAAACATCCTCTAATCAGATTGATCTTGACACCTCTAGAAAGATCTTGACTTCCTGTTTCTAAAAACGTATGAATCTTGAAAATTCAAGGCGTAAATGCACTTTTAGTCCCTACATTTTGACTTTTTTTCATTTTAGTCTCTACATTTTATTTTTACCACTTTTAATTCCTAAATCAATTTACGCCTTCCATTTAAGTCCTTGGAGCTACCTTCCGTCACTAATCTAACGGGCAAACTAATGGATGAATAAAATAATATTTTAAAATATTAGATTATAATTTAAAATATTTATTTTTCAATTTTAACAAAAGAAAAAATATGAGTTAAAAATTTTTTAAAAAAAATCATAAATCTCAAAGGCACCACAAACCTAGAAAAATCATCAAATCCCAAAACTCCAAAGTTCCAAATCAATCCAAAAATACAACATAACCAACCCAAACAAAAAAAAAAAATCTCAACCCAGAAAAACACATCTCAAGAGGAAGATCCACCAATTGTTTCATCTTCTACTGAAGAAGAAGAAGAAACTTTCTCCGATGATGAAGATGAAAAAGAAGAAGGAGAACAAGAAGAAGATGAAGAAGAAGGAGAACAAAGTTCATCTAAAGAAGATGAAGAACAAGCTAAAGCAGCTAAAATTGAATCTTTACCAGTGAAGCCTCATTCTTCATCATCCGGGTCGAAAACCAAACCCATGGAACCCGAATCGACTCCAATAAAAGCCACACAAGCCAGATCCACGAGATCCTCCACCATGAAGAAGAAGCGTCCAAACAATGAAATGGAAACGAGATCTCGTCTTCCTCTTCTTCGTCTTCGTCGTCCTCATCATCCTCATCGTCGCGTCTGTACCGTCTGATCAAGGCTTTTTTGGTTCTGGATCTGATCCTGCTGTGTTTGGAGCTTGCGGCGTACTTCAAAGGATGGTGTACACCAAAACCGTTTTAAGAAATGTAGTTGTTCAGACTTGAGATGTGTTTTTCTGGGTTGAGATTTTTTTTTTTGTTTGGATTGGTTGTGTTGTATTTTTGGATTGATTTGGTACTTTGGGGTTTTGGGATTTGATGATTTTGCTGGGTTTGAGAAAATGGTGCCTTTGTGAGATTTTTTTTGTAGTTTAGGTGTTTGTGTTTTTGTCTGGAGAGACTATGGAGACGAGAGAGTAGGGAGATTGAATGGACTTTGATTGTGCTGTCCAAATTTTTATTCTTTCATTTTCTTGGCAACCAAACAAAGATTGAAAAAGAACTGAGAAATGATTTTGCTTGGGTTTGAGGATGGGGGCTTTGGAATTTATGATTTTTTTTAATGGTGTTTTTATGCTGAATTTTCTGGGTTTATGAATTTGGTTTCTGGGTTTATGAATTTTATTTGCTGGAGGTTTTGTTGTTGGTTGAAAGATGTGAAAATCTGGGTTTGAGTTGAGATTTTGTATATCTGGGTTTTGTGGTTTGAGAAAATTTGAGAAGATCTGCTGCTAGGTTTGTGTTTGTGTTCTTGCCAGAGATTGATTTGTGTTTGTGTTTGTGTTTGGTTGACAAGAAAGGGCAAGAAAAATGCAAGAAAATCTAGGCATGTGTTCTTATGTTTAAAATCTGGGTTTGTGTTCTTTGGTGTTCTTGTTGAAAATGAACCTAGATCACGGCAACTCATATATATATATATATATATATATATATATATATATATATATATTTTGGTTAAAATTGAAAAATAAATATTTTAAATTATAATCTGACGTGGCATGCTACAGTAAATTTTTTATTATTATTTTATTCATTCGTTGGTTTGCCCGTTAGATTAGTGACAGAAGGTAGCTTCAAGGACTTAAATGGAAGGCGTAAATTGATTTAGGGACTAAAAGTGGTAAAAATAAAATGTAGGGACTAAAATAGAAAAAAGTCAAAATGTAGGGACTAAAAGTGCATTTACGCCAAAATTCAATGGTTGGATCAAAGTTATGGCTCTCGGAAGTTAGCGGTGCATCGATCGGTGCATTATCTTGGTTTTTGTGATATCTCGGCCTTCCTAACTTCGATTTTGATCCATAAATAGTCGTTGCAATGAGAATTTTATTATCTTCACAATGGCATTGGTTCCAACCCATTTTGACACCCTAATCAAAATTAGGGTTTTTGAGCCCGCTAGGGTCAACTCCGGGGTCAAACTAGGTCAAACTTGGTTAAAGTTGTTAAAAATCTCCAAGAAACTCGGGTTTGATATAAAACTATGAAAAATGTTGTTTGAGAGGGTTTTAATCTCGTTTGACCTTCGATCAAACCTAATGTTGACTAGGGGCATTTTGGTCATTTTAGCTGAAAAGGCACTTCCGGTGCTCCGATGCCCGAATAGGTTACGTCACATCATTCTGGATGTTCTCATGGCCCCATGGAGAGAAAATAATATTTTTTGATTTTTCGGGGTTCGGCACGCAAATTGAGGGAGGACAAAATACGGTATCAACAATGGCTGCCTACATACCTCTACTGGGAAGGATCAGGTTCTCTCATGCTCTTTCTTTTGCTCTCCTTTTGCATAGACCGCCTTTACGGGTTTTCAATCTACCTTTTCATAATTTTTTTTTTTTTTTCACTTTTTTTTTGCCTTTTTGATTTTTTTTTTTTTTTTTTTGGGTCTATTTACATAGGAATGTAGAAAAAGTGGTTGTACTTGGAAGCTCCCTTAAGCAAAGTACTATATGATAGCATCAGAATTGGTGGTCATATTGAAGTCGTGCCCATCCAAGTTGGCTAACATCAAGGCTCCTATGGAGGACTTTTTCATCACATATGGGCCTTTGTAGGTCGGGGCAAACTTTCCACTATGATCAGGAATGCTCGCTCGACATGGCGTTGGTACAACTGTCAATGGCACATTACAACCATGCGCTTATCGTCTATCATTTTTAGTTGTTCATATCGGGAATGGCCCCATTCAGCTTCTGACAGTTTTATTTGTGATAAGATTTTGAGAGATGGGATCTCTACCTCTGTGGGGAGGATGGCTTCCATGCCATAGACCAAGGAATATGGGATTGCACCTATGGAAGTACGAATAGAAGTGCAATAGGTGCACAGGGCAAATGGAAAGAACTTATGCCAATCCTTATAGGTGTCTGCCATCTTCACTAAGATCTTTTTTGTATTCTTCTTGGCAGCTTCTATTGTACCATTCATCTAAGGACGATAAGGAACCGAATTTCGGTGTTCGATCTTGAACTGTCGGCAAAGTTGCTCAATCATTTTCCCATTCAAATTCCTCCCTTTATTTGTAATGAGCTCTCCTAGTATGCTGTAGTAGTAAATGATGTTTTGTTTCAAGAATCGGGCCACCACAACTTAGGTGACGCTTTTTTAGGAAGCAGCTTCCAACCACTTGGTGAAATAATCGATGGCCACCAAGATATTCTCGTGCCCATTGGAGGCTTTCGGAATCACGGGTCTGATGACATCCATTCCCCAGGCTAAAAAAAGACCATGGCATTGCTAGAGAGTGCAGAGGTTGGGGAGGAACATTCTTTCTATTCTGATAGACTTGGCAACAATGGCATGTCCTAACATGCATGATGCAGTCGCTTCAATGGTGAGCCAATAGTAGCTGGCTCTCATGATTTTTTCGGCCAACAGGGGTCCACTGGCATGGGCTTCAAGCAAGCCTTCATGCATCTCTTCCATCAAATGGTTAGCCTTAGGGGCATTTATGCATCGAAGCAAGGTTGTATCATAGTTCCTCTTATACAAGACTTCCCCACTCAAGAAGAACTGGCTTGTCAAGCCCCTGATGAACTTCTTCTCACTATTCATGGCCATAGGCGAGTATTCACTATCTTTGATATAAGCCTTGATATCATGACACCATGGCTTCCCATCGACTTTAGCTTCGACGTTCATGTATTCTTCGATATCTATGCTATAGGCCGGCACGCCATGGAGCTCTATGCGTAATTGTCACATATCATTTCCTTTTGCCAACTTAACCATGCTAGCCAAGTTAGCTAAAGCATCTGTGAACTAGTTGTATCCTCAGGGCAAACAAGCAAAGGTAATGTTCCAAGACTTTGGGATTAGGCGGTTGACGCACTTCTGATATGGAATTAACTTTGTGTCTCAGGCTTGCCACTTTCCCTCTATTTGGGAGATGATCAATAAGGAGTCTCTAAAGACGCTTAGATCGTACACGCCGAACTCTAAGGCAACTTGCAGGCCCACTATGCATGCTTGTACTCCATGACATTGTTGGTGCAATCGAAATTCTGCTTGATTGTAACAGGGATTTGCTAACCCTTTAGGGATAATAGAACTACTCCCACTCCATTTCGAGTGCTATTGGCAGCTCCATCTGTAAGGTTGAATTTAATCAACCATTATGTTGGCTTTATTCCGTGCCAAATTTTCTTGTAATTTAGCATTTAGAAACCCTGTATTTAGGTGGGAATCATGTAAGGGTAATGTGTGAGAGAGTGTGAAGAATTGCTCAAGATTGTGCAGTGAAGCAGGGACTCGTGACTGGAACTCGTAGGTGACTCGTGACTGGTAAGCCGCCAGAAGATGCACACGAGTGAAGCATGCAGAGAAGCTGAACCGTCATGCCAACTGTAGCACTACAGGATAAAAAGTCCAGACTGGCCACTCAATTAGCTCGCGGCTTGAACTCGAGACTCAGTCAAGTCGCCAGCCAACTCTGTTTTGGAAAAATGACTCTTCGCATTCCAAACACCCACCACTATATATAGACCCTTATACCCATGAAATGTAGAGTGCTTCTAGAGAGAATTTTGAGAGAGAAACCCTAGAGAAAAACAAGATTGATTCATCCACAATCCTTACATAGAGACTCTTCAAATTCCTCTACTCTCACCCTCTCCATTGTTACATCCTTGAGAGGTTCTTACCCAAATCCTTTTCTCACCATACCCATATTTGTGAGAAGGCTATTTGGTACTTTAGGAAGCAGTTAGGAAGGGGCCAATGGTTATTGGTTGATGCTATGGGCTATAGCGAAATCCGGTAAGCTAAAGAAGACAAAGGTTCGGCGCAACCTCGTTGGAGCAAGAAGCTTGGAGGGCTTAGGTACACTGGGTAGATTAGGCTTGGAGGGTCTTTTGCTGTTCATGTATCCCAACTTCATTCTTTAGTGGATTATTGACCGTTTGGAGGGCGGCAGAGTGGTTTTACACCGAGGGTTTCGGTTTCCTCTTCGATAACACATCGCTGTGTTGTCTTTGTGTTTGCATCTCTCTTCCCTTAATCTTTGCCATTAAATTTCTGCTGTGGATGTGATTTTAATTGGTTTAGATTGTTTATCAATTCTATTATTAGCTTATGTTCATGTTCTGCACATTTATTGTTTGACATTAAGCTTGAGTTTATAATTTGTAATTGGAGGTCTAATCGTTCATAGTGTTTTATACGCTATTTGAACATTCAATTGGTATCAGAGCGGGTGCACTCTTTGTGGTTTAAACACCTTAGTGCAATCCTTGACCCCTTATTAAGATGGACCGGTCTTAATCTTTAAATGCACCACCATATTTTAATGGTAGCAACTATGCCTTTTGGAAAGTTAGGATGATGGCATTTTTGTGTTCAGTGGATGAAACCGTTTGGGATGCGGTGGATATTGGATGGACTAGGCCGGAGGCTGCCAAATCCACGTGGGATAAGGCAACCCTCGCGGCGTCTAATGCAAATAGCAAAGCACTTAACGCTATTTTTTGTGTATATCTCCAGAAGAGTTCCATAGGATATCTCACATTTCTATTGCAAAGGAGGCATGGCAGATATTGGAGACCATGTATGAAGGAACGAAGAAAGTGAAGGATTCCAAGCTGCAGATGCTGACCACTCATTTCGAGGAGCTAAAAATGAGTGAGGACGAGTCTTTTGACTCTTTCTATAGCAAGCTGAATGAAGTAGTCATCGGCAAGTTCAACTTGGGGGAGAAAATGGAGGACTCTAAAGTTATGAGGAAAATCCTTCATTCATTGCCAAAGAGCTTCCGTGCGAAGGTTACAGCGATTGAAAAGAGTAAGGACCTTGATGATATCAAAGTTTGAGAACTGATTGGCTCATTTCAGATTTATGAATTGTCATTACCCACACAAAGGAAAAGCAAACTCTTGCTCTCAAGATGGTTAATGAAAGGGTCGAAGCTCACGACTCATCAGATGAAGATGTTGTCGATAAAGATGTGGCATATTTGGTGAAAAATTTCTAAAAGTTCTTGAAATTCAAGAACAATGGAAAATTTGGTGGTAAAGGGAAATTCCAAAGTTCTGGAAAGGAGAAAAAGGAATTCAAAAGGAAAGATGGAAAGGAATCCCAATCTACATAAGGAATCACTTGCTTCGAGTGCAACAGACACGAACATTTCAAGAAAGAGTGCTCTAATTATCTAAAATCAAAGGGCAAGGCATATGCCACAACTCTTAGTGACTCGAATTCATCCAATTTCGATTCTGAGGAAAGCTGTGATGGAGAAGGGAATTACTTCGCTTTTATGACGATTGCTCATGTTTAGTCTTCGGAGGACTTGAATTTGCTTGTACAGGAGCTTGGGGAGCATAGTGATGAGGAATCAATGGGAATTGTAGAAGAATCAGATGTTGAAGAAGATAAGAGTACATGGTCCTTCAAGAAAACTTCAATTCACTCCTTGAGAAATCAAGAGAATATGCACGTGTGGGCAAGGCAGCCGTGAAAAAGATGAAGAAGGCAGAGGAGGACTATAGAAGTCTTCTAGTGCGACATAAGGAGGCCAAGTGTGAGATAGAGACGCTGAATGGAGAGCTAACCGAAGCCTACTCAAAGATAAAATTTCTTGAGCTTGAGGTAGTTCAAGTAAATGCCAAGGTAGAGAGGGTCTCCACCAAGAAACTAGATGATGTCATTTCCTCTAAAAAACAATTCTCAGACAAATCCAAGTTGGGATATACCGGAGAAAGTAGTTCAGCTGTCAAAATCACTAAAGAAGTGAAGTTTGTGCAAGCCAAAGAACCTGTAGTGGCTGCCTCTAGACCTAAGAAAGTAGGAGATGAAAAGAAGAAGAACATGGTTGACCAAAGGGTGTTGAACAAGCCTTGTAACCAATTAGTGATCAAACTTGAAGCTAGAGGGAAATCTCTTCCAAGATCACAAAGAGGTCCGAGAACGAACCATTTTTGCCATCATTGTGGACTTCAAGGACACACCAAACCAAATTGTCATAAGCTTAGAGCATTGAAGAATGCAACTGATCAAAGGTCAAGAGGACCAAGAAATGACAAGAGGACTTGGGTTGTTGAATCATCGAGAGGTCAAAATGGTGATCCCGGTGTGATGGAAGTGATGAAGATGATTGGTGCATTCACCACCTGCTTGGAAAGCTTCACCAGAAGGTTTGAAAGTCCTACCTCTCGTACCCAATCCTATAGGGATATCACCCCCAACGCACATGACGTGTGGGTGAAGAGGGGTACTCGTGCATAAGCATTACAACATGTCCATGCATTAATTCTTCCTATGCTTTGTGACTATGTTTGGTTATGTGCTTTTTGCTAGTTTGAGTTGAAAATTGTTTGTTTGTTTGTTTCTTTCTTTCTTTTTAAATGTTTTTACATTGTTCTTTTTTATCAATCTTTTCTTGCTTTTGTATCAAAAAATCCAAAAACACATAAAAAGTAGAAAATCTAAAAAGTTTGATCAACATTGTTGAGTTTTGTTTCAAAACATGGTTTGCCTTGTACCTTTGTACTAATGGCTTTGTGCATCTACGAGCTTAGTTGTTCCCTATGCACTCATATCATTGTGGAAGAAATCTTGAAATCTATGTGACTATTGTAAATAGATCTTTAACCTTGTCATGAATGATTAGTGAATGGTTTTGTTGATCTTGAGACATGCATAGACTTGTGCCTATATATCTTCCCACTATTTTATTTATTGCTTTTACATAAAGAGCTCACCAAATGTAAATCTCCAAATGAAAAGAGATATTGAGCTGCAAAAGCCTGTCCCACATACTAGTATTTGACTAGGAAAAAGGGAAAGTGACCAAAAATAAAATGTATGATGCCCAAAAAGCCAAAGGCTAACACATCAAATTGAAATATCAAAAATTTTAGGCTTCAATCTCTCAATGAGATGTATTGTTTCAAAAAGATCAAATGATGTGATGTATATGAAGCCAAATGAAAAGCTTCAAAGTTATGATTATCATGCTTGTTTTTTTCTTGTGTACTTTTGTTCTTCTGACCTAAGTTGTGCATACCATACCCATTGTGTAATGTCTTGTAGACATGTGCTTAAGTGAATAGAGATTGAGTAAGATGGTTTTGTGTAGTGTTTGGTTCATAGATTGCTTATGGCACATTTCGTATGTGTCTAGTTTTGGGCCCTAGGTTGCTCTTGTTGTGTTTGTGCACACTGTCACATTGAGTTTTGATTCACTGTTGGTGATAAAACTATTTTATGCTTTACTGTGGTATGTTATTTCATGCTTTGTTGCTTCTAAAACCATGTGTGGACTAAATTTTTGGTATAAATATCTGCTCCTCAATGTGTTTCTAATCTGATACAAATGTTTTGAGTGTCTACCTATCACTACAACAAAATGTATTTTCAGTGACGAAAAAATTCGTCACTAAAAGTCCAGTTTTTCATCACTAAGGACCTTTAGTGATGAAATTGAACTTTTAGTGACGAAACTCATTTCGTCACTGTAGCCTCGTCACTAAAAGTCCTAGTGACGAAAAATTTCATCACTAAAAGTCCGATTTGATTTTTAAAAAAAAAACTTTTAGTGACGAAAACGTTTCGTCACTAAATGTTTTTCTCACTAAAAACACTATTCAGTGACGAAAATATTTCGTCACTAAAAACACTTTAATTTACTAAATCATATTTAGTGACGAATAATTTCGTCACTAAAACTATATTCAGGTACATATAGTGACGAAAAAATTCGTCACTAAAACTATTTTTAAGAAAATCCAGGCACATATAGTGACGAAAATTTTCGTCACTAAAACCATTTCTTACAAAATTTTGCTATATTTAGTGACAAAATTTTTGTCACTAAATCAATTTTTTATTGCTATATTTGTGACGAAAAAATTCGTCACTAAAACTTATTTTTTGTTTTTATTTTTTTCATGGTTTTGATATTAACATGTAACCTGTCATTACATTATTAAAACCTCACATTTGAATAACACATTTATAAAAAAAGATCCATACATTCCACAAGTAAAAAATAAAACAAGTATCCAATTCAAACCTCTTGCATACAATAATTGTTTGCAATACATACAATAACTCTACCTAAACCCTATTTTAGAATTAACGGAAGATGTCCTCATATGTCTTCAAGTAATGCCAAAAGTAAATCCCCTAAAAGCCACCAATAAGAAATCTGCACAAATATAAAAACAATACTTCGTTAAAATCGTAAGGTAAAAACATTAACTATGTTATAAGAAACATTTCTACCAATGCATTAAGAGTAACCATACCAATAAATTAAAATCACAACTCCTAATGTATAAGTTGTAAATAAAGTACTAACCAAAAAGTGTTTTAACTTGAAGTTGAACCACCCTAAAATCATCACCAAGGGTACCATTTTTAGCAGTACCTGCATGTTTCGTTGAAGCAGGCTCCTGAGACAAGAGAAGTTGACATCTTAATCAAGCGTTGTTGTAGATGTGGCATGATAAGACAAAATAAAAATAGATATTGTCAAAGGAACTCCTCACATCATCAGAATCATCACTAGACTCCTCCACAAGAGGCTTCTTCTTGTTTATTTTGACATGATCAGCACAAATTGCAAATTTAGTAACCAAGGGAGCCATCAATAAAACCCATCCCAAAAATAAATAAATAAATGATGTTCAATAATTAATACATGTTCACAAAAGTAGACACAAATCAACATAAGACAGATAGAATATAAATCCAAACATTGCATGAAATGAGCACAAAATTTGTTAATAATGTCATATCATACTGTAATCACTTCGAACCGTTCATGGAAATAAACAATTAACAATAACTGAAACATAAAATTCACATAGTTGACCTCTTCCTCAGACTCAGATGAAGAATCATCTTCTGAGCTACTGGAGCTACTGGTTTCCACTTTCTGCTTCTTTTGTGTTTTCACTTCAACCTTCTGCTTCACAACAGCCTGCTCTACACCCTCATCCCCCTTCTGCTTTTTTGCAACTTGCTTCTCTAGCTATTGTTTAACTTCCATCTTGCCTTCAAGAAGATCAAAAACCCAGAATTTCAAAACCTCAGTAGAAGACACCACAAAAAACCAAGTGCAAAATATTATTTTTTTTAAAAATGTAAAATAATAATAATAATAATAATAATAATTGCATTACCACTCGAGTCCACAACCGCTCTTGCAAAATTAATAAAGGCATTGACCGCTTCAATATATGGATGGCTTAATTTGCCGTCGGGTGTCTTACCCATTGTCATCCAACTTTTATCCATGTTTGAATACAATTACAAGATGAATGCTACTTTAGTAAAATAAGGACAACTCATGCATAATGTATTCTAACATCTAAGTCTATAAGCTACTTAGATAAAGTTTTATCTCATTCATGAATGCACAAGTCTATATTAATACTTAAACACTCCCAATATTAGTTTAAGCCACCTTATAACACCATGCAAGCCACCCGCTCGCTCCAACACAACAACCCACCACAAAACCAATTTCCAACATCACAAGTATAAAGTTTTACAAATATTTTAATCAAATAAAATAATATTCATTACATCTAATAAAAAATACTCATTCACATTTGCAAGAAATAAAAAACACTCCCAATATGTATTTAAGCCACCTTATAACACCATGCAAGCCACCCGCTCGCTCCAACACAACAACCCACCACAAACCAACATCACAAGTATAGAATTTTATAAGTTTTTAACTAGAATTTACTTACTTTGCTCAAGCTAAGTTTACAACTTTCTAAAAAAATTCAAAGTTAAATTGTGTTCTTCACCTTGTTCCTCACAATTTCTTCAGCCACAAAAGAGAGAGAGCTGGAGATAAAAGAAAGATAACTTTTAGTTAGCTTTAGCCCACATACAAAAGAAAAGAAAAAAGACTCATGAATAATCTTACATGGTATCCCCCAGCACAATGTTCATATAGTTAGGAAATGTAGGAACTAAGATCTCAAAGCTATAACATTAATAACATAGTCATTGCATAGTAATATTTGCATTGCCAATCTAATTTTTAAGTGATAAATTTCTTATTGGACTTCCAACTAAAAATCAACAAGTAAATAGAGAGATGCAATGCCCAGTTCACATTTCTAGAACTTCTAAACCCTCTGCTTGTTTCCCAACAAAACCATTGAATGCTTCACAAATCACACTCTCTGGTTCACAAATTAAATATCACCCAAAACCCATTAAAACCAAAGCTTTCAATAGCTCTCCACTGGTGGTCGACTTTCCAGAGTCAACATGGCCAATGACCACAATGTTGATGTGAACCTTTTCCTTACCCATTAAACTCTTAGAAGAAAACTACAAAAATGCAAAACTATCTTCAATCAATTTTGTACAAACAAAGCATCAAAATTAAGTCCTCCATACAACAGGAATAGAGTATAGAAAAAACAAATAGATGAAGTTGCCTTATCAAAGCTATGGTTGAACCACTATTATAAATCAAATGAATCCGATAAATAAATCAAACAACTTTTGACTGCAAAACTCACCACTACCTATATAAACCTTCTGTCATGAACAAACCGCAAATATATTACCCACAATACATTATAATAATAATAATAATAAATGAATTACCCACTTCTTTTTTCTTTTCTCATACTTTCTCAGCAACCAAACACAATATAATTTAACCAAAAAAAAAAAAAGAAGGTGCCATCATCATGGTAATATTATCAAACAAAATAGAAACAAAAATGAAAAAGCAAAAGAGAGAGACTAGTTAGAGCGAAAGCGTCACGAACTGAAGCGTCATGAACTGAAGGATGAAACGTCGCCAACAGCGAACTGAATCGTCGCCAACGATCACTGACCTGAAGCGTTTGCGAGCTAAATTGGTGATCTGAAGCGTCGTCACCGGCCCAACGGCGAGCTGAATTGGGGAGTTGAAGCGTTGCCGCTGTGCGCAACGACGAGCTGAAGCGTCGCCGTTGTGCGCATCGGCTAGCTGAAGCGTCGCCGTTGAGCGCATCGGCTAGCTGAAGCGTCGCCGTTGAGCTGATCGGCGATGGTGGAAGCTAAATCGGCATCGGTTGAGCTCATCGGCGATAGTGGAGAGCTCATCGGCGACGGTGGCTTGATCGGTTTGGGTTTTTTTTGTTGGCTCTTTTTTTTTTTTTTTTTTTTTGGTTGGCTCTTGGCTTGACCGAAATGGCTTTGGTTGAAATGTTTGTGGGTATTGAAATGTTTGTGGTTTAGCTGGGATTGAAATGGCTTTTAACTTTAAGTCTTTAGTGACAAATTTCAGTTTTGTCACTAAAGGCTGGGCTTTATTATGATTTTTAGAGACGAAATTCATATTTCGTCGCTAAATCATACTTTTAGTGACGAATTGTGATTTCGTCACTAAAAACATATAAGTGCAAAACTATTATTATTTTTAGTGACGAATATTTTTCGTCACTAATTCTTCCTTATAGTGACGAAAGGATTTTCGTCACTAATACTATCCACAGCAATATCTACAGTGACGAAATATTTCGTCGCTAAAAATTTCAACTTTTAGTGACGAAATATTTCATCACTATAGATTAATTAAACTCGCGCCAAGGTTTCCCTCCATTGGCGCCCATTTTTCAGATCACAATAGTGACGAAATTTATTTTTCGTCACTAAATGTTATAATTTTTTTCATTATTAGTGACGAAATTCATATTTCGTCACTAAAGCTGTATTTTTAGCGACGAAAAATATTTCCTCACTAATTTTCGTCACAAAAAATACATTTTGTTGTAGTGTATTGTGCTCTGTTCTTATGGACTCTGCTGCTGTGTTTTGCAGATGACTCCTACCAAGAAGAAAACCATTGCTAAGAAGGGTGATAAAAAGATGAAAATCGATAACTCCAAATTCAGATCTACTCAACACTTTGAGAGATACAAAGTGTACTACATGAATGCAACAATCATTCAAGAAAGATTTGTGGACTTAGTGGAGTTGAAGGACACTTTCATTCCCACCTGCTTTTAGGGCAGGGGTTAGGATAAGTTGTTGAGTGACTTGCCTGGAGTGTGTGGGCCTTTGATCAGGGAGTTTTATGCAACTGTTGTGCTAAAAGATGATGAAATTAATTGCTGGATAAGAGGAAAGGAATTCACTATAGATGCGGGTGATATAGATTAGGTGCTAGGACTTGAAGGTTTAGATGATCATGCCTTCACCAATTACAAGGACATGATGTTATCCATAGAAACTGTCCAATCTCGTATTGATGGTGTTAAAGAGGGGAGATGCCTGAACACTAATGCCTTCCCAGTTGACATGAGGTGTCTAACCACCATCATGATGTTCAACTTGTACCCAATAAGGAAGCTGACTACAATCAACAATGCAAGAGCTATCTTTCTCATGGAGCTTAAGGAGAAAGTCTTCATAGACATCAGCTCTCACATATTTGACACAATTGTGGATGAGACTAGAACAACTTCAAGGGCTAAGTTGGTTTTTCCCAGCCTTCTTATGAGGCTTTTTAGATTGAAAGGTGTTGAAATCCCTCAAGATATCAGTCTCATGCCTCCACTCTCAGCCATCAACAAACAAACCATCACAAGGATACAAGTTTGTCTCCCAGGTGATGAAGAAGATGGTGAACCAATGGAAACTGAGATAGAGGCTGCAGAAGAACCCTCAAGCTCAAGAGGTCGTGGCAAGAGAAGCAGAGGTTCATCTTCATTAGTTATACCTTCATATGCATTCCAGATCATCCTAGAGAGGATAGATGGACTCAGAGATGTCCAGCATGAACAATCTGACAGGCTGGCTACACTTCAAGATCAAATGAACATCCTCTTAGCAAAGTTTGATAGCTTCTCCACTCAGCAGTGACCCTTTGGCCATTCCGATCAAAAATGGGGAGATTTGTGGGGGAAGCTTTTGAGGGGGAGTGCTAGTTTAAGGGGGAGATTGTCTTAAAAACTTTATTTCAGTGTTTATTTTATCATGGGTTTATGTGTTCTGGATAATGTTTTGCTTTTATTATGGGTTTGATACACTATGGTTAATATTTTGGTTTAAACTCATGGATCTGTTTTCTTTTGAAAGCTTTTGGTACAAGTATATAAAATGATATATTCAATTTAAGTTTTGGTTTGTACCTTTTGCTTTTGTAAGCTTTTAAGGTTTTTGTACCCATGCTTTGTAGCTTTTGTACTTGCTGTTAAATGTCGTGCATTTTCTTTAAGTACATCACTCTTGTGCCCTTTGTTGGATTTTATACCCTTGATGCATTTACCTAGTGTTTATGCATTGGTTGAGTGTTGGACATGCAAATGATACTTTGCAATTGAGCTTATTAGCTAGCGTGTTCGGATGTTCATTCCATGTGTGAATGAGCATTATGAGCATTATGATCACTATTTATAGTGATTGTTCGTTTTTGGTCAAGCCATGGTTTATTACTTATTTCCATTTTGCTTGATCACATTGTGCTTGCTCCATATGCATTACGAGTTTTCTGCATACAATGATCATAGCGTGTTGTTGTGTTTCAGGAGATACTTGTTCTTATAGTTCAAGAGCTTCACAGATTCTAGAGTTACATGTGAGTGAGTTTTGTTCAACTGTTCCCAACTCACGCGTTAAATCTAGAGTTTGTTGTAGGGTTTTGTTACGGAATAGCCAAAGGGGGAGATTATATGGTTAAATTTAATCAACCACTCTGTTGGCTTTATTCCGTGCCAAATTTGATTGTAATTCATCATTTAGAAATCCTGTATTTAGGTGGAAATCATGTAAGGGTAGTGTGTGAAATAGTGTGAAGAATTGCTCAAGATTGTGTAGCGAAGCAGGGACTCGCGACTGGAACTCGCAGGTGACTTGTAACTGGCAAACCGCCAGAAGATGCACACGAGTGAAACATGTAGAGAAGGTGAATCATCATTCCAGCTGTAGCACTACAGGACAACAAGTCCAGACTAGCCACTTAGTTAGCTCATGGCTTGAACTTGCAACTCAGTCAAGTCGCCAGCCAGCTCTGTTTTGGAAAAATGACTCTTCGCATTCCAAACACCCACCACTATATATAGACCCTTATACCCACGAAATGTAGAGAGCTTCCAGATAGAATTTTGAGAGAGAAACCCTAGAGAAAACCAAGATTGATTCATCCACAATCTTTACAAAAAGACTCTTCAAATTCCTCTACTCTTACCCTCTCTATTGTTACATCCTTGAGAGGTTCTTACCCAAATCTTTTTCTCACCATACCTACATCTATGAGTAGGCTATTTGGTACTTTGGGAAGTAGTTAGGATGGGACCAATGGTTATTGGTTGAAGCTATGGGCTATAGCGGAATCCGGTAAGCAAAAGAAGACAAAGGTTCGGCGCAACCTCGTTGGAGCAAGAAGCTTGGAGGGCTTAGGTACATTGGGTAGATTAGGCTTGGAGGGTCTTCTACTGTTCATGTATCCTAACTTCATTCTTTAGTGAATTATTGACCGCTTGGAGGGCGGCGGAGAGGTTTTACAGCGAGGGCTTCGGTTTCCTCTTCAATAACACATTGCTGTGTTGTCTTTGTGTTTGCATCTCTCTTCCCTTAATCTTTGCTATTTAATTTTTGCTGTGGATGTGATTTTAATTGGTTTAGATTGTTTATCAATGCTGCTATTAGCTTATGTTCATGTTCCGCACATTTATTGTTTGACATTAAGCTTGAATTGATAATTTGTAATTGGAGGTCTAATCATTCATAGTGTTTTATATGCTATTTAAACATTCACCATCGAAATAAAGCTTCCAACGCCATGGTTCTACATTGCTTGGTTCAAGCTCTATTGCCAAAACATCCTTATCTAGGAAGAGGGATTTTGAAAATTTTGTATCGTTCAATGGCTAGTCCGCTAGGTTTAGACACCGCATTTTGTACCCTTTATGACTCGAGCCCCCATTCCCCAATGATGCTCGAACTCTAACGCCAAAGGCCAGTTTAGAGCCTAATTAGATATTTAGTTGACTTGAGGAGTGTTAAAATGGAAATATAACCTTTTAAATGAGCAAAAATCTATTTTTGGAAATAAAATGACCAAAGTAGCCCTCAGCCTACATACGTGGGTCGCAGCTTGCATACGCAAGCTAAAGCATGCGTACATCGACATGTTCTTGCGTATGCGGCTAGGGTTTCAGAAGCATAAGAAAGGAAAGTTTTCTGCAATAATGGCTGAGATTTGGAATGAATTCCACATTGTCTGGAAGCCATTCCAAATCCCTTTTTTTCCACTGTATAAAGCCTTACATGGTACATTTTCAAAACACACAGAAATGTCATGGGAAAAACCTAAGATTCATTAGAAAATAGTGGATCAAAAGGGAGTTTTTCAAAAAAAATCCTTAAGTCTCTTTTTATTTGATTGGGACCCTTTTTGGCCCCAATCCTTTCAGTTTAAGATTACTAATCACCGTTTTCTTAAATTGTGATAGATTTTACTGAGGGGAACGGTAAAAAATCAAGCCTAGGAGCTTTTTCTTTAAGGTATTCTTTTAAACTTTTTTCTTTCTTTTCTGTCTTTAATCCTTGTTTTAATATGCTTCTTTTGCTTAGTTTTTGTTTACTTATGTTTGTTTAGGTTAGTTTTTGGTCTTCTTTATGTTTTTAAGCATGCTAGGTTGCTAGATTTTATGTATTTTGTTTCTGCTCTGTTTATGTATTTTGATTAGGGTTTCTAGGTAAGGATTTGTGTATGCATGATCTAGCCTGCACACGCAAGCTGAACTTATGCATACGCAGACCTGTTCTAGCGTGCGTGATGCTGTTACCCAAAAAACGCTAATTTTTGTTTGTTTTGTTTCTACCTTCACATGTTTGTCTGCATAGCCTCTTTTCACATGTTTTTAAGTCTCATAAAATGTTTGCTCCCCCCTTTTTTTAACTTGCTTGTTTCTTATCACATGTATAAATTAGGGTTTAATCAAGGGTTTCTTCGTTTTATTGTCATTCACTCACATGTTCATGCATTGATGCCATATGTGCTTTGTTGCTGAGAGGTAAGTAAAGGATAAGTCATGCATTGGCAATGTTCATGCATTTGTATTAGGGTTTCTTAGATGTATGATTAGGGTTTCTAATATGTTAACGTTTTGTGTTTGATATGTTTTGTTTGATGATATGCTGGCTACCATGTTTTGTTTTAGATAGGGTTTTTTCATGTTAGATGTGTGATTAGCGTTTCTTCAATATGTTTGGTTCTCTTTTGTTTGGACAGATGGATAAATATGTGTTTAGGGTTAAAGATGCCATGTTGTTTGTTAGATAGGGGGTGTGTGTGAGTCTAGAATACAAGTATTTGAATGGTTCTTAATAGGGTTAAGATATAAGACACAATGATGGGAGGCCATTCTTAAGGTTGGGTGATCTTGGGTGCCTAACATCTTCCCAAGAGCGTACTTAAACTCTGAGCCCAAACTTTGGTAGTAAGATCAAAGGTCCTTCCTCAAAAGGACGCTATATTCATGGTTTCTAAACCATATAACTAGGTGGCGACTCCAATTTCATTGGCACATTTTCTCCTTGTGCCCACAATAGGTAATCTGCTATGGCCTGGCCCTTGATGGCCTTTTGCGTCACAAACATGATATCGAATTCGGATAGCAACATCTACCAACGGGAGATTTTCCCTGTGAGGGCAGGCCTTTCAAAAATGTACTTGATAAGGTCCATGCGAGTAAACAATCGCGTGGTGAAGTGGAGCATTTACTGCCGTAACTTGTGTGAGACCCACGCTAGGGTGTAACACGTCTTCTCAATGGAGATATAGTTGATCTTATAACTGGTGAACTTCTCAGGTAGTAAATCACCTTCTCTTTTTTTATTGGGTTCATTTAGTTGGCCTAACATGCAATGCAACCCATGGATGCCTCTTGCACCACTAGGTAGAGAATTAACGAATGTCCTGGCATCGAGGGAACCAAAATAGATGGGTTCAACAAATACTGCTTAATCTTGTCAAAGGCTGCTTGACATTCATCTGTTCATTCTATCTTCGTATCCTTCTTCAAGAGCTTGAGCAAGGGATCGCACATGGCGGTCAACTGTGTTATGAAGCAGGCTATGTAATTGATCCTTCCTAAGAAGCTTCAAACTTGTTTCTCAGTTTTTGGTGTAGGCATGTCCTTGATGGCCTGGACTTTTGTTGGGTCCACCTCAATTCCTCTCTGGCTGATTATGAAGCTAAGCAATTTCCCTAAACTGGCTTCGAAGACGCACTTGTTAAGGTTAAGCCATAACCTGTACTTGACGAGGCGCTTGAATAGCTTTCTCAAATCTATCAGATGATCTTTATATTAGGGTTTATGCCCTAAAATCCAATTTATTGGCATTTCATAAATAATTAAACAGTTTAATTATATGAGACTATTTATAAATGAATTAATGGGACATTATCTTAGTCCATGAGATACATAGTATGTGATTTATGTGAAAAATCACAGAAGATATAAATCACAAGCTCTTTGTAAACTTAGAATTTTAGTTAGTAGTCGGTGTTGAAATTGGGCATTTCATCTGCAAAGACTATAACATATCAACTAAGATGATTTGTCTTGATCATGGAAGTGGAGACTTCTAGTTGGTATGTTGATATGTTTTAAGAGTTAAGACATATTAAACTAGACTGCTGTGAGATTTATTATTCTCCTAACAACTGTCAAATGAATAATAAATCTCACGACTTCTATTTACATCAACTCTAAATCCTGAGAGAATAATGGACTTGATCATGAGATGTAGGTTGCTTTGTTATATCAGGAGTGAGATCTATAAGTCACGGTCAAAACCTCAGTATGTTAGGCAGCCGCATTTAATTTTGATGAAACATATATTCTCAAGATGGAATTCATAATTTCTTAACGGAGATATAAAATATTCCCTTGAGATAAATTTAATGGGTTTGGTTATTCAGAGTGTTGGGCCTAACCACTTTAGTAAGGAGTTACTAAAATATATATTTATGGAATTGGATTTCATAAATATATGATGAATAACATAAATGATTAAACCGGGTACTCAAGGATTAAGATGTAGTAATCTTCAAAATGGCAGTTTATATTCATGACTTTGTATTACTACGAATATTTTAATAAAGGGGTTGCATGTATAATAAAGTCTTGGGATATAATTTATTAATAAGGCCTAGAGTGCAATTATATTCTTATAGTGGTATTGAATATAATTAATGGTAACTTTGGACTTGTCAAGAGTTGACAGAAAAGCCCAAGGCCCATTGGAGCTAGAGTCTTATTTGTTCCCTTTGGTCTCATCTCAAGTCACAAACTAAAGCCCAATTGGGTAGGCCCAAAAGGCTAACCCAATTAGATAATCAGTCATTATTTAATAAGATTTATTAAATAAAGAAACTACCAGAATAGTTTTAATGTACGTATGATGAAAAGAAAAAAAATCAGTTTTTCTCCACAAGGAGAAGAAGAAGAATTTTCTTTGAGAATCTATATACAAAAAGACTGATTAAGAGACCACACATCTTGGGTACCATGTGGAATTGAGATGAAGATTAAAGATATTCTCAAGTAATGGTTTTGAATTTCATCGCACCAAGGTACGCTTTCTATTCTTTGTTCTATAATTCAAGGTTACATGTTATCTTTCATTAATGAAGTAGATCCGTGTTTGTTGCTTCCGCTATGTGTTTTGTATGAGATACAAAACCAAATTTTCCAACACTCTAAGAGTGCTCGACTTGGCAATCATATCATCCTCGTAGACTTCGATCTCCTTGTGCGTTATATCATGGAACAGGGTTACCATGGCTCGCTGGTAGGTCACCCCAGCATTCTTCAAGCCAAATGGCATTGCATCGTAGGCTTAAATTCCCCAATAAGTGGTGAACATAGTTTTGGCTTTGTCTTCCTCAGCCATCTCGATCTAATTATAACCCGAGAACTCATCCATAAAGGAGAAGAACATGTTGATCGCGGTGTTATCAATCAGGGTATCAATATGTGGTAGGGGAAAGTTGTCCTTTGGGCTGGCCCAATTCAGATCTCTATAATCGACACACATGCGTACTTTCCCATCTTTCTTTGGCATGGGAACAATGTTCGCAACCTAATCTAAGTAGGCTATAGCGGTAAGAAAACTGGCTTTCAATTGCTTTTCTACTTCTTTGATTTTTAGGATAATCTTTGATTTCATCCTTCAGAGAGCTTGCCGCATTGGAAGGCATTCAAATTTAACTAGAATCCTGTGGACAACGATCTTGGTATCCAGTCCTAGCATATCTTGATAAGACCAAGCAAAGATTTCCTTGAATTCCTTCAGTAGAGCTATGAGGTCATCTTTCATGTTAATGGGAAAGTTCACCCTGATCATGACGGGTTTTTCTGTTTTTCCTTCGTCGGCTAGGTTTATCACCTATGTTTCTTCTATATTGGACTTGGACCCTTCGCTCTCTCTGTTCAAAGCTCTTAGGATGTCTTGAGGAAAGTTTTGGACCTCTTCCATTCCTTCAACATCATGATCTAACTCTATTATCTATTCACATCTACACTTTCGTTATGGCAAAGGGACGATGTACCCACTTAGGAATCAGAATAGATCCTATAGAGTAGAACATATATAAAGAAACATAAGATAATTTGACACACACATATTCATAGGAAAGCAATAAAGAGAGATGCAAGAATTTTTTGAATAATACACTGAATATTTCATTAATGGATTATAGGTAGGGGGAAAACAAAGTTCATGCCTGATAATGATAAAAGGGAAATGCTCATTTTTTGTTGTTTCTAGGAAAACAAATTGGGGAAATGAACAGGGAATACAAATAAAGCAGGAAATAACATAATCATGCAAAACAAACTAGATATGCAATTCCAACCCTCTCAGGTGATCAGGAGTCCCAATCATTCAATGATGGAATACTCTTTACTCAATTGATACAACCACAAAACAAGACTCGATGGTCCAAAGGCCTACCGCCTCACTTGGCATCCCTAGTTGGATAGTAAAAGTCAAATTATCTTAGGTAGATATGATAGCGTTCACTGAGAACTGTTTGGGACAGAGCTGAATAATGCAAGTCAGGTCAGGCTTTTCATCTTCCAATTCCTTAAAAGGTTTTAGCATAATGACCTTGGCTAAAGCCGGAAAGGTGATTCTGATATGGGGAATAAACATCCTTGAAGTGTCTCACTTCCATTTCTTGCCTCTAGAAGCTTGAAAGAGTTCTTCATGAGTGGGTTCGTACCCCAAACCGAATCATCCTTTGTTTTTTAAGAGTTCAATGAGAGCAGGGCTCCCACATCCTACGGCTCTGAGGCCTTGGCCTAATTTGTAGCCAAATTTGAGCATTTCCTTTGTGGCCATTAAACTGCTATAGGCCAGTTGAACTTAAGCTCTAAAGCATTGTGAATCATGGAAACTAGATTGAAGTTATGGAAAGATGCTTCTAGAAAAGCATTAGCATCAATGTAAGGGATTGATGTCTCTTGGAAGATAGTCATGGGCTTTTTAGCCATAATAGTGATCAACTAATTTTCGGAGATGAACTTGAGTCTCTTATGAAGGGTAGACACGACTACGCTTGCTGTATGCAACTAGGGTCTCCCTAAAAGCATGTTGTATAGAGAGTCAACCTTAATCACTTAGAAGTTAACCATAAAGGATCTCAGACCGATCTCAATCATTAGCTCGATTTTGCCTTGCACTTCTCGACACATGTCGTCGAAGGCTTTGATGATCATAGTGCTAGGCTTAATAAGAGACATATCCACCTTCAAGTGCTCAAGAATGGCCATTGCGCAAACATTCAGGGCTGATCCATTGTCAATTAGCACCCTTGCGACAATCATGTCTTCACACTTGACTACAATATGCATAGCCAAGCTGTGATCTCTACCTTTTAGAGGCAACTCATCATTTGAAAATAAGAATTGGTTGGTGGCCAACACGAATGATACCATACCCTCAAATGAGGAATCTTTAATACTGGTAGGAACATGCGTTTCCTTCAACACCTTCAATAGCACTTCACGATGGACCTTGGAAGATGGCAATAGAGCTAAAATAGAAATTTGAGCTGGAGATTTGTTCAACTACTAAATCACACTATAATCGGCCTTTCGGATGGTTTTCAAGAATTCCTTGGCTTCTTCAGTGGTGACTTTGATCCTAACTGGCTCGGCTATGCTTTTGCCAATCTCTTTCCTCCCCTTTTCTATTTCCTTGAAAGTATAACATCGACCACTTCTAGTGAGTTCGGCTAGGCCTAAAGAGATATTGGAGCAAACCTCTTCTTTTCTAGTTCGGGTGGAAATCAAAGTCACATCGTACTTCCATGGGAAACGATGGGTATCTTGGTAAAGGAAGGGCTTCGGCATATTGATGACCACACCTTCTTAAGTCTGCAGATGCTTTGGCATATTGATGACCACACCTTCTTAAGTCTACAGATTTGGCACCAGTGAGAACATGTTTGGACTAATGATGACTGGGCTGGGTAAAGCAACTTCTAAAGCTTGTGAGCCAGGAGCCCCGAGATTCCTTGGATAGGCTTTAGCCGAATTAAAGGATCAAAGCCTCAAATGGCAGGAACAACAGGGTTCCCTTCTAGATAAATCCTGGAGATGGCTCTGTGACTACAGGTAGTGCCAAGACTAGAGGAGTAAAGCCTTCAACTATTGGCATGGCTTGTCCTTTCTTTGGAGCTGGCACCTCTGAATCCATAGGTGATTCTGTAATCTCTTCAATAATGATCGAAGTTGAAGGAGCTGAAGGAATCCTACATAAGCGCTCTTGCAAGTATTCGTCCCATTCCTTTCTTGATCCTATTAACATAGCACTATGGCTAGTTCCCGCTTGGGTATTCGGAGGGCATAGGCTGGTTGCCATGCAATCACCCATTTGCACAGATTCTCTTTCGATCTAGATGATACCACAGTTAGCTAGACTCTAGACTTGTGCTGGGAGCACTTTACAATCGAATATGACATGTCGGTTCCCACTGTCAAAGAATCAGTAGACTTCCCAATCAAAACCTGGAGCTCCTATGTTCTTGAGAATAATGTGACTTTCCTAGGCTAGAGCCCATAGCATGGCTTTCCAAGGGAATGAAGAGGATGAGAAATCAGGGATCCTTTCCTCCACTATAGAGATAGCATTTACGTTTCCTTCTTGATGAGGAGGTAAGGGGTTAGTGATAACATTCGGCTTGGCCGCGTTGTTGAACTGTACTAGCCTGTTGTCAATGAGATCCTGGATTTGGTTTCTCAAATTTGTGCATTCTTATAGAGTATGTTCCTCAGCTTCGGTCATCTTGACTATATCACAGATGAGATGTGTCAGATAACCACCCGAGTTAGTTGCATTGCCCATCGACAGGGTTGCCTTAGTGGTTTCGCTCCATCTCCATTGCCTTCTCTAGAGGCGTCGGTTGATGAGGATGATGATGCTGGTGATGATGAGGATGATGATGCTAGCTCTTCCGGTGATGACGAGATAACGACCTCTAAGTGACATGCCTTTTGTCATTCGTGACAAAAAAGGGGAGTAGTTTTGGATTGAGAGTAGTCTTGTACTTAAGGGGAGAGTTAGTAAATGACATTTTTGATAGGGGGAATGAGTATACTTTTGAGGGATGTAGTGAGGTTCTTATGTACTTTTCTTTTCTTTCTTTAGCCTCTTGTATACTAGTCTTGTGACTATTTATTGACATACATTGTACATTATTTTCATATATATATGATGATGTATGTGTTTTTTCACCTATCTCTACATGTGTTGTTTCTTTTCTCTCTCTATACATATGTTTCTTTATGTATGCAATCTTTATTTCTGTTTCACACATGATGCCTTGATGAGTTTTGTTTAAGTGTTTCAGAAAGACAGGTTGTGAAAGTCTACCATGCCATGAATTCTCTTCTTGCAAAGTTTTTCAAGAGTTTATGTTAGGGTTAGATTTATTTTGTAATTCAACAAGCGGTTATGAATTTAGTGATTTAAAACTTCTCTCATGATTCATTTGTTTTGTTATGGTTTTGTCACGGATTGCCAAAATGGGAGATTGTTAGGGACATATTTGATGAAATTGACTAAACCTTTAACAAAACGCACTTTACTTGTAATTGGGTAGATCTATGATGGATTTAGTACTTCAAGAAATAAATTTTCATGTTAAGTATTGAAGCCATGCAAATCTAACTAAGAAACAAGTGAAGAAGTGTTGTTCATTAAAACTCGACAGAAGTCTTAACAGAATCCTTTCTATTGAGATTTAATGTTGACGCTTGACAGAAGCTCGACACAAGTTGTATTTGTCAAGAATTACCAAATCAGAAATTCTAGATCTGATTACACGCATATTCCCATGTATTTGTGTAGGGTTTCTTTTTTCACAACTCTAAACATATATAAGGATTATTTTAAAGGCCATCATGCATGCGTTGTGTAATCGGATGCAAAAAGTGGGCTAGTTCATTATTCTCTCTGTAGAAGCTACTACGTCTTTACGTCAAGGGTTTTGTGACCAAAGAGCTTCCTGATCTTCATTGTTGATGAACTGATGAACTGAAGAACTTTGCAGCCAACAATCTTCTTCAATTTGGTGTGTTAGTCATGTACTGGGATCCATGCATCATTGGTTGATCACATATTGGGATTCATGCATTGAACGGAGAGATTGCCGCTACAATACAAGTCCAATTGGGTATTGGGATAAGGGTTCAACTCTTGGTTGGTATTTCGGGATAGGCCAAAGGGTTTGGTAAGATTCTTTATACTTGTAACCGCTTGTGATTGATAATAGTGAATTCTTAGGAGTGATGACCTTAAATTCACCTGGTGGGGGTTTTGTCTCGGTGGTTTTCCCTATTCTTAAACAAATCACTTATGTCAAACTATTTTCCGTTGCATTTAATTATTTGGTGATTTGTTTGTGCTACCATGTTATTGCATGTAATTTGACTAATTAATTAACTTGGGTAATTAATTAATTAATTTGCAAAGGGGTCAATTCATTTTTTCCCTATCAATAAGGTCAAAAAGTTATTTTTTATTCAATAAAAAAATACCTCTTGATTCTTCTTAATATGTACTGGCTGTCATTTTAGATGCTTACATATTAACATCCCAAATTGTTATTACGCTTTACTTTATTTGCAACATCTTAAGACAATAAAAATTTTCAATTTTTCAAACAAATCCAAGGTGAATAGATGCTTCCTTTCTCTTTTTATCAAAATTAAAATCAGAATTAATAATTTTTCAGAAAAATTCATTACTAAAATCCAATATTCAATACTTGAAATCCAACATGACTAAGAGAGAATTACTATCTCAAATATGATATTTATTTTGATATCAATGGTCTGAATTTCTTTTTTGAATTAAAAGCTTTAAGAGAAGTTTTACAAATACATGAAAATACTCTAATTAATATTCACAATTGTATCAGAAGGTTCGATTCTTTTCTTAATTAACATATCACTTATAAAGTATTACTAACAATGCACATTATAATTGAGTCTACAGAAAGAAGCTTTACAAAATTAAAATTAATAAAATTTATTTAAGATCAACCATGTCACAATAAAAAATAAGTGATTTGCTATATTATGAATTGAAAAGGAAATGTTGTGAACGCAAAAACATAATTTGTGGTAATTTTGCATCTAAAAAAACAAGAAAAAACATTTTAAAATTGAAGAAAATAACAAAAAATAAAATATCACTCAATTAATATTTAAAAATAGTAAAGTTCTCAGGCTCTCAGCTAAATTTGTCACTTTAATTCCCAAGATACGTTCAGCCAGACCTGAACAATGATCAATTTGATCATTGATTTTGCGTGTTCTTCACCTTGAAAGCATTTTTCTTTTTCTTTCTTCAGTCAAAAAAAAAAAAAAAGGTTAAAGACCCAAGAAAATTCCAAGCATAATTAATGGATGATTGTCGACATTGATGTTGCGTCCATAGATAATGATACACGGGAAAAGAAAAAGAAGATAGTTTCTTTTCACCTTTTTCTTTGAAAAATTGCAACTGATCTATACACATGAGATGACCGTTGAAAAAATGGATTCAACGACAAGTGTAGATATGGATGTGTCTCGGTTAATCAATTTTCATCGTTAACAGGAAAGAAAAATACAGGTTTGAGACAATGACCACAGATTTTGGCTTCCCTTCACGCGGAAAGCATCTTCCACTTTCTCAGTCGAAAAAGAAGAAAATATCCAAATACTGATACAACGGGGCAGGTGAATGTGTTTTTGTTTTTTTGCCTTCTATTGCAACTCTATGCGTTGGACCATTGAAAAATTTATGGATTCAACCACCACGCTTATACTTATTATCACACCCCCCAACCCAAAAATAATATCCTCAAAGAAAATTATATCAGATAAATCCAAAACTAACCTCTATATATATAAATATAGACTAGTCTTATATTCCACATGGTGCTTTTAATGCGTATTTACTTAAGTGAAATTTCGGAAAGATGGGTTAAAGTCATTCAAGAATTGAGCTTTATTCTTACAAAAGTCTTCCAAAGTTCAAGTTTTACACTAGGCCGTTGTGATTTTATTTTCACATGCGTGTCGCATGAGTGATGTAAGTTACTTTAATTTGGTATATGTGTGAAGTTTATAGAGTAAATTGACTAAAATAAAATTTTAAAAGGCATAATGACCACTACCCCAAAGGTGGGGGGAGGGGGATGTTGGCATTTTCCCAATTCTTTGTGTAATAATTTATTCTCCTTCATAAAAAGTTCTATATAAAGAATAATAGTAAGATGGTAATTACGTAATAATAAACTTCTAAATATGATATTTTTCTTTAGTCATTTTTTTTTTTTTGGAAAAGATTCTTTAGGCTAAAGTCATAATTTTCAAGTATATAAATATTTATAATATAGGTTAATGAAAGCATTATAATTCGAACATTTTAGGAATCTATGTTACCCAGAACAACATAAATTTACGGAAATTGCTATTGATATTTATTAATTACTAAAAATATTTTAGTTCATAGATGAAATTTTGGTACAACAAATTAATATGCATTATACTTCCTCTTGTGCATAAATGTGCATATGTTATATAAAATCTCTTGTCTCCAAAGTCAAATCCTGGCTCCGTCCACTGAGGAAGAGTTTCCTCGATATGAATGAGCAACTTCTACCATGCAAAGCCATGGACCATATTGGCTTGGGACAATGGACTGCAAAGCACTAAGGTACTAGATCGGAAATAAGCACCAAGTCCTTATTTGATCTGATACAGATTTGAACGTTTTTCTGATTATCGAGAAATCTGACTTTGAACCTGTTTTCTTTTTTTAGCCATTTTTTTAAGTTAGATATTATAAGGGATCATTTATGGATTTTAAATATTAATTAATTATCTTAAATTAAAGATAATTAACTAGATATTTAAAATTTTAAATTCACTCCACTATCTTCTGAGATTATTAGTTACTTTAAAATTATCTGGTGTATGCATCTTCATGATTATTTTTAGTTTTATCCAATTAGATTATGATACATAATTAATCAAAATTAATTTTTAAAGATAAATCACAATCACACGTATGTGTCAACCCTAATCATGAGAATGCAAATTAACCATCAAGATTTTTATGGCTAACAGTGTTTTGTGGCTAACAGTGTTTTGAGGATGTCGTTTTGTTCATTATTTTTAATATTAATTAAGTGTATATATATGGCTTAATTTAGTGAAGTAGGCTTTGTTGGGTACATCTATGACATCATTATATATACTAATCCGATTATAAACATGCCGTATTTGGGCTTCTAGACTTTTTTTTTTTTTTTTTTAATTCATATATGGGCCATGCATCACGTAGGCGGTGACGTGGAATCCCGCAGCAATATTTTTATATATGTTAGGTCTCATCGTTATGTGAATGATGAGCATTAGAGAATTCTGCGGCTTTCAGGAATTTTTCATTTAATCATATTTTTCCCGACTACATGTGTAAAACGGTGTTGTAAAGTCATGAGGAAAATAAAGTAGTGGAAAGGAAAAAGAACTACTCCACTAATAAGAAGTGACACATTGATCATGTCTCATCTCATCACACACTAGCTAGCAATTAACTCTGAAAAAAAAAAAAATCCAACAATGAGTATATAGACATTTTGCTAGTTAGTATTTTTAAAAAAAAAATTTTGAAGAAATATTTAAATTCTATACTTTTTCATAGTTTAGAAGTGTTGTCTAACATTAAACGTTATTGAGTTGCAAGTGCATGGTTACCAAAACCTACAAAGCAATTTACAATTCTTAAATTAAGAAAGCAAAACTCTAATAGTTATATATAAATACACACTCAAAAATAATATAAACTGCAAATATATAAACAAAGACCATGATATGAGGAAGAGACACCAAATTTCAAATTTGAGTAGCAATATGACTTTCTCGTAGTAATAACAATATAGAAAATTCAAAATATGGAACAATATCAAAATTATAATACTTAATTCCATTATCTTTTATGTTGAATCCAAACAAATAATTAATTGAAATTAATCCAAACAAATAATTAATCAACCAAAAATCATAGCTTTTAATAAGAAAATAAAAAATCACATGAACCTAAATAAAAAGCATTTAAGGTGAAGAATTAAGATTAACTTACTGAGATGCAAATACCAAAAACCCCAAGATCGACTTAAAAATTCAAAATTTATAGAATCTCCAAATTCTACTTCAAAACCAAACCAAATTCAAAAAATTTATATATAACATACCAAATAAAAATTTATTGTTTCTTAGGCTGGAAGACATAGGTTGCAGTTTTGATTTTTCTCCAAAAAAATAGAGATGTTTTATTTGCCATGTATAATATAAAAAAAAAAATATAAATATGAAAAACTTGAAAAACTGTAAAGCTTAAAAAATTTGTGGTGAAGTTTTATAGATTTAATAAAAGTAAATGTCTTTGGTGCAAATGATATTTTGAAAGATAAAAAAGTTCCATACTTTTGCCTCTTGAGCATCTTAATTACCTGTTGACCAAAGGCACTTGCAATATCAAGTTCTGTAATCCATATGGGCAATCCTATGGAAGCAAGAGTATCAAATATCAATAGAAGATCTCACGTAAGCAAGGTCTGGAGCAATGCTGAAATGAGACTCAAGCCCAATTCCTAGTTTCAGATTGTTGTTTCCGAGAAAGCTTTGAATCAAAGAAGAAAGTTGAGGAATCAAAAAAAAAAAAAAAAAAAAAAAAAAAAAAAAAAAAAAAAAAAAAAGAAGAAGAAAGTTGAATCAGATTGAGAGGAGCTTTGAATCAAATAAAGTTTTACTCTTTGTTAAGTTTTGATTAAACAAAAATAATTTTGTTTTAAAAAAATGATAATATGAGTTTGAGTTTAAGTTGGACTTGTTAGAGAGATAGAGTTTCACTCCTAGTCCTTGTTAAGTTTAGTCTAAACAAAAATAATTTTATTTAAATAAAATGATAATTTTGTTTAAATATTGTGCTGATGTGAAAAATTGTGAAAGTTTCAAAGACTTCGGTTATATATATATATATATATATATATATATAGATCATAGATGGTAAGTTGTGTTTGGTTCTAATTTGAACTCATTACTGAAATTACATTTTTGTTTACTAGTAACAACCTGTCACTTAAAATTTTTAATTGAACATGAATCCAAAAAAAAAAAAAAAAAAATTTAATTGGACAATAATTGCCCTCATTTTCTCAACTAGAAGGCAGACAAACATGAAAAAAAAATAAATAAATAAATTTCAAAGGTGTTCTACGCTACGGTGTCTGCCCACTTCGAAGGGACGGATTTGTTGGCCGCTTGCACTCATTTACACAAACGGGGTCAGGTTTTATTAACTTCATTTCTCCAATAGTTTTCATCTGAACAATAATTCGTTGCAGGCTACTCTTCTTCTCTGCAAACATAACAAGAAATTAATTAATTGCATAAATCTAAAAAACCTGTACAACAATAAAGCCACCAAATAATGAACTCACTAGCTTCAGGGGCGATGTTGTTCGGCTCAGCAAACACCATCGCAGTCGCTGACGAGAGAAAAAAAAAGAGAAGCAACGCGATCATGATAATCCTCATGGAAATCTTGGCATCCATTTTAAATGGAAGAGACACCAATTCATACTTCAAACAATATTTATGTGATATATATATTATATACACTTCCAAAAGGCAGCGTCCAATACCTTTTTTATTTATTTATTTTTAATTCAATTAAAAAGTATCAATACGGGTGCTGCTACTACCTTTCCACTTTTCTTAAACCCCAGCCCACCAGTGCAATTTCCTGGTCTCTTCATATTTTTTCTTCTAAAGGGCAAGGGAATCTTTTCAGAGTATAAACTGTTGCAAAATATATTAGGTTAGGACTAAGTTATACTGACGTAATTTTAAGCAATGGTATAACACCTAATAATTTTTTATTAATTACGTATTCCCTATATTCTTAACACATCTTGTTGTTACAATGTCAGTATTAATTTATGCTTAATTAAGAGCTATTGTTTTTTTTTTTTTTTTTTTTCGGTAAGGCTACAAACGACATGAGCCAAGCCATGTACCAAAAGTTTAGATTTTTTTATTTAATATTATTTTTAATACGAGCCAAGCTCAAGCTTAAGGTCATCCCCAAATAAAATTACATGTCCAAGTTTGGTTCATTTCCCGTCAAACAAATTCAAGTTTGTTCACGAGCTACTTGATTAAATTTTTTACCTCTTTACAAATCTATGCATTTTTACTATGAATGGATTGTTTATATTATCAATAAACTATAAATAATATATAGTTAAATAATCTCAAGTATATATAAGTATATTTTTAGACAAATATACAGATAAAAATTTAAAATTATATATAGTTAAATTGAGCCTTATGTTCACAAACACATTATTATTATATGAGTTTGACTCGTTTAATAGTTGAGCTTAATTAAACTTGGGCTTGAGCTTCATTTGTATGTTAAATAAACGAACATAAACAATCATTTTCTCAAACTGAGCTCGAACTATTCATAAACGGATAAACCATTTGGTTCATTTGCAGCCTTATTATTTTGTTTTCAATTTGCTTCAAAGCAAAGCTCAACAAGGTCACAGACTTTATCATGCTGTTTTTTTCTTTTCACAAACTAAAAGCACCAAAATCGTCGATATCGATAAGGTCAAAAAGTTTTGTTTTGTTTTTTTCTTTTTTAATTTTTTATTCAATAACAAAATACCTCTTAATTCTTTTTAATATTTACTTGCTGTCATTTTACAAGCTTACAACATATTAACACCCCAAATAGTTATTATGCTTTACTTTATTTGCAACATTTTAAGAATGTAAGGTGCATAGATGCTTCCTTTCTCTCTTTATCAAAATTAAAATAAAAGATAATAATTTTTCAGAAAAATGCATTGCTAAAATCTAATGTTCAATACTTGAAATCTAACATGACTAAGAGAGAATTGCTATCTCAAACATGATGTTTATTTTGATATTAATGGTTTAGATTTCTTTTTAGAATTAAAAGTTTTATAAATAAATGAAAGTGCTCCAATTAATGTACAAAATTATATAAAAAGGTTAGATTCTTTTCTTAATACATGTATCACTTACAGAATATTACTTTTTTTTTTTTTTTTTTTATACAAAATAGAATTCTACTCTAGCCTAATCTAAGTGTATATGTGTGTGAAGCTCCCTCTTGGAGACTTGAACCCCGGCCCTTGCCTCTCACATTCCACAAACACTTATACTTGTAGAGTGACCATCGCATCAATGGTGTGCAGTGGTACTTACAAAATATTACTAACAGTGCATATATAGTGGAGTTTACATGATGTTTTCCAAAATTGTAATTGATAAAATTAATTTATTTAGATCAATTATGTCACAATAAAAATTAAATGATTTTCCATATTATCAATTGAAAAGAAAATGTTTGTGAACACAAAAACATAATTTGTGGTAATTTTGCATCTAAAACCCAAGAAAAAATATTTTTAAATTGAAAAAAAATAAAAAAATAAAAGTCTCACTCAATTAATTTATTTAAATATAGGAAAGGTCTCAGTAAAAAAAAAAAAAAAGATTAAAGATCCACGATAATTCCAACCATAATTAATGGATGATTGTCGACAAGTTGAGTCCATGGATAATGACACATGGGAAAAGATAAACAAGATGGCTAGCTTTTCTCCTTTTTCTTTGAAAAATTGCAACTCTGTACACATGGCCATTGTAAAAATGGACAATGACCACTGATTTATGCTGCTCTCCATGCGGAAAGCATCTTCCACTTTCACGGTACTGTGAAAGTGGAAGATGCATTGGACCATTGAAAAATTTCGGATTCAACCACCACACTTTTTTTTTTTTTTTTGGTGGTAACCCACACTTATACTTACTATCACGTCCCCAGTCCAATAATTATCCTCAAAGAAAATTATATTAGATAAATCCAAAACTAACCTCTATAATCCAAATTTTAAAAGATCTTCCTGTCTGCTACTACCTTTTCCACAAATTATTTTATGGCGTTAATTTTCTTAAACCCCAGCCTACCAGTGCAATTTCCTGGTCTCTTCGTACCTTTTCTTCTTAAGGGCAAGGGCATCTTTTCATTTTACTTTTAAAAATTGCAACTCTAATACACATGACCATTGAAAAAATGGATTCAACGACAAGCGTCGATATGTATGTATGTGTGTCTCCGTTAATCAATTTTCATCTTTAAAGGGAAAGACAAATACAGGTTTGAGACAATGACCACTGATATTGGATTCTCTTCACACGGAAAGCATCTTCCACTTTCACAGTAAAAAAAGGAGAAAATATCCAATTACTGATGCAACGGGTAGGTGTTAGGACATATGTGTTTCACATGTTTAGGAACATATATCACTATTTTATGTGATTGGCTAATCTTTTGACAAAGCGCACTTTACTTATATTTGGGTAGATCTAGAATGTGTTTAACACTTCAAGAAACATTGTTTCAAGATCAAGTGTTAAAACCATGCAAGTCTGTTTAAGATTCAAGCTGAAAAGTGTCTGTCATTAAAGCTCAACAGTTAGCATCTATTGATACCCTAGGGCTATCTGAATCCCGTGGCTCGATAGATAGGGTATTTGTCAAGACTTATGAAGTTCATATTTTCGAGTCAGTTTTTCATCCAATCCATGATTGTATGTTTGGGTTTTCTTTTCTCACAACCCTAGACATATAAAATGATTATTTTAAGGGCCGTCAAAGGTGACACAAGTTGCACAAATGTTGAGCAAAGTTTGTTCAAGCAAATTGTGACCGGAGACAAAATTCGCCCTAGTTCATCTCTCTTGTGAAGAAGCTACTGTGTTTGTGCACCGTAAGGTTTTGTAACCAAGCATCCTCTTGATCTTCATCGTCTGGATGAACTGAAGAACTTTGCAGCCAACAACCTTCTCTAGTTGGTGATTGAAGTCATGTACTGGGATCCGCACAATTGGTTAGTCACGTACTGGGAGCCGTGCATAACAAGGAGAGATTGTCACTACAGAACAAATCCAATTGGGTATTGGGGTAAGGGTTCAACTGTAGGTTGGTAGAAGGTACTGGGATTCTTTTACTTGTAGCTGCTTGTTTTAATAATAGTGGATTCTCGAGAGTGGTAACCTTAAAATCACCTGGTGGGGTTTTTGCCGTGTTGGTTTTCCCTGTTCGAAAACAAATCACCGTGTCAATTTATTTTTCGCTGCACTTTAGTTTATTGGTGATTTGTTTGTGCTACCACACGTATTGCATGCTAATTGAATTAATTAATTAACTTGGCTAATTAATTTGTTAATTCATCACAAGGGGTCAATACATTCTTGGCTTATCAAGTGGTATCAGAGCAAGCATACTCTGATTAGGGTTAATCTTTGCTGTGTGATCCATTGACCCTTGTTGTCATGGCTGCAGCTAGCATGAGGAGATCTTTGTTTTCAAATACATCTTGTTTTTCTAATCTCTACTTGTTTGAGTGTCTCAGAAAACACAAGTCTAAAAGTTATTTGAATTCTCTTATGATGATTATTGGAAAAGATCTCAGTTTGACTAAGAAGAAACTAGACTGTCTCAGAATGAAAATGTGCAAAGGAGTTTGTCTGAGAAGAGTGAAAATCAAAGGCTTGGCTCGTAAAAGGCAGATGAGAGAAAGCACCATTCCCACTTATCTGTCATCTAAGCACGAAGTGTGTTTTATGATGAAGTCCGCATTTAAAGTTATGGACACGTGTTTGTGGTACCTTGACAGCAGTTGCTCAAGACACATGACTGGAGACTGATCTCTTTTCAAGGTTTTCGAGTCTAAGAAAGGTGGCAATGTCACTTTTGGTGATGGGAGCAAATCACCAATTAAAGGAAAGGGAATCATCTCTCTACCTAGACTACCAAATATTGCAAATGTTCTATATGTAGAAGGTCTGAGGGTGAACCTGTTGAGCATAAGTCAGATATGTGATCAATACTTCATGGTGCTATTCTCAAAAGGAAAGTGTCTTGTCATGGATGAGCAGTCTCAAAAATAGTGATAAAAAACAGCAGAAGATCTCGATAGATAAGCCAGGTGTCGAGGAGGTGTCAAGATTGCCTAAAAACAGTTTTTCAAGAAGAGAAAAACACAGATATGAATACAATCAATCATGCAACTCAACCAAGAATCCAATCAACATTTTAAACTCTCAAAATCATCTCTCAACAATAATTTTAAGCACATAGATCCTAAAACACACACACACACACACACACACTATATAAGTGTAACCAATTTTATATTTTAAAAACAAGTCAAGACAGTTTAGTGAGCATGCATTAACACATGTAAACCTTACGATGGTCAAATCACATTGTACATGCACATGTATCAAGAGTAGCAAAGAATATTGTGTGTTGTGTGTGAAAAACATCGCAAGATTGCAAAGGTGTCTGCATGTTATGATGATTTGAGATATGAGTAAATCACTTTAACTCACACACAATCATAACTGTTTGATGGGGACTATCACCTTCAAGGTACATCCTATAACTCCCACATCTCCTAGAATACATGCTTGCAATCATATTTAAAAGCATTTTGATCTTTTTGCTTTTTATTTTTCTTTGCATATATTTCTTTTAAGCAAACCATGCATGGGCATATAAGAGATAGAAAAGAAATACCCAATTTTGCTATGCCGAAGCACACAAATGTCATTTCATGATTGGCAGGCAACAGTGGTGAGATGGTTATTTATGCTTTTCTCTTAGGATTTTCTAGTCCTTCCCATTAAAAAGAGTGATACGAGTGTTAAGTACAAGAGATTGCTTAATCTTACTCATAACAAACACGAGCTGCAAAGCTCACTTGCTTAGTTGTTCATAGAGATGCTCATCTAAGCTACAAACGATACAAAGTTTAGAAAACTCTGTTTCAATGGTCATCCAAGGTACACAAATACCAATGTACACAAAACACATACTGTTTTTGTATTTTTCTAATTTTTCAATTTTTATTTTTATTTTTATATGAAAAACAAAATAAACAAAACTGAAGGTAAACAAACAAAAACATGTTAAGCAAAGCATAAAACTAGACTGACTCAAAGTAAAAGCAAAACACACAAGTAATGCAAAAACAAAAACAAGAAGAGAGAGAAGAAGTGATAGAATCACTTGGAGCCTTTTTTCTTCCACACCTTGGAAGAACCCTTCCCTTGAGCGAACCCTTGAACCGGCGGTGAGGGGGAAGAATTGAAACCGTTCAAGTTCGAAAGGAACATGAGGGCTTTGAGAAGATCTCTAAGAGGAGCAAGAAAGGATAGAAACTGATTCTGGTTTCCCAATGCTATCATGCCGTTGCTCTGTTGAGTGGCTAACCACTTATAGCAATTTGGTCAAGTATGAATGGCAACTCCACAATGATGACAGAGATGCTGTTTCTTCTGTTTGGGCTTTTAAGAGTTAGCCTTCTTAGCCCTAGGGTTTTTAGCTTCTTTCTTATCAAGCTTAGGGGGTTCTCCTAAGATAGATTTACCCTGGTCTAAGTTCTCACTAGCTAATTTAGTTTTAACATCATTGTTCTCAATTTTAACATTATTAGCAGGAGGAACAGAAACAATAGTACTAGCAGAAGCAATACTAGAAGAAGAGAAATCATACCCTAAACCTATTCGATCAAAAGTAGATTTCTGAATGCTGAGCATCTCATCAAGTTTTGCACTTGAAGTCCCCTCCAATTGAGCTCTAACTTGAAACAGTTCTGCTTCAAGCTTCTTGGTCTTCTCAGCCAAGAAATTATTCTCAAATCTCAATGCTTCAATAGTCTGATTAGTTTCATCAAACTTTATGGAAAGCTCTTCACAATCAAGTTCCATATCACTGAGCTTCTTGGTGGCCAGCCTATAAAGTTTTTCATGCTTCTTAGAAAGCTTGTATAGTTTCTCATAGGCTGTATAGATATCATCTTGATCATCCATCTTCTCGAACTCAGAATCCACCAAGTCCTCTTCTTCATCCACATCTTCAACAATCCCCTTAGTAGGATTGACAGTGGCAGTGAAGGCATTTAGGACTCTTTCATCCTCATTGTCGGAATCATACTCAGGCTCAGTGTCGCTCAAGGTAGCTGCAAGTGCCTTACTCTTCCTAATGCTTTTGAGATATGTAGGACACTCCTGTTTCATATGACCGAAGCCTTGACACCCAAAGCACTTAGGTCCTGCGGGAACAGTGTACTGACCACCATCCCTAGCATCCTTTTTTCCTTTGTCTTGGCTCTTGAATTGAGAAGAACTGGATTGCCTATGGTCCTTATCGAAGCCATTCCCATTTGCATTCTTCATGAACTTCTCGAATTACCTGGTGATGTAAGACTTCATCTTAGAATCTTCATCATCTGAAGATTCATCCGTGTCATTGCTCTTGGCCTTCAATGCCATGCTCTTGCCTTTACCCGACTTGCCAATCCTCGTTAACCCTAGCTCATAGGTCTGCAGATTGCCAACCAGCTTTGTCAAATGAATCTTGTCAATATCCTTTGATTCCTCTATAGCGGTGATCTTGGCATGAAATATCTCGGGTAGAGATCTGAGCACCTTCCTCACAATCTTGGGTTCGAGAATGATTTCTCCAACATTGAAGGCTAAGTTCACTATGTCCTTGAGCTTGGCATAGAACTCATCAAATAACTCATCCTCCTCCATCTTGATTTCTTCAAAGCTTGTAGTGAGCCTCTGAAGCTTTGAATCTTTGACAACCTTGGTTCCTTTATAGGTTGTCTGGAGAATGGTCCATACCTCCTTAACAGTTTCAGTAGAGGATATCTTCTTGAACTTCTCATTAGTGACCGCACTGAATAAAGCATTCAATGCCCTACTATTGAAGTTTACCGCCTTGATCTTGGCATCATCCCAATCGGCCAACGCTTCCTTCAGCTTGGTCTAGCCTATCCCAACAGCTTGCCACACTTTCTCATCTAAAGACTGTAAGAAAGCTCTCATGCGTACTTTCTAGTATGCATAGTTAGTGCCATCAAATAAAGAAGGTATAATTAAAGACTGTCCTCTATCCATGACAAACAGGGGTCAATGGATCACATAGCAAAGATTAACCCTAATCAGAGTGTGCCTACTTTGATACCACTTGATAGGCTAAAAACGTATTGACCCCTTGTGATGAGTTAATTGATTAATTAGTCAAGTTTATTAATTAACAAAATTAATATGCAAAGCGCGTGGTAGCACAAACAAATCAACAAATAACTAAATATGCTGTGGAAAATAAAATGATACAGTGATTTGTTTTCGAATAGGGAAAACCACCGAGGCAAAACCCCACTGGGTGAATTTAAGGCCACCACTCCCAATAATCCACTATTATCAAAACAAGTGGTTACAAGTAAAGGAATCATAGTACGTTATACCAACCTATAGTTGAACCCTTATCCCAATACCCAATTGGACTTGTTCTGTAGTGACAATCTCTTCTTTCAATGCACGGCTCCCAGTACGTGACTAACCAACTGCATGGATCTCAGTACGTGACTTCAATCACCAACTAGAGAAGGTTGTTGGCTGCAAAGTTCTTCAGTTCATCCAGATGATGAAGATCAAGAAGATACTTGGTTACAAAACCCTACGATGCACAAACACAGCAGCTTCTTCATAAGAAAGATGAACTAGGGCAAAACTTTGTCTCCAGTCACAATTTGCTTGAACAAACTTTGCTCAACATTTGTACAACTTGTATTACCTTTGACGGCCCTTAAAATAATCATTTTATATGTCTAGGGTTGTGAGAAAAGAAAGCCCAAACACATAATCACGAATTGGAAGATAGAACAGAAAAATATGTTTCTCTTAAACCTCGACAGATAGCTATCTGTCGAGCTACTGTCGAACCACAGGGCTGGAACAGCTCTTTAAGCTTGATAGATGCTAGCTGTCGAGCTTTAATGACAGGCACTTCCTTGGCTTGAATCTTGGACAGACTTGCATGGCTTAAACACTTGATCTTGAAACAAGATTTCTCGAAGTATTAAACACATCCTAGATCTACCCAAAGACAAGTAAAGTGTGTCTTGTCAAAAGATTAGCCAATTACATAAAATAGTGACATATGTTCCTAAGATGTGAAACACATATGTCCTAACATTCTTTCCTTTTGATTTTGAATCAAATCATAACGGTGATCTTGTTTGAAAATTTTCCACTAATTTTGGGTGAATTTTATTGCTTCATTGGATTTTGTACAACTAATGAAGGATCTCCAATGATACTTTTCCCTTGTCAATGGCAAGAGGCCTAGAATCCGAAGCCATAATAGTCTTTTGCTTCTCTCCTCTAACCACTGTTACAAAAGAATGAGACACATTCACATCAGATTACGGCTGCTTGTGCATCCCATCTAAGATTTTCATTGGTTTTTTGGATGTTATTAAACTCTGCAGCTCAAAGTCGAAACCCTTCCACGCACACATCACCTATCCTTCTGCTATGATCACCAATCTTCTATGACCCCAAGCCTTAAGTTCAATCACGACAATATAATTTCCAAAAGCATTAGAACATTTTTGGAACATATACACAATATCACCCTCTCTAAACGTAAAGAAATGTCTAGAATTACGATCTAACACCGTTTGCTCCAATTTTGACAGCAACCAATGACAAGCTTTTTTTACCATTCAAACTGATCTCGAATAATATTGACCCGTCTAAAAAATACGTAACTCATATACTCTGTGTGAAGCTACTGTATTTGTATGCCTTAGGGTTTTGTAACTAGGTGTTTCTTGATCTTCATCGTTTATGAAGTGAAAAACTTTGCAGCCAAACAACAATCATTCAAATTGCTAGATTTAGTCACATACTAGGATCCTTGCAAAGGAGTTAGTCACAGATTGGAAATTTATGTAACACAGGAAAAAAAGGCTACTACAATATCAAGTCCAATTGGATATTGGAGCGAAGGTTCAATTGTAGATTAGTGTTTTGGGATAGGCCAAGCTAGTGGTAAGATTTCTTATACTTGTAACCGCTTGATTATTGATTAGTGGATTCTTAGGAGTGGTGACCTTAAATTCACCCAATGGGGTTTTTGCCTTGCGAGAGGTTTTCCCCATTTGTCAATAAATCACCGTGTCAATTTAATTTCCACTGCATTTAGTTTATTTGGTGATTTGTTACTACCTCCATGATTTGCATGTAATTTGATCTAATTAATCAACTTGGGTAATTGAACTAATTAACCAGGGTCAATCTCTCTTAACCCAACAAAAACTAAGTGGTGACTCCACAATATTTGTTGTATCTAAATTTTACTGTGAACTCAAGTTTGGAATAAACTTAAGAGTTATAATATCTATTTTCATAGTGGATATTTTTCAAATCTGCCCTTGTGGTTTTTCCCTCTACACCGGTGGGGTTTTATAAGTAAGATTTAGTGTTCTTGTGTGGTTGAATTTCTATTAGTGCTTGCTGAATTTTTGATTCCATATATATTGCTATTGCTTGGTAGTCAATTATTTTAATTTACACAGACATTGAGGGAATTTAGGTTTTTTCCTCAACAATATCAAACTTATTACCAAACCCATAAAAAAGCCTAGGCTTATCTTATTTTGCATCAAGCCCTAATGTTCATGAGCTTGTTCATGAATAAAATTTTTTTTTCTTGGGCTAACTTGTTTATTAAATTAGTCTAAAACTAAGGCTTAAACTTGGCTTGTTTATACATAAACATGAACAGACTTTTTCTCTAGCTAATCCCAAGCTTAGTTCATTTACAGCTCATTGTGTTGATAACTCATACAGCTATAGGCATGTTGTTGGTAAGTGTAATGAATGGGTAACTAAGCCCAACTGTCAACAACTGCTGCCTCCATGATTTGCATGTAATTTGACCTAATTAATCAACTTGGGTAATTGAACTAATTAGCCGGGGTCAATTTCTCTTAACCCAACAAAAACTAAGTGGTGACTCCACAATATTTGTTGTATCTAAAGTTTATTGTGAACTCAAGTTTGGAATAAACTTGAGAGTTATAATATCTATTTTCATAGTGGATATTTTTCAAATCTGCCCTTGTGGTTTTTCCCTCTACACCGGTGGGGTTTTATAAGTAAGATTCAGTGTTCTTGTGTGGTTGAATCTCTATTGGTGCTTGCTGAATTTTTGATTCCATATATATTGCTATTGCTTGGTAGTCAATTATTTTAATTTACACAGACATTGAGGGAATTTAGGTTTTTTCCTCAACAATATCAAACTTATTACTAAACCCATAAACAAGCCTAGGCTTATCTTATTTTGCATCAAGCCCTAATGTTCATGAGCTTGTTCATGAATAATTTTTTTTCTTGGGCTAACTTGTTTATTAAAAAAGTCTAAAACTAAGGCTTATGCTTGACTTGTTTATACATAAACATGAACAAACTTTTTCTCTAGCTAATCTTAAGCTTAGTTCATTTACAGCTCATTGTGTTGATAACTCATACAGCTATAGGCATGCTGTTGGTAAGTGTAACGAATGGGTAACTAAGCCCAACTATCATGGTAAGGTTCATCTAGCTAATTTCATTATCCACAGTACATTTGTTAGAAATCTAGCTAAACCAGCAACTAAACCAGTGGATTTAAAGAAGACATGAAAAGGATGACTTGTACAGCAACATGTAGCTTAGATTCAATGATGCTTTATACTACAAGTCATATAATTGTAGTATTTGTTAGGGTTTCAAATCTAATTCCCCTAGTATTTAAAGAAAACCTTAAGGCACGTTTTTGTTAAGAGATAGAAGAGTGCATATTGCGCCTCCCAGTGTTGTAGAAGTTGCTGCCATCACTAGACATCTAAGCTGATGATCTAAATCTTTGAGTGGAGGTCTTAGAGTCAGAATCTGGAGTGTTTGTGTGAAATAGATTCATAATAGAAGAGTCCATGGATTCGGAGCTACATGTGGTCACGTGAGTAAGTACTACATGAGGTAGCAGTAGAATTAGGGTTAAGTTTATTGTATGAACTTCCATTCTATTAGTGAATTGCCTTATGGATTGTTTAGGATAAAACCCTCTCTAGGTTTTTTACCTTGAAACTAGACTATTCCATTGGTTTTCCTAGGTCATCATATCGCTTGTGTTCGTTACTTTTCAGCTATTTATAATATGATTGATACTTGTTTAAACTAGATCTGGTTAATTGAACTAAGTAACAACTTGGCTATAAGTTAGGTTAAACAATTTGTGTTTTCCAGGGGTCTAAAATCTAACATCTATATTTATATAATATGTTATTGATTTAACAAGTAAGTATAGCATTGATTTTTTGAAGAATTGACTGCATTATTAGGAAGGAGAGTTCGTTTAGACCACTTAAACAGATTGTTTATTTAACCTAATATATTAACCAAGTAATTACTTAGATTAATTATTCAAATCTATGCTAAAACACAAATATATCATATCATACAAAACAGCGAAAAAGTAAATAACACCACGATATGATGACTCAGGAAAACCGATGAAACAAACCGTTTAAGGTAAAAACCTAGAGAGGATTTAACCTACCTATCCTCAAGGTAAAACAGACCAACTATAAGTGAATTGAAGTTTTTACAATCAGATTTAACCCTAAATCTATTAGTACCTCCAGTAGTAACTTACTGACACGACCACGTGTAAGCTCCGAATTTACGGACTCCTTCTCTTCTTGGATTTACACCAACACAAGCCGCCTTGCTTGTGACTTTGAGATCTCATTCAAAGGTTTAGCAACACAAACTCTCCAGTTTGTGACTCCAAGACCACTCTTGAAGGTTTAAATCATCAGCTATTGTTGATCTTGTTGTAGCAACTTTAGATCGACCGGTTTCAATGGTGTGAGAATGATTTCCGATAGTGACTTTGATAGAAGAAGGTACAATACCTTTTAGGTCTCACAAGAGCACCTCCAAAGTCTTTCAAAAGCCTAAAAAATGTAGTTAGGGTTTTCCTTTATATACTAGAAGTGTTTCACTTGAAACCCAAAATGTTTAGGCAAAGTTTGGGCTGAAATAAAATTCTGCAGAAATTTCATGTCTGCAATTTTCGATCGGTCGAATTTCGCTGAATTTGAACTCTTCTTTTTGCAACTTATATTTTCTTGTGTTCTAACTTGTAATACCTTGAGCATTGTCTAATAAACTCTATAGACTCTAAGATCTATACCTAGACAAGTTTGTGCTCACGGTTTGCCAATTGTTCTAAACTTTTAGAACCTAACAATCTCCCCCTTTGGCTATCTGTGACAAAACTCACATACAAAATGAAATGCTCAAATACAAGAATAGCCCTATTCCAATAAAATGGCCAATTACATCACAAATCCCAATCTAAGACTTTAAACCTAAAAGTTGCTTGAAGAGGCAGAAGATCTTGATCAGAAATGTACTTGTCTTTCCTAAAACACTCAAAAGAGCACATCACCACATGAGTGGAAATAAAGACAGATAAACAACAAATAACAAATATGCAATAACAACAAATAACAAACATGTAAACTAACTCTCCCCCAAAATTAGATACATAAAAAAAATAAAAATAACAAATTTTATTTTCTCCCCCTTTCAAAGATAATTTCATCTGCCCCTAAATAAAAACAGTTATAAACCTTTTCCAAATTTCATATATTTCTCTCCCTTTTTGTCACGTATTGACAAAGACAACCCAATCAATAGGTAGACATTAAACATCCATAACAGAGATCAAGAGAAAATAGAGAATCAAGAAACAACTCCCCCTATGAACATCATAGATTAAATAAATAAAAAAATTTCTCTCCCTATAAAAATAGGAAAAACAAAACCGTTTGGGAAAAACAGTTTAGGGGAAAATTTAGGAGGTGGGGAAAACTAAAAAGACATAAACCTAACCAAAAAAAATTTGAGGATACACATGAAGAAAAAATATTCTCTCTTTCAAAAAGTTGACACTGTGAACCATAAACAAATCTCAATAGTAGAGAAAATATTTGCACATTTATTATCCACCATATCTAAAAAAATATATTTCCAATTTTTACCAGTTCACACATCAAGAAAGACAGCATATACTAACATGTACAGAACTCAAAAATTAATCAATCAATGTTTAGATCAAGTTGAGTACCCAGTTTAGCAAATTGTATGCGTGATGTGTGTGAAAACAATGAAAGATATGACTACAAAAAAGCAAAATGGATAAAGAAGATAATGCAATGCATGTCCTAATCTATATGTGCAATGCATGAAATGACTGGTCGGTTAAAAACTTAAAAATTTTTGAGTTTCGATCAATCGAACATCAATCAAGTATCGATCGAGAGAGGCAGAGAGTTTTGAACACAAAAGCTCACATTTTCGATCAGTTGAGGGAGATCTTCGATTGGTCGAAATGGTTAAAAATTTTAAAACTCTAAAATCTGAAAATTTAATGCAGAAAAACAACTTGAAAGGATGTTTTTAAGACTCAATGTATATGAACATGATCCAGAAAAGTTTTAAAAACATGATGCCTCTTAAATGCAAATATCAAAACCAATCAAGAAGTTAAAAATAAAGATTTTAAACTTCTAAACACATTTTTCTTCAAATTCCCAACCAAAAATAAAAATTTGTATTTTCACATCATTTCATATGCAATTAAAGATGGCCAAATTAGTCGACACACAATCATATGTACAGAGTTTAGCAAAGATTTGTGTGTAGTGTGTGCAACTAGTATGTGTATGAGATACATAAGAGGTGATATGTAGATAGAAATTAAAGATAATATCTACATTATCCATCACATAAGTTTGAAAGTGACTATCACCAAAAGAGTTACATCTTATAACTCCCACATCTCCTAGAAAACATGCTTGCAACCATGCATTTTTTTTTTTAATTTTGCTTTTCTTTTTCTTTTGAAGCATATTTTTCTTTGTTTTTCATTTTGCTTTTTGCTTCTTTTATCTATTGTACAGTAACAACTTAAGTATTTTACTGTGCAAGTGCTACACCTTACTAAGCATAGCTTTTATGATTTGCACACAGGTGTTCATGATTAGCGAGTAACAGTGGTGAGGTGGTTATTTATGTCTTTCTCCTAGAATTTTTTAGTCCATACAATAAAAAGAATGTGACTTCAAAATCATGAGCATGTGATTAAAGACCGTAAACAACTCACACAATATAAGAACTACATAGCACAAACTAGCAAAGTGCAAATTTCATAGGCCAACCTCAATTACACACTTGAAGATGTGTAATACAAATAGATAAAATATTTTTGTGTTTTTAAAATTTTTATGACCAAAAATAAAAAAGCACACATTATGCTAAATGAAAAAAATGCAAAAACAATGCATGAACAGTGCTCAACTATGCTATGGAGGGTACACAAACAAGAAATATCAATTTCTTAATTAACCCATGAGTACATGTACAATCTAGTACATACTCATACAAAATCAGAAATAGCTTATGCACTCAATTTTGCAACACATACTTTCTATGTTTCTCCACATTATCAAGTATTTCGGGTGTCAAGACTTTGGACATATGAAACACGAATGTCCTACATATCTCAAGAGCATTTTAAAGAGCAAGGCACTTGCTACTACATTGAGTGACACAGAACCTGAGGATGATTCAAAAAATGAGGATGATGGAATTCTAAATGCCTTTACTGCCACTGTCAATCCTACTGAGGGGACTGTTGAAGATGTAGATGAAAAAGAGGACTTTGTGGATTCTAAGTCCGAGAAAATTAATGATCAAGATGATATCCATATAGTCTATGAGAAGTTGTACAAGGTTTCTGAGAAGCATGAGAAACTCTACAGGTTGGCCACCAAGAAGCTCAGTGATGTGGAGCTTAATCGTGAAGAGCTTTCCACAAAGTTTGATGAAGCCAATTAAACTATTGGAGCACTAAGGTTTGAGAATAATTTTTTGGCTGAGAGGACCAAGAAACCTAAAGCGAAGCTATTTCAAGCCAAAGCTCAATTGGAAAGGACATTAAGTGCAAAGCTTGATGAGATGCTCAGTATTCAAAAATCTGCTAATCGAACCAATTTAGGGTATGATTTCTCTTCTTCTAGTATTGCTTCTACTTGTTCCTCCTAGTAATAATGTTAAAATTGAGAAAACTAATGTCAAAATTGATTTAGCTAGTGAGAACATAGACAAGGGTAAATCTATCTTAGGAGCACCCCCTAAGCAGGATAAAAAAGAAGCTAAAAAACCTAGGGCTAAGAATGCTAACTCTCAAAGAAGCAGCATCTCTGTCATCACTATGGAGCAGCAGGTCATACTCAACCTAATTGCTATAAGTGGTTAGCCACTCAATAGAGCAATGGCATGATCGCATCGAGAAACCAGAATCAACTTCCATCCTCTTTTGCTCCCCTTAGAGATCTTCTTAAAGCCCTCATGTTCCTTTCGAACTTGAATAATTTCAATTCTTCCCCCTCACCGCCGGTTCAAGGGTTCACTTAAAGGAAAGGTTCTTCCAAGGTGTGGAAGGAAAATGGCTCCAAGTGATTTTATCACTATTTCTCTCTCTCTTCTTGTTCTTGTGTTTGCATTACTTGTGTGTTTTTTCTTTCATGTTTTGAGTCAGTCTAGTTTTATGCTTTGCTTAGCTTAACATGTTTTTGTTTGTTTGTTTTCAATTTTGTTTATTTTGTTTTTCATATAAAAAAATTGAAAAATCAGAAAAATATAAAAACAGTGTGTATTTTGTGTACATTGGTACTTGTGTACCTTGGATGGCCATTGAAACAAAGTTTTCTAAACTTTATATCTTTTGTAGCTTACATGAGCATCTTTATGCACAACTAAGTAAGTGAGCATTGTGTCTCGTGTTTGTGATAAGTAAGATAAAGTAATCTCTTGTACTTAACACTCGTATCACTCTTTTTGATGGGAATGACTAGAAAATCCTAAGAGAAAGGCATAAATAATCATCTCACCACTGTTGCCCGCCGATCATGAAATGACATTTGTGTGCCTTAGCATAGCAAAATTGGAATGTCAAATGCTTAACATAATTGAGTATTTCTTTTCTATCTCTTATATACCCATGCATGGTTTGCTTAAACAAAAAAAATGCAAAGAAAAATAAAAGCAAAAAGAATCAAAATGCTTTATATATGATTGCAAGTGTGTCTTTTAGGAGATGTGGGAGTTATAGAATGTACCTCGAAGGTGATAGTCCCCATCAAAAAGTTACGATTGTGTGTAAGTAAAGTGATTTTCTCATATCTTAAATCGTCATAACATGTGGACACTTATGCAATCTTGCAATATTTTTCACACACAACACGCAATATTCTTTGCTACTCTTGATACATATACAGGTACAATGTGATTTGGCCATCACAAGGTTTACATGTGTTAATGTATGCTCACTAAGCTATCTTGACTTGTTTTTGAAACATAAAATTTGTTAGACTTTTTTTTAGTGTGTATGTGTGTTTTGGGATCTATGTGCTTAACATTTTTTTGTTAAGAGATGTTTTTGAGAGATTAAAATGTTGTTTGGATCCTTGGTTGAGTTGCATGCTTGATTGCATTCATATCTGTGTTTTTCCTTTCTTGAAAAACTATTTTTAAGCATCCTCGACAGATTCTCGACACCTCTCGACACCTAACTTATCTATCGAGCTCTTCAGTTGCTTTTTATCGCAATCTCGACACCTCTCAATAGCTAGGTCGATCTATCAAGCAACTTTCTGTTCCCTCGATAGCTCCTCGACAGCTACCTCGATCCATCAAGCTTTAGTTTGCCATAGACACCTCTAGACACCTGCTCAACAGCTGCATCTGTCGACCCTATTAGATCTCGACACCTCTCAACACCTCTCGATTTGTCGAGAATTACTGAGGTTCTATAAATAGGGTCAGCGCGATTCAGCTCTCATTTCGCTCGATCTCTCTTGACTTCTCACCTCCCAAAACCTCTCTCTCTCACTCCCAACCTTTTCCTCAAGGATTTTTCGGCCTTAATCAAGTTTCCTTCACTTGGTAAGTGTCTTAATCCTTCATTTTCATGCATTTTCATATCTTTTGACCTAAAAATTAGGTTTTTTGGAAAATGTTTGTGATTTTTTTTTTTTAATTGATGAGGTTTTTGAAAATTTTGGGATGGGTTTTGTAGTTTTTGATCTTAAAACTTCATGTATTGCATCTCATGAGCATTACAACTATATTTTCATGCATTTAGATGTGTGTTATATATTTGAAATTGCTTTTGTACTGGTAGGACTGGATTAGGCTAAGCCCATGATGCAATTACTTTTGCATGTCATATGTCCATGCTTCCCCATGCATACGTTCTCTCTATTCAATATATTTTGATATATTTGAACTGCTTTGGGACTTTTCTGATTGTCTTTCTCTCTCCCTCTCTCTTCTGTTTGCGATAGTTTGCTTCTATGGCACCCAAACGCAAATCTGCTCTGTCTTGGAACCCTCTTCGTTCCAGGGCATCCACTTCTGATCCTACACCTTTCTCTATCCGGTTCCGTGATGAGAAGGCCAAATCGGACTTCTTTGAGAACTTTTCCCAACGAGGCATTCATTCAAAACGCCAAATCATTCTGTCGGATTTCTCTGACACTGACCTTTCCACTGTCATCAATACTAGGGAATAAGGGTCACTGTGTGACGTCCCGGTCACATGTTCATCCGTGTTGATTCAGGAGTTTTACTCCAACATGCATGGATTTGATTTTTCAGTACCACTCTTTGTTACTCGCATTCGAGGTACGAGCATTGTGGTCACACCGGATGTTGTATCCAAAGTGCTTTGCGTCCCTAGGGTAGCGCATCTTGACTACCCTGGTTGTGATGGTCTTAAAACTGTGTCTAAAGACGAGCTCATCTCTTCTTTTTATGAGCAACCTTCTGACTGGGGTGAGCATCAATTCACTTCTTGCTCGGCCTTTGTTAAAGGCCCTCGATTTCTTAACATGGTTATGACCTTTGTTCTTCATCCCTTATCTCATTAAAACTCTATTATAGAGCCCCATACTCGGTTTTTCCTTTCACTCTTAGAGCATCTTAGTATAGATTTTCCCTCTCATTTCATTCTTTCTATCATAGATATGTATAGGGATTCGGCGACCCATGATAAACTCATCTTTCATTCGACTATCACGAGGATTTTACGCCATTTTGATGTTCCCTTTCTTGTGTCCGATCACTTTCACTTCATGGGTGCTATAGATGCCACTATCGTTAAACGGAATGAGGCGCAGCTCCGATCGAGATGGTCCGGGACAGCAGCTCCTTCCACTCTTTCAACTTCATCCACCTTCGCTCCCTCTTCCTCAACAGGTGGAGTGACTTTAGATGCGATCATGGCGCAACTTCAGCACATGGATGCTCGCCTTGACACTCTTAGTGATGAGTTGTGTCAAGTGAACACCCGTGTCGGCCATATTGCTAGACGGCAGGCTCGCCTTGGTGGCTTTGTGGAGTCTCCTTCTCCTCCTCCCGAGACATCTGAGGACGATGATGACTCTGACGATAATGATGATGATGAGGATGGCGACACTAGCTCTTCCAGTGCTGACGAGATGTCTACTTGACACTTTTACCCTTTGTCACTCGTGACAAAAAGGGGGAGTAGTTTTGGTTATGAAAGCAGTCATAGTTAGGGGAAGAGTTAGTATAAGAGATTTTGTTAGGGGGAGTGTTTATATTGAGGGATGTAGTGAGGATTATATGTATCTTTTTCTTTTCTTTCTTCTTTAAATACATTTATCTCTTGTACATGGGTCTTGTGACCATTTTTGACAAACATTGTATTTATATTTGAGTTTATATATATTAATGTATGTTATTTTCCTATCTCTCCATGTGTTGTTTCTTTTCTCTCTTTATACATATGTTTCTTATATCTTGTATGCAATTTATTATTTATGTTTCACACTAAGACGCCGTAATGAGTTTTGTTTAAAGTGTTTCAAAAATACAGGTTGTCAAAGTTTACTTGCCATAAACTCTCTTCTTGCAAAGTTTTTCAAGAGTTTGTGTTAGGATAGATTTTATTGTATTCAACAAGTGAATATGAGTTGAGTGATTTATGAATTCTCTCGTATGTTCATTTGTTTGTTGTGGTTTTGTCATGGATTGCCAAAGGGAGAGATTGTTAGAACATATGTGTTTCAATGTTAGGAACATATGTCACTATTTTATGTAATTGGGTTAATCCTTTGACAAAATGCACTTTATTTATAATTGGGTAGATCTAGGATGTGTTTAATGCTTCAAGAAACAAGGTTTCAAGTTCAAGTGTTAAAGCCATGCAAGTTTGTCCAAGATTCAAGTGTGAAAGTTTTGTTCATTAAAGCTCGACAGCTAGCAGCTATCGAGGCTCAAGAGCTGTCTGAATCCCGTGGCTCGACACAGCTTGACAGATAGGGTATTTGTCAAGGTTTATGAAGCTCAGAATTTCAAGTTAATTTTCATCCAATCCGTGAATGTATGTTTGGGCTTCTTTTCTCACAACTCTAGACATATATAAGGATTATTTTAACAGCCATCAAAGGTGACACAAGTTGCACAAGTATTGAGCAAAGTTTGTTCATGCAAATTGTGACTGGAGACAGAATTTGCCCTAATTCATCTTTCTTGTTAAGAAGCTGCTGTGTTTGTACACCGTAGGGTTTTGTGACAAAGGAGCTTCTCGATCTTCATCGTGTGATGAACTGAAGAACTTTGCAGCCAACATCCTTCTCTAGTTGGTGATTGAAGTCGCGTACTAGGATTCACGCAATTGGTTAGTCATGTACTGGGAGCCGTGTATTGAAAAGGAGAGATTGTCACTATAGAACAAGTCCAATTAGGTATTAGGGTAAGGGTTCAACTGTAGTTTGGTATTAGATACTGGGATTCCTTTACTTGCAACCGCTTACAGTGATAATAGTGAATTCTCGAGAGTGGTGACCTTAAAATCACCTGGTGGGGTTTTTGCCATGTTGTTTTTCCCCATTCGAAAACAAATCACCCGTGTCAAATTTAATTTCCGCTGCACTTTAATTTATTGGTGATTTGTTTGTGCTATCACACATTTTGCATGTTAGTTTGATTAATTAATAAACTTGGCTAATTAATCAATTAATTCATCACAAGTGGTCAATACATTCTTGGCCTATCAATTAAGTTTTTCAATTGAATTCAAACCCTTGGTTACGTTAACCAATAAGATAAGAATACGGTTAGCATAGTGCTTCAGGCACAACACTTACAAAACCATTTTACAACAAAGCCTAGGTGGCAAGTTGTTACCGGTTTTCATTCGGACTTACCACTTACATCATTTTTTTTACCTTCGAATTAGACTTCATATCTGAAACGTAGGAATGATCTGACTAGAAAGTCATTCAAAACTTGATCGAATTTAGATAAACACCAATTTCATGCAAGTGCAAAAAATTTAAAAACACACTATATGATGACCTAGGAAACCAATGAAACAAACTAGTTCCACACTTGGGAGGACTTGAGTTATTAATCCCTAGGTAAACAGATCCACTAGGGATGAAATTTGGATTTCATGCCAGGGGGCTGGAGTATAAGAAAAAAAAATAATTAAAAGACTCCAAATAAGAATCTATATAGAATTACCCACTACCGACACTATGAATTTATAATGCACTACTAACACACTTACACACACTTTTCCTAATTTACAATTTTTTCCCCTCCGTCTATTGCCTCATCCCTACTGCTGCCCCACTACCAAAAAACGTTCAAAGTGTCAAACGCCAAACATTATTATATATTATCTACAACTCCACTCTCTTTGACTCTCTCTATATAGTATAACTTTATTCACAAATCACAACTCACTAGCTCACACTCTCAACAGCTACAAAAACAATTAACAGTCTCAGAGATAGAGATTTCCACATACAATCACGAACCACATATTCAAATTAAATTCACAAACACCCTCAGCCAAAAGAAAAACAAAAAAAAAAAAATACCATCATAGATTCACAAACATTATAAACATATGGATTGGAGAGGGAGAAAATTCATATCAATGTTAGGTTATTAGGATTCGGGATGGATGTCGGGAGTTGTAGCGGATGGCGTCAGTGGTGGGGTGGGTAGATCAAGCGGTTGCCGACAAGTGGAGGTATGTGTGTTGCGTGGTGCGTAGGTCTATGGGACTAGGCTGATCGAATAAGTTGTGCGTGGTGTGGGTCAGTGATAGGGAGGTGAGTCTTGCGTGGGTTAGTGTGGACAATGTGGTGGTGACGTGAGTCTCACTCTCTTAATCTCTCTCATATCTACCAACTCATGACTCTCTCTCTCTCTCTCTCTCTCTCTCTCTCTCTCTCTTTTTCTTTTGAGTATGGTTTGTAACTATTGAGCTAATAGGTTTTTTAAGTTTTTTTTTTTTTTTTTTTTTGGGTTGTAAGGCTGCTAGTTGGGCTAGGCGAATTGGAAGGGAGCGGGACCTAAGGTTTTGGAAGAGGGAGCCAAAATTATAAAAATGAAAAAAATATGCCTAGTAATTTTTTTTTTCTTAAGGTTAGGGAGGGCTCGGGCTCCCTCGAGCCCTCGGGCAACATGAACCTCCAATCTATGACTTCAATATTCCCTTGAAGATTTAGATCCAACACCTTTGATAATCTGAGTGCAGCAATAGGGATGTTTGACAGAAGTTATTGTTAATTTATTGAATGCATGGTCTTATTTTTTTTAAAAAGAAAGAAAAAAAAAAAGAAATAGTGAATAATTTTCTAAGATCACTCTAATATATATATATATATATATATATATATATATAATTGATGAATAAGATCACTCCAATATTAATTAAGGCAGTAGTTATCTATTAGTTAGACTAAAGTACACATTTGGTGCGATGGTCATTCTACAAATATAAGTACTTGTGGGGGGTGGGAGGTAAGGGCCGGGGTTCAAGTCTTCAGAAATGAGCTTCATAAACATATATACTTAGATTAGGCTAGAGTAGAATTTCTATATTGTATAAAATAAAAATAAAAAATCTATTTTTTTTTAATTATTTTGACCTTTTATATTTGAAAATATTCATTCTGGCCATTATGTGTGATTCTATTTTCATATTAACCTTCTTGTTGATTTTCATTAGTAATTTGGTGATTATATGGGTGACGTCTCTTAATGAACAATACTTATTTGGCCCTTAATGGTTAGAATACTAATAGAAATAGACTTATCTTAATACACAGTACTTATGTGATATTTAATTGTCAAATTACTAGCATAAATGGATTTATACGGATGACGTACGTGTCTTAGGAGATGCCATTTATATGGCGATGGACCAAATTTATTAGTTATCTATTAGTTAGACTAAAGTACACATTTGGTGTGATGGTCATTCTACAAGTATAAGTACTTGTGGGGGGTGGGAGGTAAGGGTCGGAGTTCAAGTCTTCAGAAATGAGCTTCATAAACATATATACTTAGATTAGGCTAGAGTAAATTTTCTATATTGTATAAAATAAAATAAAATAAATCTATTTTTTTATTTTTATTTTGACCTTTTATATTTGAATATATTCATTCTGGCCATTATGTGTGATTCTATTTTCATATTAACCTTCTTGTTGATTTTCATTCGTAATTTAGTGATTATATGGGTGACGTCTCTTAATGAACAATACTTATTTGGCCCTTAATGGTTAGAATACTAATAGAAATAGACTTATCTTAATATACAGTACTTATGTGATATTTAATTGTCAAATTACTAGCATAAATGGATTTATACGGATGACGTACGTGTCTTAGGAGATGCCATTTATATGGCGATGGACCAAATTCACTAACAAAAATAGATAATAGGGTATATAAACAAAATCAATTTTAAGGGCCAAAATAAAAAAATAAATGTAAGGTTGAATTTAATCAACCATCTTGTTGGTTTTATTCCATGCCAATTTGCTTGTAATTTAGCACTTAGTAACCCTATATTTCGGTGGGATTTATGTAAGGGAAGTGTGTGAGAAGATGTGAAGAAAAACTCAAGTATGTGCAAAGAAGCAGAGTTTCGTGGCTAGAACTCGCAGGTGGCTCGTGGCTGTAAGTTGCCAACTTCAGGCACGTGAAAAGCACACGGGGGAGGTGAAGGGTCGCGCCAGCTGTCGCACTACAGGACAAAAATCCCAGGCTAGCTAGGTCGTTACCTCGCGACTTGATCTCGCAACTCAGACCAGTTGCGAGGCCAAGCCGCCAATTCACCCTGTTTGGCAAAAACTGTCTCTTCGTATTCCTTTCTCACCCCACTATATATAGACCCTTATACCCACGATATTGAGAGAGCTTCCAGAGAGAATTTTGTGAAAGAAACCCTAGAGAAATACAAGACTGATTCATTCACAATCTTTACCTTAGAGACTCTACAAATTCCTCTACTTTTTTCCTCTCTATTGTCATACCCTTGAGAGGTTATTGACCAAATCCTTTTCTCACCACACCTACGTCTGTGAGAAGGTTCATTTGGTGCTAAGGGAAGCAGTTTGGAAGGAACCAATATACATTGGTTGATGCTATGGTCTAGTAGCAGAATCTGGGAAGCTAAAGAAGAAATAGGTTCGGCGTAACCTCGTTGAAGCAAGAAGCTTGGAGGGCTTAGGTACTTGGGTAGATTAGGCTTGGAGGGTCTTCTACTATTCATGTATCCCAACTACATTCTTTAGTGGATTATTTCACCGCTTGGAGGGCGACGGAGAGGTTTTACGCCGAGGGTTTCGGTTTCCTCTTCGATAACACATCGTGTGTTATCCATGTGTTTGCATCTTCCTTCCCTTTATCTTTACCTTATATTTACTACTGTGGATGTGTTTATATTTGGCTTAGATTAGTTATCAATTTTGTGATTGGCTTATGTTCATGTTCCGCACATTAATTGTTTGATTATAAGCTTGAATTGGTTTTTTATAATTTGGGGTCTAAACGTTCAAGGGTGTTTCATACCCATATTGAACTATCAATTGGTATCAGAGCGGGTACACTTGTTATGGTTTTAATACCTGAGTGTGATCCTTGACCCTTTGTTGAGATGGATAGGTCTTAATCTCTCAATGTTCCACCATTTTTTAATAGTAATAATTATGCCTTCTGGAAAGTTAGAATGAGGGCATTTCTATGCTTTATTGATGACACCGTTTGGGATGCAGTTGAAGTCGGTTGGACCAGGCCGGAGGCTACAAAATCCACCTGGTATAAGGCAGCTCTTGCGGCGGCGAATGATAATAGTAAAGCCTTAAATGCTATTTTCTATGCTGTGTCTCTAGATGAATTCCACAGGATATCTCACATGACCGTGGCCAAGGAAGTTTGGGAGATTTTAGAGACAACTTATGAGATAACTAAGAAGGTGAAGGACACAAAGCTCCAAATGCTTACCACCAAATTTGAAGAGCTCAAGATGGGTGAAGATGAATCATTTGATTCATTCTATGGGAAGCTCAACGAAATTGTCATTGCTAAGCTCAATCTTGGTGAGAAGATTGAAGATACTAAGGTGGTGAGAAAAATCTTGAGGTCCTTGCTTGAAAGCTTTAGAGCAAAAATCACAGCCATAGAGAAAAGCAAGGATTTGGATGAAATTAAGATCCAAGAGCTCATTGGGTCACTTCAAACGTATGAGCTTGGACTGCCTTCCCACAAGACGAGTAAATCGCTTGCTTTCAAAACCATCACCGAAAGAATGGATGATCCTTCCAAAGAAGATGGAGTGGAGAAGGAAGTAGCATATCTTATGAAAAACTTCCGCAAATTTCTGAAGATGAAGAACAGTGGGAAACCATTCAACAGAGAGAAATTTTCATCTTCAAGAGGTGATAGGAAAGAGTTTACAAGGAAAGAAGGGAAGGATTTTCAATCTCCTTCAGACATTGTGTGTTTTGAATGCAACAGCCATGGACATCTTAAGAAGGAGTGTCCCAATTTCTTGAGAGGGAAAGGCAAGACGTATGCCATAATGCTGAGTGATATAAACTCTTCGAGTTCTAATTCTGAAAAGAGTTGTGACGGAGAAGGAAACTACTCCGCATTCATGACATTGCACATGTGGAGACCTCGGATGATTTGGGTACACTTGTGAAGGAGCTTGGGGAACATTTTGATTTGGAGTCTATTGGAATAGTTGAGGAGTATGAAAATGAGGAAGTTGGAGAAGCAGTGGGATTGCAAGAGACTTACAACTCACTCCTTGAGAAGACCGGTGAATATGCTAAGGTGGCTAATGCAGCCATTAAGAAGATGAAGAGGGCTGAGGAAGATTACAAGAGTCTTCTGGCACGATACAAGGAGGCAAAGTGTGAGATTGAAGCACTTAATGGTAAGCTATCAGAAGCTTACACAAAAGTGAGATTCCTTGAGCAAGAGGTAGTTCAAGCTCATGCCAAGGTCACCAAAGAAGTGAAATTTGTGAAGGCTAAGGAGACAACTGTGGATAGGTCAAGTCCTGAGAAAATTAAGGCTGAAAAGAAGAAGAATGTGGCTGATCAACGGGTGTTAAATAAGTCCCAAAATCAATCAGAATCCAGATATGGAGCTAGAGGAAGATCACTTCCAAGATCACAACCGGGTCCTAGAACGAATTATGTGTGTCATTATTGTGGATTGCAAGGACATACCAGACCCAGCTGTCAAAAGCTGAGATCAGACAACAATGCAAGCGCACCTCGGTCGCGAGGAAGAAGAAATGACATGAGGTCTTGGGGTGGTAAGCAACCAAGAAGTCAAAACTGTGATCCAGGAATGATGGACGTGATGAAGATGATCGATGCCTTCACCATTTGCCTGGAAAGCTTCACACGAAGATTTGATAGTCCCAACTCTCGCACCCGATCTGTCAAGGATATCACCCCAAACGCACGTGACGTGTGGGTAACAAAGGGTACTCATGCATAAGCATTACAACATGCCCATGCATCAATACTTCCCATGTTTGTGAATATGCTTGGGTGTGTGCTTCTTGCAAGTATTTAGGTTGTTATTTTGTGTGTGTTTTTGTCTTTGGTTCAAATGTTTTTACATTTTTTTTTATGTTATGTTTTTTATCAATCTTTTACTGCTTTTGTGTCAAAAATCCAAAAACACATAAAAAGTAGAAAATCCAAAAAAGTTTGATCGGCTTTGTTGAGTTTTGTCTCAAAGCATGTTTTGCCTTGTACCTTTGTACTTATGGTTTTGTGCATTTAACGAGCTTAGCTTGTCTCTTATGCACTCATATCATTGTGGAAGAAATTCTGAAATCTATGTGACTGTTGTAAATAGATCTTCAACCTTGTCATGAATAACTAGTGAATGGTTTTGTTGATCTTGAGACATGCATAGACTCATGCCAATATATCTTCCCACTTTTTATTTTTATGCTTAACAGAGCTCTCTTAATGTAAATCTCCAAATGAAAAGAGATATAGAGCTGCAAAAGCCTGTCGCACATACTAGTATTCGACTAGGAAAAAGGGAAAGCGACCAAAAAATAAAATGTATGATGCCCAAAAATCCAAAGGCTAACTCATCAATTGAAATATCAAAAATTTTAGGCATCTATCTTACAATGAGATTTTCTTTGCTCAAAAAGTGCAAATGATATGTTAAATATGGAGCCAAATGAAAAGCTTCAAAGAATTGTTATCAAGTGCATGTGGGAGGTCATATATGCATGTTTCTATAATTGAGATAGGTCACATTATCTAGTGCTAGTTGTGTATGCCTTGATTGAATTGATCATTGAAGCTTCACATTGGACTAAGGACTATCTCATTCTTGATATCCACACACAACACACAAGTCTATGTTCAATGAATGCCATATTCATTTGTGTGATTGTACTTGATTAAATGTGTTTTCACAAGCTCAATCTTTGTTGATCAGATACAAAAAGATTTTTGAGTGTTTTTGTTTGTTTTTGGAAAGTATTTTGTTCTACAAAAAGGTCAAAATTTTCAAAAACAGTGTTGCCCTGTTCTGGCGACTCAGTTGCGGGTAGGTCCAGTCGCATGCTCCAGTCGCGAAGCTCTCTCTGAGATTTTCACGGGTCACTGGCAGGTCAGCATCTCAGTTGCAAAAAAGACTTAGGAAATTTTTCAAAATTTGTGCTGTTGCATATTTCGCGGCTCAATGTGGCGACTTGTTCGCAGGTGGAAGGTCCAGTCGCGAGGGGTACACAAAGATTTTCGCGACTCAGCTCGCGACTCCCTCGCGGGTAGATCCTCCAATCGCGAAAAACACTTATAAGATTTTTCAAGAATCTTGGGTTCACTGTGTTTCACGGCTTACCCTGGCGACTTACTGGCGACTTGATCCAGTCGCGAAAAACGCGTGTTTTGCGTTTTAGAAGACAGTTTTTAAATGGTTTTTCAGTTTTTCCCTTGAATATCAGTGACCGTTCATTGTCTTCTTCATTTCTTTCTCTCACACACTCCGAGTCTCACTGAAAAAGATTCCATTTTTACATCATGTCTTCATCAAACAGCAAGAAAAAGGTATGGGTTATTTCTATCTTACTTCATTGTACTTGGTTCAAGTAGTTTTTTTGTGTGAAGTGTTTCTATTTTGTCGAGATTTAATGGGTTCGAACTTTGTTTGGGGGTTTGTGTGTTTTGAGTTTTGATGTTCTTGTCTTGCCTATGCTTTTTCTCTATATGATGTGGTTCATGATTGTGTTGCATCATTCATATCATGCTCTTGGCATTTTGTCATTTGTGAATTTGTGATTCACATTGCCCATTTGACTCTAAGTTGTTACTATTATTCATCTTATCTGTGTGCCTATGTCTTTTGTCTATGTTGCATATGTACTCTTGATGTTAGTTTAGTTAATGTTTTGTTGTGATTTTGTGAAATCTCTTGTCACACTTTTTAACTGAAACTAATCAATCTGATGTTTGCTTCTTGTGGTATCGTATTTTGGTTCTTTTCTGTGTGTCAACTTTGTTGCAGATAACTCGTTGTTCATCTAGAGGCAAAGGCATTGTAATTGATGATCCGTCAACCCTGGTTGCTAAACGGACACGATTATCATCTAAGTCATCCAAGGACTCTACCATTGAGCGATTCAGGACTCCTACTGACTCAAAGACCTACACAGACATCTTCAAAGAGTCTTCTCCCATTGTGGAAAAAGTTGTCAAGTTTGATACCCTAGGGACAACATTTATCCCTAAGATCTTTGAAGAAAGAGATTGGGCTGACTTATTTGGAAATATTGAGGATCCAATTGAAGAATTGGTCAAGGAATTCTTCTCAAATGCCAGATACACAGGAGTCAAGTTGAAATGCTGGGTACGAGGAACAGAATTTTCCATAAATGCAGACTCCATTGCTAAGGTTCTTCGCATCACCAGACCAAAAGATGTGGATCGAACTCCATACGATGGCCGGGAACTTCAGGCACAAGACATCCTTCATGTTCTTGGGAATGAACATGAAGTGGGAAGCACAGGATCATCTATAAGCACTGCATTATTTTCACCTGAACTGACAATCTTGAAGCTGATCATGTTCTCCAATCTCTACCCACTATCAAATACTACCTTCATCAATCTTGGAAGGGCTAAATTTCTGTGTGACCTCATTTCTGGTGTCCCAATTGACATCTGTGCCCATATATTCCAAATCATTGGGAAAACATCGGCTCGTTCAGCAACACGAACAATTCTTCCATTCTGTAGTCTAGTCATGAAGATTGTTCTTAGTAAAGGTGTTAGTCCTTCATCAGATGAGAGATTACTGCCTCGTTCTCAACCAATATCCCAGTACTCTCTCCAAGCAAGCAAGAGTCACTCCTCCAAGAAACCTAAGACTGAGCCATCCACACAAGCATCTCCATCTGCTCCTACTACAGTTACTCCTGCACAATCAACCGGCACCCTGTCTATTCCTCCTGGTTTCCAAATGCCAAAGCAAAGTTACTTCACCGAAACTGTGCTTCATCAAATTTCTGACTTGGAACGGCTTCTCAACTCCTTTCACAATCAAACTCAAATGCGTCTCGGAACCATTGAGTTACAATTAGATAACATACAACAGAAGCTGGAAGATAGCCTTTAGCTATTCGTGCCAAAAAGGGGGAAAGCAGCATAGTAAAGGGGAGCGAAGCTTAAGAATGAAAAGGAGGGTGCATACTGAAAGGGAGAGTTTTTAAAGCTATACAGGTTGTTTATTTCTGAAGTTATTCTTTTTATATAACATGATGTTATTCAGCACTTCTTTCCTTTTGTATTAGTTTGAACCTGGTACCTTTGTAGGTTGTTAAGGTTTCTGTTTATGTTTGTACCCATGTTGCTTTTGTAAGCTTTAAGGGTTTGTTTCTTTGCACTTGTAAGCCTGTGTGGTTTGTACCATGCTTTATGCAGCCTTTGTGCTTTGTTAAATCAGTTCTTCTAACTAAATGTCATGCATTTTCTTCGGAGTACTGTCACTCTTGTGCCCTTGTAGGATTTTTCCTTGATGCGCATTCTTCATGTATTGTGCATTGGTTAAGTGTTGGTCATTCAAGTGATTTGCCTTGTGTTTATCAACTTGAATGTCCGGACGTTCATTCCAAGTGTGAATGAGCATTGTGATCACTTAGTCATAGTGATTGCATGTTTTGGTCTTGTCATGGTTTATTGCTTTACTCCATTGTGCTTGATCGCATTGTGCTTGTTCCATATGCTTTACAAGTTTTCTGCATACAATGAACTTATTGTGTTGTTGTGTTTCAGGAGTTCTTGTTCTTACGGTTCTAAAGCTTCACAGATTCTAGAGTTAGGTGTGAGTGAGTTTTCCAACTGTTTCCAACTCACGCGTGAAGTCTAGAGTTTGTTGTAGGGTTTTGTCACGGAATAGCCAAAAGGGGAGATTGTAAGGTTGAATTTAATCAACCATCTTATTGGCTTTATTCCGTGCCAATTTGCTTGTAATTTAGCACTTAGTAACCCTGTATTTATGTGGGATTTATGTAAGGGTAGTGTGTGAGAAGATATGAAGAAAAGCTCAAGTATGTGCAAAGAAGCAGAGTTTCGCGGCTAAAACTCGCAGGTGGCTCGCGGCTGCAAGCCGCCAACTTCAGGCACGTGAAAAGCACACAAAGGAGGTGAAGGGTCGCGCCAGCTGTCGTACTACAGGACAAAAATCCCAGGCTGGCCAAGCCGTTACCTCGCGACTTAATCTCGCGACTTAGACCAGTCGCGAGGCCAAGCCGCCAATTCAACCTGTTTGGCAAAAACTGTCTCTTCGTATTCCTTTCTCACCCCACTATATATAGACCCTTATACCCACGATATTGAGAGAGCTTCTAGAGATAATTTTGTGAGAGAAACCCTAGAGAAATACAAGATTGATTCATCCACAATCTTTACCTTAGAGACTTTACAAATTCCTCTACTCTCTTCCTCTCCATTGTCATACCCTTAAGAGGTTATTGACCAAATCCTTTTCTCACCACACCTACGTCCGTGAGAAGGTTCATTTGGTGCTAAGGGAAGCAGTTTGGAAGGAACCAATATACATTGGTTGATGCTATGGTCTAGTAGCGGAATCCAGGAAGCTAAAGAAGAAATAGGTTCGGCGTAACCTCGTTGGAGCAAGAAGTTTGGAGGGCTTAGGTACTTGGGTAGATTAGGCTTGGAGGGTCTTCTGCTATTCATGTATCCCAACTACATTCTTTAGTGGATTATTTCACCGCTTGTAGGGCGGCGGAGAGATTTTACATCGAGGGCTTCGGTTTCCTCTTCGATAACACATCGTGTGTTGTCCGTGTGTTTGCATCTTCTTTCCCTTTATCTTTTCCTTATATTTACTGCTGTGGATTTGTTTATATTTGGCTTAGATTAGTTATCAATTTTTTGATTGGCTTATGTTCATGTTCCGCACATTAATTGTTTGATTATAAGCTTGAATTGGTTTTTTATAATTTGGGGTCTAAACGTTCAAGGGTGTTTCATATCCATATTGGATTTTCAATAAAAAAAATTGAAAAAATAAAGAAACAATATGAAAATAACTATATATATATATATATATATAATGCATGATTCCTAGGAGCTCTCTAACCTGGCGTGGCAACTTGCCTTTCAAAATAAGTTCGTAATATGTTTCCTGGGATACACACAGACACACACACACATATATATATATATATAGAGAGAGAGAGAGAGAGAGAGAGAGAGAGAGAGAGAGAGAGAGAGAAAGAGAGAAGGGGTGTCAATGTTTGACCTAACCTGCGAACACGACACGAACCCGACACGGATTTTAATGGGTTAGGGTTGAGCCTTAATGGATTTGGGTCATAAACGGGTCGACCCGAAAGTGACACAACAAGAAACGTGTTAACCCGCATAACCCGCAATAGACACATTTGACACGCCAATTTATTTGTGCCAACCCAAAATAACCTACTTAACACAACCGTTTAACTCGTATAACAAATAAATATTCATTTTATTTTAGATTTTTCAAATACCTTTTATATCCAACATATATTTTAAATTTAAAAATAAAAGTGAGTAATTACAAAAACTTATAAGGGATATAATTGGAAATTGAAACTTTACAAATTCTAGATCTCTAAACCTTCTTATAAATATCTATTTTTATTTTTTTATTTCAACTGTACTACTCACTCTACTATCTTATAAACTCACGCCAATTCTCAAATTCAAAGTCTCATACACGTTATTGCTCTCTCTCTCTCTCTCTCTCTCTCTCTCTCTCTCTCTCTCTCTCTCTCTCATGTGTTATTTGAGTTTTAGAATTAAAGAAAACCATTTACTTGGTGTTTCAAAATTCTGTAGTAATTTTTTCTGTATAATGTTTTTGTTCTATAAACTTTGAATCCATGTGCCGTTATTAATATATGATATATATTAATTGTTGATTAAGGCCACAGTTGTAGCTTTTTTCTTGTGCCGTGTGTTTTTTTTTTTTTTTTTTTTTTTTGGTGATTGTATTAGTGTTGGACACCGCTTGCATATCTTCCAAGTGGGTTTATTGAGATAGTTTATAAACTAGATCTGATGGGTATTGCTTTTAAAACTATTGAGGCATGATCATATTTTGTAACTATATTTTGGCATAGAACTTGCACAAATGAAATTAGATGAGCTTGTGGAAGATTTTATGAATTTTGACATCAACAAAGAATCTATGGATGATAATTGTAGTCATAGTTAGGATTAGTCTACTGTTTACTCCAATTATTTCAATATTTTTACATTTTTAGATCCCTATAAACTAGATTGTTTAACCTAATTAATTAAACAAGTGAATACTTAGGTTTATTATTCAGGTCTAGGTTAAAACAATAAAAATCATATCACGCAAAGCAGCGGAAAAGAAAATAACACACGATATGATAACTTAGGAAAACGAAACCGATAAAAAACCTGGGGAGGATTTAACTTAGCTATTCTCAAGGTAAAAAGCAAATCCACTATGAAAAAATTGAAGTTTGTACAATAGAATTTAGACCACTAACATTCTATTGCTATCTCGAGTAGAAAACTTACTACCACCACCACGTGATAGCTCCGAGTCCACGGACTACTTCTTTCTTTGGCCTTTGCAACAACACAAGCTCACCTGCTTGTGATTTTGAGACTCCACTCAAAGGTTTTTGCAACACAAACTCTTCTGTTTGTGACTCTGAGACCACCCTTGCAGGTTTAAATCATCAACACCTTTGATGACTAGAGAAGGCAGCAACTTCTACAGCACCGGATCTTGAGATTCTTCAAAGGAATAACACCGGTAAAAAACATGAGAGAGCTTTTTGGGTACAAAACCCTAGATACAAAAAATGCACCCTCTTCTCTCTCTAAAAGGCCTTCTAAAAATGTGCTTAGGGTTTCCTTTATATACTAGTAGAAGTAGATCTGAAACCCTAATCTTTAATGGGCTTAAACTACTATTTAGGCTTAGTTAAAATTCTGCAGATACAACTTTCAATCGGTCGAGCCTGGTTTTTGATCTATCGAACCAGGCAGTTTCTGAACTCTTCTTTATGTAGCTTACTTGTTCTTAAATCTTGATTTGAATCACCTTGAGCATTGTCTAATAATACCTATAGACTTGAAGATCTATATCTAGACAAGTTTGTGTTCACGATTTGCCAATTGTTCTAAACTTTTAGAACCTAACAATATTGACAATTAGCATTTAATGAGTTCCAAGGATATTATATTTTTGTTGAACTATGTTATTTCATTTTTGTTAAACTATGTTATTTTGAATTTGGGTTGAAGTGTATGCACTTCTTTTAGAGTGTAAAGAACTTATTTCTAGATGAATGTTATATTTTTGTTGAACTATATTATTTTGAATGTGGGTTGAAGACTTGAAGTGTATGCATTACTTTTGGGATGTAAAAAAAATTATTTCTAGATGGATGTTATATTTAATATTATGTAGATTGAAATGGGTTGTGTTACATTCGTGTCAACCCAACACAACTCGTTTATTAAGCGTGTCAAATGGGTTGGGTCAGATCAACCCGCCTTATTAACAGGTCGGGTTAGGGTTAAAGGTTCATGACACAATTGTTGAATAGGTTGGGTTAGAGTTATGCCATTTAGTCGAATACCCCTACCTCGACACAACACAAACTCGACATGCTAACCTGAATTGACACCTCAAAGAGAGAGAGAGAGAGAGAGAGAGAGAGAGAGAGAGAAGTATTCCATCTCATTGTTATTTGTTAATGTCAACCACCATGGCTTATTTGTGAATTGTGATCTTCAGAAAGAGTAGTAATTTCTATACTCTATAAATGTTTCTAACCTACCCCGTAATTGAATAGAGAAAATAAGACTACGAAATTTATAGCTGAGTGTCTTAATTAGTTTGTGTTCATTGATTTAACGGAGTTTACAAATTAGTATTTTCTAAATAAAAAAAAGGTTCGAACTTTTTTTGGAAATTAACTGTAGGGACTGGGTTTGAGCACTTCTACTGTTGAGAGAGTGGACTCAAGCCCAGCTAGCCCAGTACAATGAATTTGTAGAGAGCGGGTTCAAGAACTAGGCCCTAGCAAGCGAACAACGCCTAATGTAACCTTCACCACCGTCAAATGCTAGCGAATAAGATTATCCTCCAAAGTCTGTCCTCGGCACCAGTCCGAGGAGCTTGACAGTGGTCTCCCTCCCCCCAGGAAATCGTCCTCTATTCTGATCTGTTTCTTCCCCTTATATAGTCCTTTCTTCACAACATCTTTCTTCCACTTGTTGATCATCCACGTCCTTTGCTTCTGACCGCCCGTCCCATCAGACACTTTACCAACACTCCTGTGAGTTGCAACAACCAAGGCAGCCTTGTCCAGAGGTCACATCTCAATTAATGCAGCCGGGGGGTTAGGTGAGCGCACTTAATGTGGAGGTGACAGCTTGTCCTGAACTTGTTCCTCCACCATGCTGCTATGGCTGATGTGTCGGTCTTAGTTGGCCGAGGACAAGGTCGTCCTCGGAAGGGTTCCTGGCAATTTAGACTTTCATACTTCATCCTTGGACATTTCTTCCTCCTCGGCATGGGCCTTGGGCCGGATATAAAGTGGATTGGGGTTGCCAAGTTCTTAGGCCCCACAATAGCCCCTCAAAATCCTGTTGTTAGTATCCTCAGATGGGGAGGAGGATTTTGATATCCTCGGGCCTTCGTCATGACTCGCCCAACCTTGGTCTATGTCAGCGTTAGAGTCTTTTCGCATGCCCAATGCACGTTTCTGGCGCCTCGATATATGGTGCGCACCTGTATTAAATTCAGGCGGCTTCATACTCCCCACGTTTAACGATGTGATGGTAATCAGTCGGTGGGGATTTCTTGCCTTTATGGGCAGGAAACTCCACCTGGTTATCTTTAATTGAGGATATAAATACTCATTTGAACCGATTTGCCTCCTTATTCTTGCATTCAAGAACTCTGGCGCACATACTCTGAATCCAGTCAAACCTCTAACCCAACCAGCGTCCCTTTCCAGCATAAAAAACCTGTCCGAGGAGCTTTTCCTCATTTCTGTAAGTTTTCTTCTCTCTATAGCACAAATTTATTTTCTAATTCCTTTCTTTCCTTCGCTCATTCTCGAGTTTTTTAGTTGCCGTTAGGGATGGGTAGATTTAAGAAGTTAGTTGAGTATGAAGAGGCGATGGAGAAGTTTATCGCCGATTATAGGATACCCAGCAACGTGGGCCTGAGGTATTGCAAGGAAGGGGATTGGTATATTATGAGGGAAGAGGGCGAAGTTGTGATTCCCATAATCGCCTTCTTAGAGGGGGGTATGAGAATCTCTATGGGGCCGGTGACGAGCGGCTACCTCAGGCATTTTCGGTTAACTCCCACCTAGTGCGCCGTCAATGTGTTTAGGATACTAGGGTGCGTAGACACCTTGAATGAGAAGATGGGGTTGAGGTTAACCCACCATGATGTAAACTGGTGCTATAACCTCCAACACCTGAAGGGTAAGTCATACTACATGAAGACCGACAATAGGGTTCGGCTTATCGAATGCCTCCCCGAGTCCAGTAAGGGATTAAATCAGGATTTTCTCACTGTGTCAGGGGAATGGCACGACTGTCTCCATTACCAGACAGTAGAGGGAGAGCCAGGTAGGGTACTCGGAGTAAGAGAGGGTTTAGCTTTTTTTTTTGTTATAAATCTGCTTTGTTCAGTTAATGACAGGAGTTTGTTTTTCTTTCTACAGATCTGCACGCCTTCGAGCGTCATTTTAACCTGGTCAACAAGGACTTGGAAGCTGTTCTCAAGGTGGAGATCTTTCTGAACGAGGCTGATAACCAAGTTAGAGCTACCCACAAGATCCTCGGGTACGATCCGACCCAGAAGTCGTTCTCGACCCCGAAGTACATGATCAGGGCTCGTGATCCTCAGCTTCGACAAATCACTGTGGTGGAGCACGGGTTCTCGTTTTCTGAAGGATCTTCCATTCCAGAGCGTGTCCCATTGGCAGGATCTTCCTCGTCCCATCAGGCTGCGGAGGTCAAGGGAGAGAGTTTGGAAAATGAGGGAAAAGTAGTCGATCTGGGTTCATCCAAGGACGAATTTGGTGCATTCGACCAAGCCTATCTGTCCGAGGATCCCTCTGGTGACTTGGGGGATCCCCATTTGTCTAAAGCCGATCTTCTGTCTCCAAGGATTGGTATTCAGGCCGAAATGGGTTTCAAGAGACAACCCCAAACAAGCCTGTTTAACTTGCTTGAAAGCAAGCTGGGGAAGGACGCGCCGAGGGAGTCATAACCCAAGCCTTCTCTACCCACACCCAAGCTTCCTCCTCCCCTACCTAAGCCTTTGCCTGCGCAGACTAGGTCGTCCTCCACTCCATCAATCTCAAACCCTCGGCTCGAGTCCACCGATCCGAAGAGGAAAAGGCCTTCCAAGGGCAAAGACCCAATGGATGGGGGGAGATCTCATTCCTTCTAAGAGGAAGATGAAGCCCGTCGACCTTCCAAGCAGCTGAGGATTGGTGGTCAGGGTAAGGGGAAAGAGGTCATCCAGCAGTTCGAGCCCTAGGCCTGGCTGCTCGCTGCCATACTCCACGAGAAGTCTTTGATGGACGACGCCACTCTTAGGGACTTCCGAAGGGGCGAGGGGGCTCGCGTAGCCAATGCCCTGGAGAGGTCCCTTATTCTCCCCATCGACATGGCTGAACTGGGGGCATGAGGAGGTAAGAAGTTACCCGTAACCTTAAGAGGTACCTGGGCATGGTAAGACTTCTGATACCTGTTCCTTTGTTTGAATTTTATCGCTTAGTCCCCAACTTACGGTGTATTTGTTTTGGTTGGCAGGCTATCCAGGCCACTTTTTGGCTGGACGAGGAGGCCGACAACCAGGGTAAAGCTCTGGGTCAGGAGTGTGACAAATACTTGAATGCTGCGAATACCCTCAAGAAATCTGAGGCGGATCTCAAGAAGGCAATGGAGAAATTGGAGGAGATGACGTGGGCTAGAAACAGCGCAGCATCTGACTTAGCCGACGCTATGAAACAGGCTAGGACTAGACTGGGTGCTTGCGAGATGTCAAGGGTCAGCTGCAGGTTGCCAAAGAGCATATTGCCGACTTAAAGCAAAAGTTGGCTGAGGCAGTGGGGGTGAGAGGCATTGCCGAGTTCACCAAGGACAAGGCCGTGAGGGCTAAAGAAGAAGCCGTGTTTGCGAGAACAGATGTTGGTTGCTCTATAGAGCAAGCGGAGGAAGAGGCCTTTGCTAACGGGGTGGCTAAGACCGAGGCTACCCTTAAGGCTCAAGTCCCTGAAGTATGCAGGCGCTAGTGCTCCCAGACTTGGAGTGAGGCCCTCAACCAAGTGGGGGTCAAGGCCTTGTCCGAGCTTAGGAGGGCCGAGAGAGTGTGTTATTCCCCCGCAATTCGCGAGGTTGTCTCCGTCGCTCCTGAGGTGGGCTCCGCCTTATAAGCAACAGATGAAGGCAAGACCAATGCTACCGAGGACTCAACTTCAGCTGATAAGCCTATTGAGGAGACTGAGCACCATGGAGCATTGGAAGGGGCAAGAACTGGTAGCCAAGAAGTGCCTCAGGATGTGGTGAAGCCTCTTGCTAACTCCCAAGCCACACTTGTTATCCCTTAGATCCCTCCTACTGAGGAAGGGTCCTCCGAAGTAGCCCCTTAGAGCCAGGGTCCCGAGGCACCAATTGAAACCCTCCGGCAGACTCCTCAGGACAAGCTGTCTACTGAGTTGGGGAAGTAGGCCATCCCGTCGGGCTATCCCGTTTTGACGGCTTGGGCCACTCTAATCTTGCTTTCTTTTTCATTTTATTTTGCTTTTTGTCTTTGTGACATTGTAACAAAACTATTTTTTTTGTGTAATATATTCAATCGTTCGTTTTTAGTTCTTCGAAAGATGCTTCCTTTCACTTGTCGTACCTTAATGCTTTGCTCAATACCTTGGTTCTGTCTAGGACTTAGTCTTGTGAAGCAATTGGTTTCCTCACAAGTTTGAGTCTGAGGACCATACAAAACCTTAGTTCTGTCTAACGCTTTTGTTCTTCTGTAAGTAACTAGTTTTCCCATAAGTTTGAGTCCGTGGACCATGCAAGACCTTGGTTCAGTCTAGTACCCAGGTGTTCTTTTGTAAGTAACTAGTTTCACCGAAGGTTTGAGTTCGAGGACCATGCAAGACCTTGGTTCAGTCTAGTACCCAGGTGTTCTTCTATAAGTAACTAGTTTCACCAAAGGTTTGAGTCCGAGGACCATGCAAGACCTTGGTTCAGTCTAGTACCCAGGTGTTCTTCTGTAAGTAACTAGTTTCATTGAAGGTTTGAGTCCGTGGACCATGCAAGACCTTGGTTCAGTCTAGTACTCAGGGGTTCTTCTGTAAGTAACTAGTTTCACCGAAGGTTTGAGTCCAAGGACCATGCAAGACCTTGGTTCAGTCTAGCACCCAGGTTTTCCTTGCAATGGTTAGCTTCCCCATAATCTTGAATCCGAGGACCATGCACGGCCTTGGTTCTGTCTAACACTTATATTCTTCTGTAAGTAGCTAGTTTCCCCATAGATTTGAGTCTGTGGACCATACAAAACCTTGGTTCAGTCTAGTACCCAGGTATATTTGAGTGGTTAGTTTTTCCATAGGCTTGAGTCCGAGGACCATGCAAGGCCTTGGTTCTGTCTAACGCTTATGTTCTTCTGTAAGTAGCTAGTTTCCCCATAGGTTTGAGTCCGTGGACCATGCAAGACCTTGGTTCTGTCTAGTACCCAAGTATATTTGAGTGGTTAGTTTTCCTATAGGCTTGAGTTCGAGGACCATGCAAGGCCTTAGTTCTGTCTAACGCTTATGTTCTTCTGTAAGTAACTAGTTTCCCCATAGGTTTGAGTCTGTGAACCATGCAAGACCTTGGTTCGGTCTAGTACCCTGGTGTTCTTCTGTAAGTAACTAGTTTCACCGAAGGTTTGAGTCCGTGGACCATGCAAGACCTTGGTTCAGTCTAGTACTCAGGAGTTCTTCTGTAAGTAACCAGTTTCACTGAAGGTTTGAGTCCGAGGACCATGCAAGATCTTGGTTCAGTCTAGCATCCAGGTTTTCCTTGCAGTGGTTAGTTTCCCCATAAGCTTGAGTCCGATGACCCCACAAGGCCATGGTTCTGTCTAACGCTTATATTCTTCTGTAAGTAGCTAGTTTCCCTATAAGTTTGAGTCTGTGGACCATGCAAGACCTTGGTTCAATCTAGTACCCAGGAATTCTTCTGCTTGGAATGAAGGAATTTGTCCTCAACGTTGGGAAGTTTGTTTTTAGCGTGATGACGGCCTTAGCCTTGCTTCTTTGAAAATGGGCTATTCCTCAGACTGGACCCTTGACCCCACGCTGCCCTGGACAGGGGTGGCTCGGATTTCTATCCTCATGTGTGGCGGTAGCCCCTCCTTCGCTCTAATTTTCTGCCCTCTTCGATTACGAGGTGTCTTCTAACTTTTCGCGTTCCGTGCTTAACGCTTCAGTGTGCGAGGTGCGCCCTTATTAATATCCTCGTGGATTAATGCAAATCCAGCGATTGATGGCTTCTTTGGAATTCGGTCAGGATTAATGTCACTGATAACTCTTCTTTCGAATTCTGGGTGGACCAATTCCCACCAACCTTCGTCCTCCATATAAGGCTTTCTGGGGGAATCGTCCATCCACACTTCATGGACCCTCTAGTTAAACAGGAAACATGATTCTCCCACCCTCTAAGCCCCTTCAATAACCTTGCCAGGATTGTGGTCAGAGCTTGGCAGAATGGGACGGCTCTAGATGAGGGCGAGGGCAAGCAAGCCAAAGGTCCACCTTCCTCGACCGAGAGCCGCTACGGTTATGGTCCACGTCAGACTTCCAACGCGGCAAGGGTTGGGCGTCATCCTGGTGGTATCGTGCCTGGCAATTAGGAGGGAGGTCCATGAAGTACATAACGCTTTTCTCCAGTGCACGTCCATGCCTGCCCTTTGAGCTGGTAGTGACTCACGCCCTGCTTGCCCGCCTATGGAGGCTCATGAGATTACGTCATGTTCGGTGCCCGGGTGTTGCCGCCTCCAACATTCAATCATCATGAGGCTGGGGGAGCATCAAGGGAACATCATGGGGCGGGGCCATCAAGCGCTTTTGCATCTGCTCCTCTCTTCTCGCAGGTACCATCCATACCAGCCAGGGGGTTGTTTGTAGCCTTGAAGCAAGCCTGCCTCAGCCCCCTTTCTTTTTAGGGTTAGCTTTTGAACAAGTCCGTCTAGGCCTCTGTTTGTAGAGTTAGCTTTAAAACATGCTTGTCTGAGCCTCTATTTGTAGTGTTAGCTTTAAAACAAGTCTGTTTGAGCCTCTGTTTGTATCATGTATTTATTTTTCGTTTAATAAAATGCTGCAATGTTTATTCCCTTTTCCTTTTCCCTGAATCTTCTACTTTTCTGCAATGATTGTTTCTTGTGCAAACGCATCATTGTTAACCTTCTGTAAACTAGCCACCTAGGAACGACTGTCCATTGCGCCTGCTAGTGCACAAGTTCTTCCCACAGACGGCGCCAATTGTAGGGATTGCGTTTGAGCACTTCTACTATTGAGAGAGTAGACTCAAGCCCAGTTAGCCCAGTACAATGAATTTGTAGAGAGCGGGTTCAAGAACTAGGCTCTAGCAAGCGGACAACGCCCAATGTAGCCTTCGCCACCGTCGAATGCTAGCGGACCAAGATTATCCTCCAAAGTCTGTCCTCGGCACCGGTCCGAGGAGCTTGATAGTGGTCTCTCTCCCCCCAAGGAATAGTCCTCTATTCTGATCTGTTTCTTCCCCTTATATAGTCCTTTCTTCACAACCTCTTTCTTCCACTTGTTGATCATCCACGCCCCTTGCTTCTGACCGCCCGTCCCGTCAACCACTTTACCAGCACTCTTGTGAGTTGCAGCAACCAAAGCAGCCTTGTCCAGAGGTCACATCTCCATTAATACGGCCGGGGGGTTAGGTGAGCGCACTTAATGTGGAGGTGACAGCTTGTCCTGAACTTATTCCTCCACCATGCTGCTCTGGCTGACGTGTCGGTCTCGGTTGGCCGAGGACAGGATCGTCCTCGGCAAGGTTCCTGGCAATTTAGACTTTCATACTTCATCCTCGGACGTTTTTTCCTCCTCGGCATAGGCCTTGGGCCGGATATAAAGTGGACCGGGGTTGCCAAGTTCTCAGGCCCCACATTAACAAAGTAGTGTAATACTATCTGTGTTTCAGTATATCAACGTGAAAAGCTTGTAATAATAGAAATTGTGAAACTTGATGGGGCAATGTCATGCTCACCTGTAACAAAATTCTTCACTAATAAAATGTTTGGGTGCATTTCTTTGTGAATTTCCAAAGTGCATGCTTGAAATTTCATTACGCCTTCTTTGTTTCTTTTCATATTTGTGCGCAAGAAAATTAACGGAAAAAATTGGTCTTTGCCCTTTCTAAAAAAACAATCCAGCATTTTGCCCTCTTTCTCAAACTAATTAGAGAAATGCCCCTCTTTTGAAAATTGATTTAGGCCCTATAGTGGCATTTTTAAGGAGCCTATAGTGATGTTTTAAAGACCTATAGTGGTGTTCCGTAACTCGATATACATGAAATCGAGTTATAGGTAAAAAAAAAAAAAAAAATTGCATGTAACTCGACTTCATGGTGATCGAGTTACAAAACGCCACTATAGGTTTTTAAAACGTCACTATAGGCTCCTTAAAATGTCACTATAGGACTCCAGAATTTTTTTTTTTTTTTATAATTCGATTTTGAGAAAATCGAGTTTCAAAAGAGAGACATTTTTCTAATTAATTTGGGAAAAGGGGCAAAATGCTAGATTTTTTTTTTGAAATGGACATTTGCCCATTTTCTCGAAAATTAACCCCAAGAGCATTAAGCCACAAAACTACGGAACTTTTTTCTTCCTATATTATCATTTACATTTATACATATTCCTGAGGTGCAGGTCAGATGCCATCTTTTTTCCTTTTCTTGCCTTCTTTGAATTTGTATGCTAAGGTTCATTTTAATTTTAGGTCAATTTGTTCATTAAAAGCAGAAAAGTTAGTAATCCTAATCCACGTACTCTCCACGGTCCACTGTACATTCTTACTAGAGACTTCGATTCTCTAATGACATGACATCTGGCAGAGGAAAATTTTTACCCTCATCTATATGAAAGTTTTTGAAGTTTCACACCAGGCACATATGCGAAACACAAAGTGCAAACTGAATAATCTTATTGCTTTGTTTTCTATTTATTTTTTTTTTGGGTTTTTTAATTTTTTTTTTTTTTATATAGGCCTTATATATATAAATTAATAATTAGTCGAAATTTAAATTTTCTAAACAAATGCCTAAGGTCATTAGTATAGATCCTATGAACCTCAATTTTACATTTCAAAATCTATAATGCATTCCAAATTAGCAAACCAAACATATATGTACCTACTTCATAAAAAAAAATTAAAAAAAACATATATGTACCTACACGTACAGTACCCATAAATCTGAGTGTTACCACTTACCAGCTGCAACTATATACTTGCTAATTGCTGTGTTCAAAAAAAAAAAAACCTGCTAATTTCTATGAAAAGTTATAGTATTACTCATGTTATTACCTTTTCTTATGTTAAGATTTAAATAGGCAAATATTCGTAACAATGTAATTGATAATTGGGTTGAAATTCTTGGTCCAAAAAAGCTGTCATGAGAGAAGCTTAGAATTATCCCAACTAGAGATATTACCTCTTGCTCGCATATAGCCCGCTCAAGCAAGCTCACACAAGTAAGAGAATCCCGCTCTAGAAACTTCACTTCTCCCTCACCTAAAAGGCTGTGAGAAATCTGATTTAGATCCCACCAACAGAATTGTGAATTAAGTACCGGTTAAACCAATTGTACAATAACAAAACTAATGATTTATAACATACTAGATGAAAAGTGGCGGGGACCCACACAGTTTGTTTTGTTATCAAAACATCTATGTATAATATTTAAAAGTCAAAACATAGCATTTATTATTTTTATGCTCCAATATATTGAGCCACATCAGTGAAGCATTTCGGTTTAGTTCTATCAACTTTGGTCCACTTCAATAGTTCAGTTTGGTCTAGTTTGGCCCACTTCGATCGAGTTTGGTCCATTCGGTCCAATTTGATCCAATTCCGTATAATTCGGTCCATTTCAACCCATCTTAATCTACTTTGGTTATGTTTTCGAAGAAGAGGTTTATGTAGAAAGATTAGTTGCTTCATTGACAATTATGTTACATTCTTAGTGTAATGTTAGTAAGTTCCTGATAAAATTATAGTTTTTCTTATGTTATTAAACTTGTATGGGCACGTTTTGCAGCCCAAGCCCAAGATGTATGGGATCTTGGTCCAGTGAGCCCAATACAATAAATTTGTAGAGAGTGAGTCAAAAAACTAAGCCCTGATGAATTTAACAACAGCTAGTATGGATTTAAAGGATGATCAAGTAAGAACAAGACACATAGGACTGAATGAATTCACTGTTCGAGGAGGCAAATCTTGTATAAATCAATAGAACTGAATACAAATGCAACTTTGATTGCTACAGTATTCTTTCTTTATTTTTCCGATCCCCCTTCCTTCAAGGGTCTCTTCCATTATATATCTCCCTCCTGGTGATCTTGGCCTTCCACTTGTTGACCATCCAAGCCACTACTTGAGTGCCCGTCCCATCAAACACCTCTTCTGGCTTTCTATAAGTTGTGGTAGCCAAGGCAGTACCATTCAGCGGTTTTTCCATATAAATGCGGCCAGAAAAGTAGCTGCAGTGTATTAAATGCGGTGGTACAAGCTTTTCCTTAGGTACCTCCTAGCTTCCACTTTTCGGTACACTCAAGATGTACGTTCCTATTACTAGAGCTCCTATGGAGGTTATTTTCGTCGTTAGAACGCTTATCTGAGCTATATTTGTCATAGCCGAGGAGGAGTTCCTCCTCGGACCGCCTCTTACTTCTTTCTTACTCAAGAGACTCTAAGATGGAATCCCTCATAACTATTTCTCCCTTCTCGGATATGCCAACGTCCTCGGATAAGGCCTAAGTCCCAATATATAATTTTGGACCCTTATCCCTACAGTAGCCCCTCAAAACTCCAGTTTTTCCCTCTCATCCAAGGAGAAAAAGTGGGCTTTTGATTTTTAAGAGGCAAAACCATTTATCTCTATTGTTCACAAGTGCGGGAGTGTTGTTTTACGCGCCCCATGATTGCTACTGACGCTTTGTGGCTTGTAAGGCGTCATTAATTGCTTTAGGCGGCATTATGTTCCCCACTTCCAACAGTGAGGTGCAAATCCGACGGCTGATTAGAAGCCTTGGAATTTTGAGTGAGATAACTCCCACTCATTTCCCCTTCTATATAAAGCCTTGAGGGAGATCATCCTCCCTTTACTTTACGAATCTTCGAGCCTTCCAAAGTTCTCAAGCGTTCCAACTCGCTAAACCTCCTACACTCCTAAGCTTCCCTAGCTCTCGCCTTTGAGAAGTTTCCAAAAGATTTTTCTAAAGGTTCAGGACTTAGCGTATTCGTCTTTGTAAGTATTTATATCTTTAAATTTTATTTTCCTCCTCAGCCAACCTTCTCGACCTTCTTTCTTTTTTTTAGAAAACTCCTTTCGTGTTATCTACGCCTACTTAGATGGGTAGATTCAAGCATTTAGTAGACTCTCCGGTCGGTATGGAGGGTTTTAGGGCCAAATACCATATCCCCCAGGGAGTAGGCCTATAATATTGTGCCCCAAACCAAGTATATACGGATAGGGGGGAAGGAGAAGTTGTCATTCCAATGATCGCCTTTATAGAGGGAGGAATGACACTCCCCATGGGTAGGATAACTAGAGATTACCTGTGCAATCACAAATTGTGTCCTCATCAGTGCGCTTCCAACCTTTTTAGGGTCCTAGGGAGCGTAGATGCTCTAAATGATCAGATGAACCTATGGCTCACATGGCACGATGTCGTTCATATGTATGAGTGCCATTCCTTTGCTAGCACGGGATATTACCTCAAGTCCCGGTCTGACGTCGTTAGGTTGATATCCTGCCTTCCTAAGTCCAACAAAGGCTTGAAGGACAATTACTTGGTCTCCTCCGAGGAGTGGCACGATGGTCTTCACTGCCCAACTTAAGCAGGAGAGCCAGGTGGGGTACCCTAGGATCAGTTCTTTCGGGCAAGGGATCTAGCCCTTTTAGTTTTGTTCCATTTTTAGCACTTCATCTTCTTTTGATAATAAGTTTCATTGGCCTGACCATCATTTCCTTCTCGGCTGTTTTTGCAAATAAAAACCACGTCGCTCTGAGGCTCAGTCTGACTAACGTCCAGGCCCTTAACTACCTACTGAGGTCAGAGGTATTTGTAAGTGAAAACGGACAGTTACAGGCCGCTCATTTGATCTTGGATTACGTGCCTCTGTCTCACACATTTCAGGATATAGGCCAAGCAGTAAGGGATGGTGACCCTAAGTTAGCACGCATAGACGTCTCTAAGCCAGGGTTCTTGGCTCGGAGAGATCTTCTGCCCGTTCAGTTGCCAACACAACACATCCTACAGGAGATAGCTGTTCCAAGAGAAGAGACAACATCCATGCAATTATCCCTTGAGGCCGAGATCAACCAATTCCATTTTAAAGGGGAAGAAGGAGCATCGGAAAGGCCTATACAGCTCTTAAATTCTAAAACCGAGTCCTCTAGAATTTCTATAACTTGTCCTCCAAGGTTAGTTGTTACCCAGGTCACTACTAGCTCTGAAGAAGAAGAGGAAGGAATGGACTTGAAACCAAGGATCGGCTTAAGGGGCCTAATGGCGAACAGGAACAAAGGAAAAACTTCAAAAGATGTCCCCAAGACACAAGTTCCTTCCAGTGTTCGTCCTCCTCCCCCTCACTCCCTACTGACTTCGAACTGAAGGCTAATTCAGACTTAAGGAAGAAGAGGCCAGCAAATGACTTAGAGGAAGGTGAGATGGTACCTCCAAAGGGTGCTAAGCAGCAGAAGAAAACCAAAAACCCTAAGGACAAGAGGGCTAAATCGGTGGATAGCAGGGATGAAGCCAAAGCGCGCTGAGGGCAGAGCACCTGGTTTCCTCGACTAGAGTTAGAAGGTGCTCTCATTCCTTGGGATGCCATGCTTTGGGAATCTCAACGGGGGCACGCCACCGTTCTCGCTGATGCCTTAAAGCAACCTCTCCTCCTCCCTAAGGACATAGAGGGCCCTAGGTGCACCAGGCAGCCTGACCTCTTCATGTCATTAAAGAGGGACCTCACAATGGTGAGTCAGTCAACATTCTTCTTCGCCAAACACTTGGGTGCACATTTATCCATATGTACATATTTGACCACTTCGCTACTATTATGTAGGTCACTCAACAGGTTTTTGTAGCCGAGGAGTGGGCCAGGAATGCTCATGACGAAGTTAATGCTAAGGCCTAGTCCCGAGCTAACGCCGAGAAAATTCTTGCAGCCCTTAAGGAGGAGCACAAGGAGCTGTCCAATAAGCTGAAGGAGGTAGACAAGGAGAGCCTGAGTGCTTTGGCTGGCCTAAAGACTGCTGAGGCTCAGGCCGAGGACCAGCACAAATTGCTCTACACAACAGAGCTAAACCTAGCCACTGAAAAGCAAACAGTTTTGGACTTTAAACCAGAGCTGCAGAGAGTCAAGGACACAGCTCGGGTAGCCAAGGAAGCCGCTGAGGCCACGGTGAAGGCATCCTACGAGCGTGTGGTGAAGGACACAGAGACCCGGCTGGCCGAGAAGGTGGCCGTAGAGTGTAGGGATTACTGCACTGAGTCTTGGGAAGTGGCAATGGACCGGGCGAGAGTCCTTGTAGACTTCGAGCTAAGGAAGGCTAAGAAGATCTTCTTCCCAATGGATATTAGAGAAATTCCACAATCGGACCCTCTTCTTGAGTAACTCCCTCCCACCCAGGCTCCCTTTCTTGATGTTGAAGTTTCCAAAAGGGTAAGAGTGGGTAAAGAGGCTTAGTCACCGATGAAGGCCAAGCCCTCCAAGGATTCCCTCACAATCGAGGAGGTGGTCTCCCAGGCCAGGGATGCAGAGGTTAAGTCTAAAGCTGGTGATGTCAACTCCGAGACTGCTGATCCTATGAAAGACCCTTCCCAAGTCAAGGCCTAGACGTAGCACTTTCTTTTGTAGTTTTTTCTTCACACACACACACATATATATATATATATATATGTTTTCGTAATGGAAATCCACCATTAAACATAATGTATTCCCATTTCCGTTTAATGAAAATGTTTTTTCTTTTATCTCTTGCACCTTTGCTTTTATGTGCTTCGAAGCTTATTACTGTTGCAAATAGTATTGAACTATTGCTGTTTGTCTTTAGTGAAATCTAATAATAACACATTGCCTATACTTTAAGTTGTTTGATCAAGCATCAGCAATGAAAAGGGAATAACACACATTTGTGTTAAGAACTGATCCTCCTACCATGCAGACTGAATTGAAAGCAATTAATTCAAGGAGTAAAGTGTAACCTTGGAACTGTTTTGACACTTAGCAAAAGACCAGTAGATAACGTAGTGTTAGTTTTCCTCAAGTATGTGACCCAGGGGATCAGTCATGAGTAGGATTCTTTTTAACACTTAGAAAGATGTCGCAGAGTGTTAATTTCCCCAAAGCATCTGGTCGGAGGACTTAGACATGACTAAGGTTCTGTTTAATCACTTATAAAAGATGTCATAGTGTATTAATTTCCCCAAAGCATCTAATCCCAGGACTTCAGGCATGACTAAGGTTCTGTTTAAACACTTATAAAAAATGTCATAATGTATTAATTTCCCCAAAGCATCTGGTCCGAGGACTTCAGGCATGACTACGGTTCGGTTTAAACACTTATAAAAGATGTCATAGTGTATTAATTTTCCCAAAGCATCTGGTCCAAGGACTTCAGGCATGACTAAGGTTCTGTTTAATCACTTATAAAATATGTCATAGTGTATTAATTTCCCCAAAACATCTGGTCCGACAACTTCAAGCATGACTACGGTTCAGTTTAAACACTTATAAAAGATGTCATAGTGTGTTAATTTTCCTATAGCATCTGGTCCGAAGACTTCAAGCATGACTATGGTTCGGTTTAAACACTTATAAAAGAAGTCATAATGTGTTAATTTCGCCATAGCATCTGGTCCGAGGACTTCAAACATGACTATGGTTCGGTTTAAACACTTATAAAAGATTGAATAATGAGAAGTATACTGCCTTTGATAAATGAGCATATTGAAAAAAGAGACTCTCATTAATAATAATACCTTTTCAGGTTGTTTACATTCCACGGGCGTGGTATTACATGCTCATCTAAGTCTTCCAGAAAATATGCTCCAATACCAGCCACCGAGATGATGTGATATAGTCCTTCCCAATTGGGCCCTAGCTTTCCCCCTGCTGGATTCTTCACAGTACCCAAAACCTTTCTCAACACCAAGTCACCAGGCACTAATGATCTTAGCTTTACGTTGGCATCATAACCTTGCTTAAGCTTGTGTTGGTAGTATGCCAATTGGACCATTGCATTTTCTCTCCTCTCCTCAATCAGGTCTAGGCTTTTTTCCAGTAATCTGTTGTTATTACTCGGATCAAAAGTACTTGTCCTTAGCGTCAGGAAGCGAGTCTCTAAAGGGATAACGGCTTCGGCTCCATATGTCATTGAGAAAGGAGTCTCCCCTATCGACCTGCGAGGTGTGGTTCGGTATGTCCACAGGACATGTGGTAGTTCTTACACCCATTTTCCCTTCGCATCGCCCAACCTCTTCTTGAGTCCACTTACAATGACCTTTTTAACAACCTCGGCTTGTCCATTTCCTTGGGGATAGGCTGGGTTAGAATATCTATTTGTAATTCCTAGGTTACAACAATATCTTTTGAAAGATTTACTATCAAACTGAAGGCCATTGTCCGAGATAAGGGTACGAGGGACTCCGAATCGTGTGACGATATTCTTCCATACAAACTTCTTGGCATCCACGTCTCTGATGTTTGCTAAAGGCTCGGCTTTGACCCACTTAGTGAAGTAGTCCATGCCGACTAGCAGATATCTCTTGTTTCCTGCTGCCTTGGGGAAAGGGCCCACTATGTCTAAGCCCCATTGAGCGAATGGCCAAGGGCTGGATAGTGGATTAAGGGCTCTCCCCGGTTGGTGTATGTTTGGTGGGAATCTTTGACACTGGTCGCACTTCTTAACATATTCTTGCGCTTCCCTTTGCATGTTCGGCCACCAGTAGCCTTGAGTGATGGCTCTGTGTGCCAAAGATCTGCCTCCAGTGTGGCTTCCACAGATCCCTTCGTGTAACTCCTCCAGGAGTAATTCTATTGCCTCGGGGTGTATGCATAGCAGATATGGTCTAGAAAATGAGCGTTTATACAATTGTTAGTCTTCGGATAGCCAGAACCGAGGAGCCTTTCTTCGTATCTTGTCAGCCTCTGACTTCTCCTCGGGAAGGGTATCCTCCTTCAAGAACAGCACTATGGGGTCCATCCAGCTACGCCCCACTCTAACTTGGTGGACATGAACCGCCTCCCTGTTCACCTTCGTGGGCTTGCATAAGTCTTCCACTAGGATGACTCAGGGTAAGCTCTGTGTCGAAAAGGTTGCAAGTGTGGCCAAGGAATCAGCATATGTGTTTCCACTTCTAGGGATATGCAGCAGGTTGAAAGATTCGAAACCTGACTGTAGGTGTCTGACCTGGCTCAAGTACCCCTGCATTCTTTCATCTCTCGCTTGAAATTCTCCTTTCATTTGGCCAATGACTAATTTGGAGTCCGAGAACATCTCTATTGCTTTTCCTCCCATTCTTTGAACCATGGACATTCCCATCAGCAGGGCCTCATATTCAGCTACGTTATCTGTGGCCGAGAAGTCCAGCCTCAATGACTTCTTAATAATGATCCCTTCTGGTGATACTAGTACTAGCCCCACTTCGGAACCCTTCTAATTTGTTGCACCATCAACGTACACCTTCCAGGGTAAGGGACCTTGTTGGGAGATCATGCCAACCGATTTTCCATCCATATGTTATGCTTCCACCTCTTCCTCTGACGGGGACTCAGTAAACTCGGCTACCAGATCCGCGAGGACTTGACCTTTGATGGAGGTGCAAGGCATGTATTTGATGTCGAAATTCCTAGGAATGTGGCCCATTTAGCTATCTTTCCAGTGTAATCAGCGCTCCGAAGCAGAGCTTTGAGCAGAAGCTAAGTTAGGACAATAACTGTGTAAGCTTGGAAGTAATGGGGAGTTTGTGTATGGCATGTACCACTGCCAAAATAGCTTTTTTCAACGGTAGATAACAGATCTCAACCTCATGTAGTGACCTGCTTACATAATAAATTGGTCTTTGTGTGCCGCCATCAATTCATATCAGGACCAAGCTTATAGCATAAGGTGCCACAGCAATATAAGTGAATAGGACTGGACATGATAGGTGGCCAAGAGAGATAATCCTTAAGCTGTCGGAAGGACAAAGCACATTCCTCGATCCACTCAAACCCCTTCCATTTATTCATTAGTAGGAAGAAGGGTCTGCACCTATCCGCTGACCGAGAGATAAACCGATTTAAGACAGCAATCATTCCGGTCAGTTTCTGAACTTCCTTAGGATTCCGAGGTGGTTGTAAGTTGTTTATTGCTTTAATCTGATCGGGGTTGACTTCAATTCCGCGATGTGTGACCATGTATGCCAAAAACTTCCTCGATCCGACCCCTAAAGAACACTTAGAAGCATTGAGTCACAGTTTATGTTTCCTCAAGATCTCAAAAATGTCGCCAAGGTCTCCAGTGTGCTCGGATGCCACCTTACTCTTCACCACCATATCGTCTATATAGACCTAAATGCTCTTGCCCAACTGCGGTTCAAACATCCTAGTCATCATCCTTTGATAGGTAGATCCTGCATTTTTCAAACCGAAGAGCATCACTTTGTAATGGTAATTTCTAGTAGGAGTGACGAAAGCCGTCTTTTCCTGGTCCTTCAGGGCTAGTGTTATCTCTAAAAGGCATCTAAGAAGCTCATCCGAGGATGGCCCATGGTGGCGTCCACCAATTGGTCTATCTTAGGCATGGGGAAAGGATCCTTTAGGCATGCCCTATTCAGGTCTGTGAAGTCTACGCATACTCACCATTTCCCACTCTTCTTCTTCACCACCACTGTATTGGCCAGCCACTCTAGGTTAAACACCTTCTTGATAGCCCCTGCTTGCTTAAGTTTCATCACCTCGTCTTTGACAACATCGACATGATCCTCGGAAATGGTTGCTTTTTGGGGATGACGGAGGGATTAACGTTTAGATGATGACAGATGAAGCTCAAGTCCACCTCTGGAGCTTCATAGGCATTCCAGGCAACGTTTCTTCTAAGAAACTCTATCAGCTCTTCCATTTCTAGAGTGGGCAGTTGAGCCCCGACCTCGAAGAACTTCTCCGGATCGTCACTGATAATGACTTTTACCAAATCTTCACATTTTGCCTCCTCGACTGACCCATTGACAAGCGACGCCGGAGCTTTTAATTGCTATAAGTCCTCTTCAGCATGGGCCAAGGACTCGGTCTCGGGCTGATGTCGGATGGCGGCTACCAGGCATTGTCTAGCCACAGATTGACTACCAACAATTTCTTCAATCCAGTTCCCCAATAGGTATTTCACCTTCTAGTGCAGGGTAGAAAAGACAGCTCCTAAGGCATGAAGCCAGGGCCTGCCCACAATGGCCGTGTAGGGGGAATAAGTGTCCACCATGATGAAGTCCACCTCCACTACTTCTAAGCCAGCCTATACGGGTAGCCTAATCTGACCCCTTGGAATGACAACCTTCCCGTTAAAACTTACTAAAAGGGAAATGTAGGCCGTTAGGTCCTCGGGTCTTAGGTTTAGCCCTTTGTACAAATCGGGGTACATGATCTCAGCACCACTACCCTGATCTACCATCACTCTCTTCACGTCATATCCCTCAATTCTGAGCGTGATCACTAGAGCATCGTCGTGGGACTATGTGGTTCCAACCTTATCTTCCTCAGTAAAGCTCAATGCCAGTCAGGTATTCACTTTAGCCCTCTTCGGCTCAGATTTTAAGTCCTTGGTGTACTGCCGAGCGACAGATATTACCCTAGAGGGGCAGGACCCGGTTCTCCCTAGAGTAGTGAAGATAACATTTATCGTGCACATAGGAGGTCTCCGAGGAGCATCTCTCCGCGGTTCCTGGCCAGTCTAGTTCCCCTAGCCACTGGAATGATGTAAGAGGTGCTTCAATTTTCCTTCTCAGACCAACTGGTTCGAATAGTCCCACAAGTTCTTATAGTCTTCTGTAGTATGTCCCTGGTCCTGGTGATATTGGCAATAGAGGTTCTGATTACGCCTCATAGGGTTTCTTGCCATCTTGTTTGGTTGTTTGAAGAATGACTCATTCTTAATCTTTTCCAGAACCTAATGCACCAGTTCTCGGAATACGGCATTGATCGCCTAAGTACTGGCAGATCCTAACTGCCTAGCGAAATCTCTTTGCGGCCAATGTTATTGTATCGGTCCGACCTGAAATCCCTCATCTCCTAAGGGATAACCTTATCCTTTCCTTTCCCCTGCTGCTGGTCTTCCTCAACCCTTTTGTACTTGTTGATTCGGTCCATGAGTTGGCACACGTTAGTGACGGGTTTTCCCATCAAGGACTTCCTTAGACCGTGCTCGATTGGGAGGCCACTCTTGAAAGTACTGATGGCGACGTCGTCAAAGTCACCATCTATCTCATTGTACATCTCCTAGTATCTATCCGAGTACGTTTTTAGGGTCTCCTCCTCTCGCATGGACAAGTACAGTAAGGAGCCTAAAGGACGAGGGACTTTGCTACAAGTGACGAAATGGGAACCAAATGCCTGGGTAAGCCCCCTAAAGGAGTCTATGGAACTCGCCCTCAAGCCATCGAACCATCTCATGGCCACAGGTCCTAGACTGGAGGGGAACACCTTGCACATCAAGGTTTCGTCCTTGGAATGGAAGGCCATTTTCTGGTTGAAATGGCTTACATGCTCCACAAGGTCTATTCGACCATTGTAGATGTTGAATGTTGGCTGAATGAACTGTCGAGGTAGTTTTACGCTTTCAATCTTGTGCGTGAAGGGTGACCTAGAAATCTGGTTTAACACCTTGCTCATAGCGTCATTTCCCAGGCCTCTACGTGGTGGGCTCTTATGCTTACGTTTGTGGTGGTGCTCCTCCTCGTAGGAGAAAGACTCGCCGAGTGGGGTCTTTGACCTTCGTCTATAACTGGCATCCTCTCCATCATCAGGGGAGGCGTCAGGGCTGGAGAAGGCTCGCTTTTGCTATGCATGGCATAGCTTTCTCTTTAGCTGGTCAACTTTTAGTTGCAGGGCTCTGGTATTCTCCTCATGAGAGAAGGGGCCCTTTCCCCGGGATTGACTTCTACCGGTCCGGATAGTGTTCACACTCCCCTCCTAATCTCTTCTTCACTCAAGGCTGACAAAGGGATTTTCACGTTAGGATCCTATGGATTCTACCTGTTGTGGACCTGAACCCACTATCGTTAGCTGTTGCACTCACTATTACACAAGTTCTTCCCACAGACAGCACCAATTGTATGGGCACGTTTTGCAACCCAAGCCCAAGATGTATGGGATCTTGGCCCAGTGAGCACAATACAATAAATTTGTAGAGAGTGGGTCAAAAAACTAGGCCCTAATGAATTTAACAACGGCTAGTATGGATTTAAAGGATGATCAAGCAAAAACAAGGCACCATAGGACTGAATGAATTCACTGTCCGAAGAGGCAAATCTTGTATAAATCAATAAAACTTATTACAAATGCAACTTTGATTGCTACAGTATTCTTTCTCTATTTTTCCGATCCCCCTTCCTTCAGGGGTCTCTTCCATTATATATATCCCTCCTAGTGATCTTGGCCTTCCACTTGTCGACCATCCAAGTCACCACTTGAGTGCCCATCCCATCAGACACCCCTTCTGGCTTTCTGTGAGTTGTGGTAGCCAAGGCAGCACCATTCAGGAGTCTTCTCCACATAAATGCGGTCAGAAAAGTAGCTGCAGTGCATTAAATATGGTGGTACCAGCTTTTCCTTAGGTACCTCCGAGCTTCCACTTTTCGGTACACTCGAGATGTATGTTCCTGTCACTGGAGCTCCTATGGAGGTTATTTTCATCATTGGAATGCTAATCTGAGCTATATTTGTCATAGCCAAGGAAGAGTTCTCCTCAAACCGCCGCTTACTCATGAGACTCTAAGCTGGAATCCCTCATAACTATTTGTCCCTCCTCAGACATGCCAAAGTCCTTGGATAAGGCCTAAGGCCCAATATATAATTTCGGGCCCTTATCCCTACAAAACTCTTTAGTCATTCAAGACATATAGATGATGAACTATTGGTAAGGAGTACTAGACAAATTCTAATCACATATTACATTATTTAAAAAATATCTCAACTTATATAATAATTGAATGTAAAATATATTATGTTTCGTTTTAAAAAAAACTTACAAAATTTAAAACACTTTCAAATAACAAATATAAGTAGTTTAATTTATGAAATCTAATATATTGTATCAATTATACAATGTTAGAAAATAATGGAATCGTTTTAAAAAGGTTTGGGACTAAATACTTATAAGTATCATTTACTGTTTTCATTTTTCACTTAAAGAAGAAAGTGAAAACACCATTTTGGTCCTTACATTTTGGAATCACATTTAATTCAATCTTTACATTTTAGTAGTAGTCGATTTGTTCCATATTATTTTCAACTTGCAGTTAATTTAGTCTCTATTATTAACTCGGTAACAAAAAATGCTTATGTGGCTAACAGATTACATAGTTAGCACATTAGATTCTTACATGACTACTAAATAATAATAATAAATTAATTTGACATCTAAAAAATGCCATGTCTGATCTAAATTAAAAAATTTTATAAAAAAAAAACCAAAAATTAGTTTAGTTTCTCAAAATATTTTTAAGAAGAATTTGAGAAATTAAATTACAGAGAAAAGAAATATGAGATTAAGAATTGAAATACCCAACAAAAAAAAAATTGTTCTAAAAAATATTTGGTGAAATTAAATTAAATTTATTATTATTATTATTATTTAGATCTTATTTGCCAATGTTTAAATGTCAAATTAATTGTTTATTATAATTTTAGTAGCCATGAATCTAATGTGCCAACTGTATAATCTATTAGTCACATAAATATTTTTTGAAATAATACTAAAGATACAAACTATTTTACAAAAACATTTACAAATTACTGATGTGGTGAGTGATTATTGGTAAATGAAAAAGTAATATTAATAGTGGACTAAATGAAAACTAATAAAAGGCTGTTTACATCAACATTTTGTAAAAGTGTTGTAAAATAGTTTGTATTTGTAACGCTACTCATATCTATATCATATTATATATAATAAAAGTTGGGCTTAAACGCCGTGGTTGCACCTTGTGGCGACACTAAATTGCAAAAATTTTAATAAATTTTTAGATTTTAAGAATAGATATATACATTTTTTTGATAAATATGACAAATCAAGTAATAAAAGAAAGAAGTATTTGATTTACAACAATAGCAGTTGTATCTATCTAAAATGTTATTAACAAACCCTAAAATAAAAAAAATAGATATATTTTTTTTTCCTTATCTTTTTCTCCTACAATTTCTAAGTTGATAAAAATTTTAATTTGATTATGTGGGGGGTAAAAGCCCAGATTCACCGATTGGGCCTGGGGCCCTGTTTTTGAGATCATTTTGTGTGTCTGAAGAGTCATGACGGGTTGGGGTAGGGTTCACCTGAGGCCAACAAACCCAGAAAGGGCGGAAGAGCACAATCCGAAGAGGTCATCCTTTTTTCGAAGAGGTTTTACTCCTCGGATACGAATAGTTCTGATTAAATAAATGCACAGGAGGCCCGAGTGCCCTTCCTGGCAATGTTGGTGGCAAAGATAAGCTCTGGGCACTCCTGGGGATGATAAGGATGAAGAAATATCTCAAGGAAAAGCTGCCACCACCGCATTGAATACCCTGCAGCAGCATCCCTGGCCGCATTTATGTGGAGAAGACCCCTGAACAGTGCAACCTCAACTACCGCCACTCCCAAAAGCTAGAGAAGATGCTTGATGTGACCTACACTCAAATATGTTAGCAGATGGAGGATAAGTGGACGGTTGGGATGATTAGGAAAGAGGCTTTATAAAGAGGGAGAGTCCCTGATAGAAGGGGGGAAAAAAAAGAAAGAACCACTTTACTGTAGCTCTGGAGCTTGTAACCTAATTTCATTCAATAAAACCTCTCTTCGGACACTAGGTCTACTATTGTTTTTACGTGATTGCATGTTAGATTGTTCACAAATTCCATAACCAACTCTTGTTTAATTCATATCCGGCCCAGTTCTTTCACCCATACTCTACAAATTTATTGTTTTAGGTTTGTTGGGCTAGTATTCCACACCTCGTGGGCTTGGGCTACAAAAATTGACCCCACAATTGGCGCCGTCTGTGGGAAGTGCTTGTGCAGGAGTGAAAACAACCGTTGGTGATGGCAGAACGAAGTCAACAACAAGCAGAATCTAGGGCATCCCAACATGCAGACCCTTTTCTTAACTTGGAAAGAAGGCAGGATCGTGAGGGTAGTGTGCACACTGTGCATACTGGTCAAAGCCAATCACACGGCAGAAGTCACGTGTCCCATGCAGAGGAGAATCGGGGCTTGCAATTAGAAGTTAAGAAACTGAAGAGGGAGTTGTGCCATGCAAAGAGGAAACAGATTTCCTCATATTCTGATGATGACTCCGACGACGAGCAGGACATCACTTATCAGCAGATATCTCAGATGCCGGTCAGTGAATCCTTTTCCTATGAAGAAGAGCCTCATTGCAAAAAGCGATCTAGAAGCCCATCACGCGAAGGCGTAAGGAATGATGCTATGAGCAAGGCCTTGAATCAGATCTCTCGGTCACCTTTTACTCGCAGAATTGAGGAGGCTAGACTCCCTCGGTGTTTTAATCAGCCAACGTTTACCATCTACAATGGTAAAACGGACCCCGTGGAGCACGTGAGTCATTTTAACCAAAGGATGGCTGTCTACTCCAGGGATGAAGCTCTGATGTGTAAGGTTTTCCCTTCCAATCTGGGACCAGTGGCAATGAGGTGGTTTGACGGCTTGAAGGCTGACTCTATTAATTCCTTCAAAGAGCTCACCCAGGCATTTGGTTCACGATTTGTCACCTGCCGAAGAGTAGCCAAGCCACTGTCTTCACTATTCTCCCTAAGCATGCATGAGGGCGAGACTCTGAAAGCGTATTCGGACAGATACTGGGAGATGTTTAATGATATGGAGGGCAACTCTGACGCGATGGCCCTTAGCACATTCAAGCTCGGCCTCCCTACTGACCACGGTTTAAGGACCTCCTTATCTGGCAAACCAGTCACTAATATGCGCCAACTTATGGACCGTATAGAAAAGTACAAAAGAGTTGAAGAAGATCAGCAACAAGGGAAGGGAAAAGATAAAGCTATGCCCCAGGAGAGGAGGGATTTCCGGTCGAATCGCTACAATAGCAGTAAACCACGTAGAGATTTCGCTGGACAATCAGGATCGACCAACCCTCAAGCGGTCGATACCGTATTTAAAGAGCCGGTGCACCAAGTTTTGGAAAAGATTAAAAACGAGCCGTTTTTCAGGTGGCCGAATAAGATGGTAGGAAACCTTGAGAGGCGTAATCATAATCTCTACTGCCAATACCATCAAGACCATGGGCACACTACGGAAGACTATAGGAGCCTATGGGATCACTTGGACCAACTAGTTTGTGATGGTAGACTAAGACACCTTTTACACCCCTCCAGCGGCCGAGGAGGGTAGATGGACTCAGAGCCACGAAGAGATGACCCTTCAAAGCCGCCACTAGGAACTATTAACGTCGTCTTCGTCGCGCCGGGAAGAACAGGGTCCTGGCCATTGAAAGTTATGTCGGTTGGCCAACCACCAGCAGGGGATATAGGCAGAGTTCTGAAGAGAGTTAAGCCGAGTGCTCCGCTTGTTATAGGGTTCTCGGACGAAGACATGGCTGGCACCATCTAACCCCACGATGATGCGTTAGTTATCACCCTCAGAATCGGAGGGTACGATGTGAAAAGGGTGATGGTGGACCAGGGAAGTGCTGTGAAGATAATGTACCCTGATCTCTACAAGGGTCTAGGCCTGAAACCCCAGGACCTCATACCATACAACTCCCCACTCGTGAGTTTTGAAGGGAGAGCTGACATCCCAAAAGGCCAGATACGCTTACCTGTGCAAACCGGTGCCGAAGTGGTGGAGGTGGATTTTATTGTTGTGGATGTGTATTCGCCTTATACGGCAATTGTGGCCAGACCTTGGCTTCATGCACTAGGGGATGTTTCCTCTACTTTGCATCAGAAGGTCAAATACCCGTCTGAAGGGCAGGTTCATGAGATCCGAGGAGACCAATCCGCGGCCCGACAGTGCTTAGTGGCTGCCATCCAACACGAGCACGAAGCCGGGTCTTCATCTAGAGCCGAAAGGGGTTTATAGCAGTTAAAGTCTCGGGAATTACCCGTCAAAGGTTTAGATGAAGGCACTCGATGTGAAGATTTAACAAAAGTGGTTATTGGAGATGATCCTGATAAGTTCTTTCAAGTCAGATCTCAGCTACCTGTTCAGGAGAGGGAAGAGTTAATAGATTTCCTCAAGCAAAATCTTGATGTATTTGCCTGGAGCGCTTACGAAGCCCCAGAAGTGGACCCAGAATTCATATGTCACCACTTGAAGGCAAACCCGCTGATCACCCCTAAGAAACAGCCTCCTCGGCGCCCATCCAAGGAGCATGCTGATGCAGTAAGGGAAGAAGTAGCGAAGCTCAAACAAGCCGGAGCTATTAAGGAAGTTTTTTTATCCAGAGTGGTTGGCAAATACCGTGGTGGTAAAGAAGAAGAGTGGGAAGTGGCGAGTATACGTGGACTTTACTGATTTGAATAAGGCTTGCCCCAAAGATCCATTCCCTATGCCGAAAATCGACCAACTGGTGGATGCCACCGTCAGCCATCCTCGGATGAGCTTCCTGGACGCCTTCCAAGGTTACCACCAGATACCACTAGCCCTGGAAGATCAGGAGAGAACTATTTTTGTCACCCCCATCGGTAACTACCACTATAAGGTGATACCGTTTGGCATGAAAAACGCAGGGTCCACCTATCAGAGGATGATGACGATGATGTTTGAGGCACAGCTGGGTAAAAACATCGAGGTCTACATAGATGACATGGTAGTAAAGAGCAAGGTTGTTACTGAGCATGTGAAGGACCTGGAAAGTACCTTTGAGGTACTAAGGAAGTACAAGCTACGCCTAAATGCGTCCAAATGTTCATTCAAGGTGGGGTCCAGCAAGTTTTTGGGATACATGGTGACCCACAGAGGAATTGAGGTTAACCCCGACCAAATAAAGGCCATCAACGATTTACAAGCTCCTCGGAATCCCAAGGAGGTTTAGAAACTAACTGGAATGACTACTGCCCTGAATCGATTCATCTCTAGATCAGCAGACAAGTGTCGACCCTTTTTCTATCTGTTCCATAACTGGAAGGGATTTGAATGGACTGAAGAGTGTGCTTCGGCCTTTCAGCAGCTCAAAGATTATTTAGCTTGGCCACCAATCATGTCCAGACCTGAGCCAGTCGAGGTATTGTTCGCCTACATCGCTTTAGCTACCTGTGCGGTGAGCCTGGTGTTGATACGATCAGACTGCGGTGTGCAAAGACCAGTTTATTACGTAAGCAAGTCGCTACATGAGGCCGAGATCCGTTACTTGCCTCTGGAGAAGGCTATCCTAGCAGTGGTACTTGGTACATGGAAGCTACCTCATTACTTCCAGGCCCATACTGTCATTGTCCTCACTTAACTCCCACTCAGGGCCGTACTCCGAAGCGCCAATTACACTGGGCGGATTGCCAAGTGGGGTACGATCTTAGGGGCTTTCGATATCAAATATATGCCCAGCTCATCGGTTAAAGGCCAGGTCCTTGCCAATTTAGTGGCTGAGTTCACGGAGCCTCAACTAGAAGAAGTAATGCCCATGTCGGACATGGATGAAAAATCAGTTGGCATGATTTCTCAGCAAGACCCCTCCCGTTGGGAGGTGTATGTAGACGATACTGCAAATCAGAAAGGTTCTGAAGTGGGGCTAGGGTTGATATCCCCTGAAAGAATAATTATCGAAAAGTCGTTAAGGTTGGACTTCTCGACAACGAACAATGAGGCGGAGTATGAAGCCCTGCTGACGAGAATGGCCATGGTCTGAAAAATGGGAGGGAAGTATGTGGAATTGTTTTCGGACTCAAGGTTAGTCGTGGGTCAAGTATAAGGGGAGTTCAAGGTGAAAGACGAAAGAATGCAGGGGTACCTGAGTCGAGTTAAATGTCTGTAATCGGAGTTCGACTCTTTTAGTTTGCTGTACATTCCCAGAAGTGGCAATGCGCATGCTGACTCTTTGGCTACACTTGCTACCTCCTCGGCACAAAATTTGCCCAGAGTTATCCTGGTTGAGGACCTGCATGGGCCTACAGGGACAAAAAAGGATGTAGTTCAGGTTCACCAGGTTAGGACCGGACCCTGCTGGATAGACCCCATAGTTAAATTCTTGAAAGAAGACATCTTGCCTAAAGAAAGAGAGGAAGCTGATAAAATTCGAAGGAAGGCGACCAGGTTCTGGCTATCTGAAGACCAAAAATTATACAGACGCTCCTACTCGGGACCATATTTGTTGTGCATACATCCCGAGGCATCTGAGCTACTACTAGAAGAACTACACGAAGGAATCTGTGGGAGCCACACTGGAGGCAGATCCTTGGCTCATCGAGCCCTCACCCAAGGCTATTGGTGGCCGAACATGCAGAAAAAAGCCCACGAATATGTTAAAAAGTGTGATCAATGTCAGCGTTTCACCCCAAACATTCACCAACCAGGGGGAACTCTCAATCCGCTATCTAGCCCATGGCCTTTCGCCCAATGGGGCTTGGACATCGTGGGACCATTCCCTAAAGCTGCAGAAAACAAGAAGTACCTTCTGGTCAGTACAGACTATTTCACCAAGTGGGTCGAAGCAGAGCCGTTAGCCAATATTAGAGACGTTGACGTTCAAAAGTTTGTGTGGAAGAACATTATCATTCGGTTTGGAGTTCTTCACACTCTCATCTTGGACAACGGCCTATAATTCGATAGCAAAGCATTCAGGAATTATTGTAATGAGATGGGGATCATAAATAGATACTCCACGCCTGCCTATCCCCAGGGTAATGGGCAAGCAGAAGCAGTCAACAAGGTCATAGTGAATGGCCTGAAGAAGAGGCTAGATGACGCGAAGGGTAAATGGGTAGAAGAGCTGCCACATGTGCTTTGGGCTTACAGAACTACGCCTCGCAGGTCTACCGGGGAGACCCCTTTCTCAATGACCTATGGGGCTGAGGCTGTCATTCCTTTGGAAACCGAGTTCCCAATGTTAAAAACTAGCTCGTTCAGAGCAGCTAGAGAGGGGTCTGGATCTGATTAAGGAAAGGAAGGAAAGTGCAATGGTTCGACTGGCACATTACCAGCAAAAGCTCAGGCAGGGTTACGATGCTAACGTAAAACTAAGGACACTAGAACCTGGCGATCTGGTGCTGAGGAAAGTTGTGGGTACTGCAAAGAACCCGGCTTGGAGAAAGCTAGGACCCAATTGGGAAGGGCCGTATCGTATTATTTCAGGGGCTGGCATTGGGGCGTATTTCTTAGAAGACCTGGATAGTCATGTAATACCACGTCCTTGGAATGTAAATAACCTTAAAAGGTACTATTATTAATCGAACGTTCTCTCCAATTAATATGCTGATTCTGTATATGTTACTGTTCCATAAGTGTTTAAACTTAAATCCAATCATGTCTGTAGTCCTCGGACCAGATGATTTGGGTTAGTTAACACTGTTACCGTTCCATAAGTGTTTAAACTTAAATCCAATCATGCCTGTAGTCCTCGGACCAGATGATTTGGTTTAGTTAACACTGTTTCCGTTCCATAAGTGTTTAAACTTAAATCCAATCATGCCTGTAGTCCTCGGACCAGATGATTTGGGTTAGTTAACACTGTTACCGATCCATAAATATTTAAACTTAAATCCAATCATGCCTGTAGTCCTCGGACCAGATGATTTGGGTTAGTTAACACTGTTACCGTTCCATAAGTGTTTAAACTTAAATCCAATCATACCTGTAGTCCTCGGGATTTGGGTTAGTTAACACTGTTACCGTTCCATAAGTGTTTAAACTTAAATCCAATCATGCCTGTAGTCCTCGGACCAGACGATTTGATTTAGTTAACACTGTTACTGTTCCATAAGGGTTTGAACTTAAATCCAATCATGCCTGTAGTCCTCGGACCAGATGATTTGGGTTAGTTAACACTCGTTCCAAGATCTCTAAATATTTAACATACATTAGATCATAGCTGTAATCTTCGGATCGGATCATTTGGCATAAAGAGCATCTTTATATAGTTACTGTCAGTGTTTGAGTTTATCATGCTCGAAATCCTTGGATGCATTTAAGTTACAATTAAACCCCTTAGCTAAAGCCCTGCTCTGCACGCTCACATAAAAGCTTGAGAAATATTCGTCACTCATCTCCCTTCCTTTTTAACTGTTGAGTAACCTACTCTCTTCGGCATTAGTCTACATTATTGGCCTTGTTGTCATGACACCATGTTTAAGTTTGCCTTTACTACTCTTAGCATATGGTTCAAGTTGTTTGCTGTAATAACGAGATTTACAATTTAAACAACAAGCGTATTGAATGCAAAAGATAAGATTTCATTGATTTGAATAAAAAGGTTTACAAGCTTTTAGTAAAAAAAAAAAAAAACAACAACAACAACAAAAGACAAACAACAAAACATACTACTGAACTAAATTGTTTACAACTACTGAAATAAAAACTGTCAGCCACATCAAATCTACGTCCGAGCAGCTGAGGGATCAGTTACTTGGCTGGACTGGGCAGCAGCAAGGTCTGGGAATTGTTCTCCGTCCTTTTCTTTTGTACCCGCAGACTCTTTGCTTGCTTCCGCGGGGGTAGGAGTGGCCTGGCTGGCTGGAGGATGCTCCTCAGCTTCTGAGAGTACACGGATCTCCGGATCATAGTATGTACTCCCAAGCAGCCTCAATGGAGAATCTGCAGGAACTCTAGCAGCATCTAAAGCTTTGGCCCAAGTGATATCGCAATAGTCCCGGCCAACCACAACAAACTGCTAGGTAAGGCTGAGTTGGGTCTCCTCTACCCCCAGCGTATACGCTGCCTTCCTCTCGGCCTCTACTGCTTCCTTGGCTAATTGAGCATTCTTTTCAGCCAGCAGGGCAGCTTCCCTAGCTTTTTTAAGCTCATCTCTGAGCCCCTTTACCAGCTCCCTCTCAGTGGCCAAGTTAATCTCGGCCATGTTCAGTTGTTTGCGCTGGTCCTCGGCCTGCTTCTCAGCAGTTTTCAGGCCGGCGTCGAGGCTGTTCCTCTGGTTGGTCATATCTTTGAACTGCTTGGATAAGAGAGCATATTCTTCCTTCAGACTCCCTAGGGATTTTTCAGCCTCGAACCGAGAGTGGGCCTCCGCTTGGACTTCGATGTAAGCCATTTTGTACCACTCCTCAGCCACGTAGATTTGTTGTGTAACCTACATAATGGAAACTTCGAGTATAAGGCATAAAAAAAAGGGTATTGAAAAGGCTCAGCGATTTAACCTAGCAGACTAAGCCCACTTACCATAGCTATGTCCCTCTTAAGGGATAGGAAGAGTTCCTGCTGGTTGAAGCGCCTGTAGGACTCCATATCGTGGGGTAGGAGGAGTGGCTGCTCCAAGGCCTCAGTAACGAAGCCTGCCCTTCCTCCATCATAGTTCCTGAGGGAGGTGTCCCAAAGGATCGGAGCGCCATCCAACTCCAACCTCGGACACCATGTGCGAGGTCCTCCTCGGCAGACGTCAGCCAAAACATTCTCTTCTCGGCTCTCAACAGACGAGCCCCTTCTGCTCCGGTGGTCTCTTGCCACCTTTTGTTGCTTACTTGCCTTGGGTGGCACCACCACCACCACTTCCCTCTCCTCGGTTTCGAGGGGCCTTTTCTTCTTCAAGTCCAGTATGGGCTTTAGGCCAGGGTCAGGAACCTGAGGTGGTGGCGGAGGCAGATTCGCCACTGGTTGGGAAGTCCCAGTACCTTTTTGCTCGGACTTCTTCCCTTAGTTCTTCATTAACGCCCTTAAGTCTGCCATGTCTTCCTCACGCGAAGAGACTTCAGGAATGGCAGTTGTCAAAAGGGGTGGATGGGCGCTGGAATGCCTATCAATACCCTCTTCGGAGTCCGAGGAAGGTATGACCTGTACCCTGCCTGAAGCTTCTCTTCTGAATTGGAACTTATCTATCTGTTCTTCTAATGAGGAGGTCGAAGAGCCAACTCTCTCACCTGCAACCGCCGGTTCGAAGGGGACTTGGGCAATTGGTTGGGCGAGCAGTGGTGCACCCCGTGGGTTAGGGTGTGGCACTGGTGGAAGGTCGTGTAGAGCTAAAAAACCTTTCCGAGCAACGTCTATTCGGTTGAAGCGGTGATCCCCTTGTGTTATGGCGTTGCCAATTGGTTGACAGTCTTTCTTTTTCGTCGTATACCCGAGGATAAGAGGAGCCGACCGCAGTTGCCCGTCCTTGCTCACAAATATCTCTGATCTTAACAAGTAGTTGAGAGCGGCAGTATTGGTAAGGCTGAGCCGAGGAGAAACGCGGTTCCTATCTGTTAAAAATCACAGTAACACTTTATCAGAAACTCGAAAATAGCAACACAAAGAGAATTAAAAATTGTAAAAGGGCGGGGATCCTAATTCTACTGTTAGTGAACCTAAATCTAGCATGTCCCACCTGGCTCTCCTGGCTTGGTTGGACAGTAAGGACCGTCGTGCCATGCGCCCGAGACGATCATGTAATCGTCTTTCATCCCTTTGTTTGATTTGGGGAGGCAGGAGATTAGTCTAACCTCGTCAGACCAGGATTTGAGATAGTATCCCGCCCCTTGTTGGCTGTGGCACTCATACATGTGCACCACATCAAGCCAGGTGAGGCCCAATCCTAAATGGCGGTTCAGGTCCTCAACCGCTCCTAGGATCCTAAATATATTGGGCACGCACTGATCCGGGCTAATCCTATGGTTCCTAAGATAACTAGTGGTGATGGGACCTATAGGGATGGTCATCCCTCCTTCTAGAAAGGCGATGAGAGGGATAACCACTTCGCCCGTCTTCCGATCTGTTAGTATTTTTTCTGGGGAGCAATACCTCACACCCACGTTTGGGGGTATGCGATATGCGGCCCTAAACGCCTCCATTTGCTCAGGGCTATTTATCAAATATTGGAGTTTACCCATGGCACTTAAAAACAAAAGGATGGCTGGCCGAAGAGAAAACTAAAGGATTTGATGGACGACGACTTACGAGAGCTAGGGCGGGGAAAGATTTTCAGGCTCGCAGAAGGATTTGTGAAGACTCTGGGGAAGACTGGAATCGGTGACTGAGAGATTTGGAAGGAGTCGCATGCTTGTTCTTGCTGGAATGTCTGAAAATTTGCAAAGTGTGGAAGAAATAACTTCTTCTAAGGATTTATACTGGGTCACGTGAAGAGGCGGAAGTTATTTCGCCCAAACCCCGGGGAAGAACCACGTCCGTCTGATCAATCATCCACCGTTGGATACAAAGGACAAGGCGCCACCTGGTGCAATTAATGCAGCGCCTCGGGAATATGGAAACCACAGCAGCAATGATGAAGCGCTTATGTTTATGCCCACGCATGTGCCAGTTCAGGCACGTGGCTGTTCTCAAACTCTTTACCTCGTGGCAGGTCAAAATCACACTTTTTCTCTTCGGATGAGAGGGAAAAATTGAGATTTTGAGGGGCTATTGTGGGGGGTAAAAGCCCAGATTCACCGATTAGGCCTGGGGCCCTGTTTTTTAGATCATTTTATGTGTCCGAATAGTTGTGACGGGTTGGGGTAGGGTTCACCTGAGGCCAACAAACCCAGAAAGGGCAGAAGAGCACAATCCGAAGAGGTCATCCTTTTTCCGAAGAGGTTTTACTCCTCGGATATGAATAGTTCTGATTAAGTAAACGCACAGGAGGCCCGAGTGCCGTTCCTGGCAATGTTGGTGGCAAAGATAAGCTCTGGGCACTCCTGGGGATGATAAGGATGAAGAAATATCTCAAGGAAAAGCTGCCACCACCGCATTTAATGCCCTGCAGCAACATCCTTCGCCGCATTTATGTAGAGAAGACCCCTGAACAGTGCAACCTCAACTACCACCACTCCCAAAAGTTAGAGAAGATGCTTGATGTGACCTACACTTAAGTATGTTAGCAGATGGAGGACAAGTGGATGGTTGGGATGATTAGGAAAGAGGCTATATAAAGACGGAGAGTCCCTGATAGAAGGGGGGGAAAAAAAAGAAAAGAAGAAAGAACCACTTTACTGTAGCTCTGGAGCTTGTAACCTAATTTCATTCAATAAAACCTCTCTTCGGACACTAGCCCTACTATTGTTTTTACGTCATTGCATGTTAGATTGTTCACAAATGCCATAACCAACTCTTGTTTAATTCATATCCGGCCCAGTTCTTTCACCCACGCTCTACAAATTTATTGTTTTGGGTTTGTTGGGCTCGTATTCCACACCTCGTGGGCTTGGGCTACAAAAATTAACCCCACAGATTACAATCTAAATTCTTCATATAATCCTTTTATTATTAATTTATCTATAATTTCTATTAAAAAAAAAAATTAGAGTATATGTAGAGTAGGTAAACTAAAGTAGTTAAAGTGAAAGAATAGTTAACTAAGGACTCTAAAGTCTAGAGAGAGATCAATTTTAAATCTTTGTTTTTGATAAGGATATAACTTCTTAATTTGTTGAAATTTTAATGAGTACGGAACAGCTCCGTGTTGACACTGACACTCCACCAGCCAAGATGATGAAAACCCCGTATGCCAGTATGCCACAGCAAATAATGAGTAAATAAAATGTGTTTTTTTTTAATAAATAATCGTAGCTCCCACGTGCAAAATCCAAATCCCATCATAATGAGAAAGAGATTGTTTATAATATACATCAAAGAGAAAGAGATTACCGTTGCCATCTATGGCTTTACTTGACACGATCGTGATCTTGATGAAATTTTTTTTCCTACGTTTCTTTAAAAAACGTAAAAGGAAAAAAAAGAGGATAGAAATTTTTTTTTTTTGTGGATAAATTTGCATCTTATGTCATCTTTTTCCTAATAATAAAGTAAAAGAAAAAAAAAAAGTATTTGAGTTTCACCTAAATTACTTCTTTTTGTTCATATCTTCTTCACAACCTAAAATTTCACTATATATACGCATAGTTTTTTTGGTGTTTCATTATTTCTACTACGTACTTTACAATTATTTACTATATTCTTCCTTTCTCTTCTCTACCCTACCTACAACCTTGCAGGTAATTTTTTTTTTCTTTCATGAAATTGAAAGATTTTGTGTATTTGTTGCCTTTTTATTATATATGATATGATTTTTATCAACAAGTTTTATAGATAGGCTGAAATTTTATGTTTGATCACACTTTTTAGTGTTTTTTTTAGAAGTCAATATAGCAAGAAAAATTTTGTATTTTTTAATTTCTTATTACATGATTACTTGTTGTTGACATCAATATTTTATTATGGAAAATTGCTGTCAAACATGAAATTTGATACGAGAGAATTCATCCGACCAAATTTCTATGTAAGTCTATCTTTACTTAAATCCTTTTTTTTTTAGTTCAAAAAATTTGGATATTTTTCCATTAATGAATTGAGGTTTTGGCTTAATTTTGTTTTCAACCGTTTCAATTATTAAATTTGTTATTTTTTTCATGTGTAATATTAACATCTGTGTTTTTTTTTTTTTTTTTAATGATAAAAAATATAATATATGTGTTCTTAAAGGCTAAAACACAATACAATTACAAACATTACTTTAAGTTAGGGTGTTATATTTATTTATTAGTAAGTTAGAATGTTACATTAAGTTAGAGTATTATATTTTTATTTATTATTAATTTAGTTTAGGATTGATATAACTTATAACCATTTGAATGAAATTAACACTAAAACAAATGATTTAAATATCAAAATAAGAAATAAAAACTAAATTTCTTTTAAGTGTACAAGTACAATTTATTTTTTAATCTTAAATTTTTAATTAATTCTTTTTTCATTTTATTTGTTATTAAATTTAATTATATTATCAAAATATTTTTTATTAAGCTGTGCATCGTATGGGCATAATACTAGTATATAATAATAGGTGAAACTGAAAGAAATTCAAATTAGAATTTCGAATTAAAGTTTTAATTTTGTGCCATGTGTCATAAATTATTTATTCTTAAAGAGTTTTATTTCTTAATTTTTATTAATTAAAAAAATCATACAAAATGGATTCTAGGGCATAAATTCAAACAATGGGGGTACGATGTATTTTTAAGGTGAAAATATTTTTGCGTCAATTAAAATAGGACATGAAGAGACCATAAAACTTCACTGGTGGTGGTGGTCGGGCTGAAATCTTTTTTGAAAGAGACCATGAAATTGCACCGGTAGAGAAAATTAATGTCGTAAAGTCATTTGTAAAAGTAGTACGAGATAGCGTGTATTGACTTGCTTTTAATTGGCGAACTTTTTTAACTTTGTCTTTATTTTGCTTTTAATTGACTTAAAGATTAGACAGTGGTATGCTTTTAGAAGTGCATATCACATAAATAAAGAGCATTTGAAGTGTTAATTGGTGCATCTTCCTGCAAAAAATGGGTGCTAAGAGCATTTACAGTAGTGAGGGCATATTTTTATATTGCTAAAATTTAGCTCCACAAACACAAAAAGTAAGCTTCAGCAGTGGAGCTATACTTATTTTTTTTAGCTGATTTGCTATAATGCACATCTATAAATAGATGTACACTGTTCATGAAAGCTAAAATATATATATATATATATATATATTTTAATAAATTTCTCTCTCCTCTTTCATTTAAAAAATATTTTCTCTTTCTTTCTTTTTCACTGTTTCTCTCTCCGGCTTCTCTTCTTTCTCCCTTTTTCCTTCTCATTTTTTTTTCTTTCCCTCATCTACTCTCCCGACTGTTCTAGGTTCATCTTCATCGCCCAGTCCTTCATTGCCGATCTTCATCGCCAATCCTTCATCGCAGATCTTTATCGCCGATCCTTCATCGCCCAATCCTTCATTGTCGATCTTCATCATCGATCCTTCATCGCCTAGTCCTTCATTGTTCATCCTTCATCGCTGATCTTCATCGCCTAGTCCTTCATCACTGATCTTCATCGCAGATCCTTCATTGCCCAGTCCTTCATCGTCGTCCCATCTCTGGGTTTCGTGATGGCGGTTTGGCTGGATTTCATGGTGTGGCGGTGGTTGTGGTTGTGTAGGTAGATCGGCGTCGATAGGTGGTTGGGTTCATTGGTGGGTGGCTGGGCTGTGGGCGCCGATCAGCACTTTTTTTTTTTTTTCCTGCTGTGGGCTGTGGTGGTGGTGGTGGTGGTTATGGTTGTGGTTGTGGGTGTGGTGGTGGTGTGGTAGGTGGTTGGTTGATTTTTTTTTTTTTTTCTTTTGTTGTGGTTGTGGTTGTGATGTGTGGACTTGGTTGATTTTTATTTTTCTTTTGTTGTGGGCTGTGGTGGTTGTGATTATGGTTGTGTGTGGCTGTGACGTATGGGTGTAGTGAATATATTATTTTATTGTAGTGAGATGGATTATTTTATTATAGTAGATATATTATTTTATTGTGATGTTTATATTATTTTATTGTGTTGAAAGCTAAAATAGATCCATTGCTGCAGCATATGTGTAAGTAAAATAGATAAAATAACTTTTATTAGTGCTAAATAGCTAAAATTATAGATGCACTACTGTGAATACTCTAAGGCAGCTTCCACGAGGAATATCATAATCCCGATGCTTCTCTTGTTGCCGCGCCAAACAACGTTTTCCCAGTCCCACCAGCCAGTGAGTTCCTTAATTCATGTCCTCTTTAATTAGAGTATATATCAGATTGTAAATTAGAGGTTGGTTTTATTTATGTATAGGTTTTAGATTTATACAATTTCTTGTTATGTTTGCAGCGGGTTAGCAAAAAAAAAAAAGAAAAGAAGCCCGCGAAATATTTTTGTTCAAATCAAAACTCCTAGGCATCCCCCGCCAATTCCGCCAAACCCTAGCAGCAAGGGTCATTCGGGGAAAGTGGTGCCGTGTCCTCCCTGCCATGATAGATTCCCATTTAATGTCACTACCAAATACCAAGAAATAACTGTAAAGCCTAATGTGTCTCTGTTACTTTCAATTTGAAAAGTCATTTATTTTCATAAAGAAAATAAAACTATAAAGTTGATGGCAGCTTCTTGATTTTGCGATGTTTGGAAATCAATTTGCCTAGTGAAATATGTTGAAAATGGTAATGTCTGAACTCTATAAACGCTTTTTGGGTGTGGAACTGAACCAGCCAAAAAACTCAAAAGGCTTTAAAAAGGGAGGGAAAAAAAAAAACCTTTCTCTATTTTTTTTTTTTTAATTTTGAAAAACAAACTTTTTCTTGCTTGGGCAAACGCCAAACGCACTAATCTAAAGTGTATGTGTTCATAGTCCAGGACTCCAAGTATGTCAGCGTGGAAAGCTTGTAATCGCAGTGATGTTACTAATCTTGTATTGTTTGACAGGAGTTTATGTTGATTTATTGAATGCATGGTCTTATTTCTCAAAAAAAAAAAGAAAAAAAAAAGAAATAGTGAATAATTTTCTAAGATCACTCCAATATTAATTAAGGTAGTAGTTATCTATTAGTTATACTAAAGTACACATTTGGCTTAAGTTTAAGGTTTTTTATTTATTACCATGCACTAAAGTTGCATGTGGTCACTTTACAAGTATAGCTTGTAAGGTATGGAGAGTAAGGACTAAAGTTCAAGTTTTTAGAATGGAGTTTCATATGTATATATATTTAAATTAAGTTAGAGTAGAATTTTTATCTTGAACCGGCCAAAATTCTTCAACCGGTACTGAAACACCTTCAAAATGTACCGCTCAATATACCAACCTATATCAGACAATACCGGCCATATTGGAGTATATCGGATGTTTCGAAAAGAAAAGAGAAATTCGGCCGGTATAAAAACTAAAAAGAAAAATAGAAGAAATGCATGATTTGAACAAACCCCAGTGTAGCAAGTTGCCACCACATTGACATCACCGATTAGATCTTCTTCTTCCTTTTTTTTTTATTTTTTTATTTTTTATTTTTTTTTCGTCTGTTGTCCTTCTCCACTGCTCTGATTTCTTCTCTTCCAAAATCTTCTCAACAAACTACCATCAAAAGTAGATCCATGGTTTTTTGTTTTGAACAAAGAAACCGCTAATTTACATGCGCTTCCAACCGTGAATATTCCATTGTTAGTTGCAGCCCAAATCAGTTTGTCCGCCGGTAAAGTAGCACTTAAAGGAATACTCTTAATCAAGTCCACTTAATGAGTTATAAAGAGACAATCAATCACCTCATATTCTTCCACTTGGCTATGTTTAAATCAATTAATTCAGCAACCCTTGTATCACCACTCAGAAATAACTTTGGAGAAATTACACTATAAGTGGAAACCCGTGGCAGCCACTTATCTTGCCAAACCTTGATATTTGCTCCATTGCCAACCCTCCATTGTAAACCTCCAATAACTAAGCTTTGGGCAGACATTAAACTCCTCCAGGTGTAAGAAGGATTATGTCCAATCGAGGCATGGATAAAATCACAAGTTGGGAAGTATTTAGCCTTAAGAACCCTATAAACAAGAGAGTCATTGCCCGTTTGAAGATGCCAGCCCTGTTTTGCAAGTAAAGCCTTATTGAACAATTTTAAATCTTTAAATCCCATTCCACCATCACACTTAGGTTCACACATTTTCTCCCAACTAAGCCATGCTATTTTCCTTTCCTCCTTTTTTTGTCCCCACCAAAAATTCCTAATCGTACCCATTAAATCATCACAAAGCGAGTTGGTAGTTTGAAACAACTCATAGTATAGGTCGGCATTGCTTGAGCCACTGCTTTGATTAGAATTTCTTTCCCCGCCTTTGAGAGTAATTTCTCTTTCCAACCCGCCAACACTTTCCCCAATTTGTCCTTGATAGCATTGAAGGTAGTTCTTTTATTTCTCCCAACTAAGGAAGGCAAACCAAGATACTTCTCATGCTGCTTAATTATTTGGGCACCAAACTGGTTCTTTATCTCCTCTTGGATATCTCTAGAGGTATTGCCACTGAAGAACAAAGATGTTTTTGCACGGTTTAGTTGTTGACCAAAAGCGTTCTCATACACCGCAAGAAATCTTTGAAGTTCATCACACTCCTTTAATGTCGCCTTGCAAAAAATTAGACTATCATCTACAAAGAACAAATGAGACAATCTTGGACCTCCTCTACAAATTTTTAGACCCTCCATTTGACCCCTATCAACTACTGATTGAATCAAAGTAGACAAACCTTCTGCACACAAAAGAAAGAGATAAGGTGATAAAGGGTCTCCTTGACGAATCCCCCTAGATGGAATAATGTGCCCCCTCGGTACCCCATTAATTTTAACTGAATAAGTTACTGTAGAAACACATCTCATGATCAAATCCCTCATCCGGTCAGCAAAACCTAATTTCTCCATAACCTTATCTAACCAAACCCACTCTACCCTATCATAAGCTTTACTCATATCTAATTTAAGAGCCATTTCCCCCCACCTTACCCCCCTTTTTTCTGACTGATATGGTGCATTGTTTCAAAAGCCACCAATACGTTATCTGTAATCAATCTTCCATTGACAAAATCACTTTATGTATCACTAATAATTGAGGGTAAAAACTGTTTCAGCCTATTTGCAATAGCTTTTGAAGCAATCTTGTAAACAACATTACATAAACTAATAGGCCGATAATCAGTTATCTTTTTTGGCTCTTTAATTTTTGGGACAAGAGATATGTGGGTGTCATTAAAATTTGGTGGAGATATACCAAAGTTTAGAAAATCAAGTATAGTTTTGGTGACCACCGTGCCACTAGTGCTCCAAAAATGTTGAAAGAAAAGAGGAGGCATCCCATCAAGACCCGGTGCTTTTAATGGGAACATTTGTTTCAAGGCTCCTTTGACTTCACTCTCTACAAAGGGTCGAACCAGCCAATCATTCATTACTTGAGTCACTTTCGGTTTCAAGGCCAAGAGTAATTCAGAAAATTCCACTGGATTACTAGTAGAGAAAAGATCTCCATAATAACCAATTGCTATCTCTGCCATTTTATCCTCTTCAACTTGCCAAACCCCATCAACATCTAATAGCCCATTCATGAAATTCTTCCTTTGTCTAGCGGATGCCTTGGCATGAAAAAAGCTTGTGTTCCTATCACCATTTTGGAACCAATTTGTCCTTGATCATTGCCTTCACATGTCATCCTCACTATCCAACCAACAATTCAGTTCAATTCTAGTATGTCTCAATGCCTCCACAACTTCCTTAGAAACAGGTTGCAATTCTAACCACTCTAATTTTGTTTGAAGGTTCACAATATTCCATCCCACATGACCAAATTCAGCATCATTCCAAGTAGATAAATCAGCCTTACACCGCTCCAAACATTCTTTAAGAACCCAATCCGATCCTACCATTTGACCACTCTCCCATGCACCCTTGACAACCGATTCACACCTTGAATCCTTCAACCACATTGATTCAAACCTAAACATTTTCCTAGTTCTTTTTTTCTTTTGTCGTTGAAACAAGTGAAGAGATAAAGGAGAGTGATCCGAAACCGAAGAAGACAAATGATGAAGCTTAGCCATAGGATAAAGAGACCTCCACTCTAAATTGGCCAAAGCCCTATCCAATCTTTCTCGTATTTGAACCCCACTAGTTGTTTGATAGAGCCAAGTAAACTTAGACCCAATAAAACCCAAAGCACACAAACCACAATAATCAATAGTAGACGCAAAATCCTCCATCTGCTTTCTAGGACGAATACAACCACCTTCCTTCTCCGAAAGACCTATAATCTCATTAAAATCACCAATAACCATCCACGGTAAAGAAGACGTACATTTCAATTGCTTCAATTTAGCCCAAGATTCATGCCTCTTTGCTGTATCCGAATGACCATAAAAACCCGTAAAGTGCCACCAACCAATTTCTCCACCATCCACCCAAGCATCAATATGATTTTGAGAAAAAGTTTTAACATCTACCCTTAAGTCTTCTTTCCATAACAAAACAAGACCACCACTATTCTCAATACTAGGAACTACAAAACAATTTTTCATTTTACATTTTTCCTTTATCAAATCCAGCCAATCTTTTTTCAATTTTATTTTCATAAGGAAAACCATAATGGACTCTTCTTTATTAACCAACTTTACCAAGGCATTAACTGTTCGGAGGTTTCCAAGCCCCCGACAGTTCCAACTTAAAAGACTCATTGTGCTCGGCGGGGTTGCTGAGCAACCTTTGCCATTTGAGTAGTTGAACTTACCTCAAGTTTCTGCTTCTTTTCTCCTTCAACAGCATCATCTTCTGCACTTTCAGTTTCAGCCACTTTCCGCTTCTCCCCCAAATCAGGACCCACAGCTTTCATCATTGAAGAATTTAATTTTTTATCATCAACTCGTTTCCAAGTTCTTTTTAAGTTAAGAGTAGGCAGAGAAGAGTTTTTAGGAGATGAAAGAGTTGAAACACCAGCGTTAGAGAAGTCTCCCTGTACAAGTTTCTTAGGCCTCCCACGTGCGCCTTTCTTTTCTTTATTAATAGAAGTCCGGCCCAAACTAAATTCTTCAGCCCGGATAGTCTCCAAGGAGTCCATCTCACACCCAACTTCAGTCCCATTTAATCCGGATTTACCTTTGACACGTTCACAGCTGAGGTGGCATGAGAAAACAATGGAGTAACGACTGAATGAGGCCCAGAGAAATTGGGATTCAAGTTTGACAACTCTGGAGAGCAGTTAATCTCCTTATCTAATTCATGTAACTGCTCCTCAAAAGTCGGATTGCCCTCTGCAGCGGCCCTTCCTTCCTCCAATAGCACCGGTGAAAACCTCGCCAATGAAGAAACATTTTGAGCAGTGGGAATCATCATATCATTCTCAACATTAACGTGAGAAGCAGATGGAGTGATCATGCTATTCAATCTGAAGTGAGTTTCTGTTATGCCATGAACAACCCGAGTCTGTTGAAATGTCATCAATCCATCAACTCCACGGTTCATAGTTCCATATCCTTTAACTTCAACAAATGATTTCTTCGCCGAATTAAAGAGAGGAGCCCGAATCCACGGACCAAATTGCTGATCATCTGATTTCAAAGAACCCTTGCTACGCAACCAAAGTGAGCAATCTTTGTCATCGTGAGATACAAAACCACACCAATAACAAATATTAGGCAACCTTTCATACATGAAAGCAGCCCAACCTTCGCATTCAGCATCCCAAGAAATCTTTCTTCCCCTACACAGAGGCTTCGATACATCTATAATCACCCTCACTCTCATAAAATTTGCTCCCAACATTTCACCCAAATCTTTCGGTTTGATAACAGAACCAATGGTCTCACCAATGCTGAAAGCTGTCTCAACAGTTTGAAGAGGAAAAGGTAGATTATGAATTTGCACCCAGAAAGCAGACGTTTTGAAACCCAACGCGTGAATAGGAGTATAACCATCGAATCTTTCAAAAACAACTAGATGTCTGTCAAAAGCCCAAGGTTCACCTTGAATAACTCTTTCCGCATCAACTTCCAATTCAAAAACAAAAAGTAGAATATTGTCTCCACCAACGGTGACATTGAAGCCTCCTTTTGTGCGCCATAAAGGTCTAAAGGTTTTTGCAACCGCCTCAACATTTAGAGTTCTCCGAGTAAAGAATTTTCCTGCAAGTACAAACTCTCTCTTCATTCTATCAGATCTCAAGGCAACCCGATTTTCTTCAGATTCAGTCAAAGTTAACTTCTTCCACCGAGTATATAACTCCTCCATTGGACAAGTAAAAAGACAAATAACGATGAGACAATACTAGACTAATAACTATCTGAAACACACCAAGTCTCTAAGTAAATGAGAATACTAGAGAACACATCATCCTTCACGTAGAAAGGGAAACCACATACTACAAGGAAGAGAGTGTTAACTACCCTTACTTGAGAACGGACAAATTCAAAATAGTGAACTTTGATTGGAAAAAAAAAAGGAGGAGGAATTAAAGATAGCGCGTATTGACTTGCTTTTAATTGGCGCACTTTTCTAACTGACTTTGTCTTTTTGGCTTTTAATTGACTGAAAGATTAGACAATATATGGTATGCTTTTCGAAGCGTATATATCACATAAATAGTATTTGAAGTGTTAATTGGTGCATCTTCCAGCCAAAAAACATGGATGCTAAGACAGCTTCCATGAGGAATATCATAATCCTGGTGCTTCTCTTGTTGTTTCTCTTATCTACAACGGTGGTTGCCGCGCCAAACAACGTCTTCCCAGTCCGACCAGCCAGTGAGTTCCTTAATTCGTGTCCTCTTTTGAGCATATATCATGCGGGTGTTCATGTTTTAAATTAGAGGTTTTAGATTTATGCAATTTCTTGTTATGTTTGCAGAGAAGAAGAGAAGCCCGCGAAATATTTTTGTTCAAATCAAAATTATTCGTCCCCCGCCAAATCGGGGACCCAGTCCCAAGCCCCCCGGCTACATCCCCCCTGCCGGTGTTTGATTCCCATTTAAAGTCACTGCCAATGATGATAAAGCGTAATTCCCTGGAGTTTGCCACCAACATCGTGGTAACCTTCCCTTTGAAATACGTTAGCAGGTTGATTCCGGTGAGTATCAATATCATACGTAGGTATCCCTTTTCAATGTAAAATGTAAACCACCATTATGTCAGTTACAATTTGCAAACTCTACTAATATCTACAAATCTGTGTCTGTTACTTTCAATTTGCAAAGTCATTTATTTGAAGAAATAAAATAAAACTATGAAGTTGATGGTAGGTTTTGCGATGTTTGGAAATCAGTTAACCTTATGAAATCTGTTGAAAATAGTTATGTCTGAACTCTATAAACGCTTTCTGGGTGTGGAACCAGCCAATAAACTCGGAGGGCTTAAAAAAGGGAAGGAAAAAAAACCTTTTTCTTATTATTATTATTTTTTTTAATTTTGAAAAAACGAACTTTTTCTTGGTTGGGAAAACGCCAAGCGCACTAATATATCTAAAGTGTATGTGTTCATAGTCCAAAGACTCCAAGCATGTCGGCGTGGAAAGCTTGTAATCACAGTGATGCTACCAATTTTGTAATGTTTGACAGAAGTTACTGTTGATTTATTGAATGCATGGTCTTATTTTTCAAAAAAGAAAAAAAAAATGAAAAAGTGAATAATTTTCTAAGATCACCTCATATATATATATATATATGATGAATAAGATCACTCCAATATTAATTAAGGTAGTAGTTATCTATTAGTTAGACTAAAGTACATATTTGAACTTAAATTTATGTTATTTTATTTTCTGCCGCACATTTTTAGTGCGGTACTTGTGGATGTGGGAGGCAAGAGTTGGAGTTCAAGTTTTTAGGACTAGGAAGGAGTTTTACAAGCATATATACTTAGATTATGCTAGAGTAAAATTTTTATCTTGTATAAAAAAAAAAGTTTTTTTTTTATTTTATTATTTTGACCTTTTATATTTGAAAATATTCATTTTGGCCATTATGTGTAATTCTATTCGCATATTGACCTTGTTGTTGATTTTCATTAGTAATTTGGTGGTTATATGGGTGACGTCTCTTAATGAACAATACTTATTTGGCCCTTAATGGTCAGAATAATAATAGAGACTTATCTTAATATACAGGACTTATGTGGTATTTAGTATCTGTTTGCATCCATGTTTCGCACTCAGCATTTGCATTTTTTTTTTTTAAGACCAGTGCACCAAGGCATATGAACAGTAAAAAAAAGATTGAACAGTTTTTTTTTCACACATTTAAAAATTATTTTGTTACAATATTTTTAGTTTTCAGCAAAATAAATTGTATCCAAACAGACTCTAATGTCTGAACTCCATAAATGCTTTTTGGGTGTGAAACCAGCCAATAAACTCAAAAGGCTTAAAAAAGGGAAGGATAAAAAACCTCTTTCTTTTTATTTATTTATTTATTTTTTTTATAAAAAGAACTTTTTCTTGCTTGGGCAAACGCCAAACGCACTCATCTAAAGTGTATGTGTTCATAGTCCAAGACTCTCAAGTATGTCGGCGTGGAAAGTTTGTAATCACAGTGATGCCACCAATATATATATATATATATCACTCCGATATTAATTAAGGTAGTAGTTATCTATTAGCTAGACTAAAGTACACATTTGACCTTAAGTTTAAGTTGTTGTTGTTGTTGTTGTTGTTGTTTTTTTTTTTTTTTTTTTTAAATTAATTTATTTATTTATTACCACACATTCTTGATGTAGTAATCACTCCACAAGTATAAGTATTTGTGGAGTGAGGAGAAAGATTAGATTATAGTAGAATTTCTATCTTGTATAAAAAAAAAAATTTTATTTTGACCTTTTATATTTCAAAATATTTATTTTGGCAATTTATGTTTGATTCTATTTTCATACTGACCTTGTGGTTGATTTTCATTTGTAATTTAGTGATTATATGGATGATGTCTCTTAATGAACAATGCTTATATGGCCCTTAATGGTTAAAATACTAATAGAAATAGACTTAATCTTAATATACAGTACTTATGTGGTATTTAATTGTCAATTACTAGCATAAATGGATTTATATGGATGATATACGTGTCTTAGGGGATGTCATTTATATGGCGATGGGGCAAATTTACTAACAAAAATAGATAATAGGGTATATAAACAAAATCAAATTTAAGAGATTTAGAGTTCAATTCTCGCCTACACCAAAAAATAATTGGTGTCTTGATCTGATAATAAAGAACTATTATCAGGAGCGGACGCCATAGGTTGAAATTTAAAATAAATAAAAAAATCAAATTTAAGGGCCAAATTTAAAAAATAAAAAATTGAAAAATAAAGAACCAATATGAAAATAACCATATAATGCATGATTCTCAGGAGCTCTCTGACCCGGCGTGGCAACCTGCCTTTCAAAATAAGTTCGTAATATGTTTACGAAGTTTATATGTATATATATATATATATATATAGAGAGAGAGAGAGAGAGAGAGAGAGAGAGAGGTATTCCATCTCATTGTTAATGTCAACCACCATGGCTTATTTGTGAATTGTAATCTTCGGAAAGAGTAGTAATTTCTAAACTCTATAAATATTTCTAAACTCTGCAATTGAATAGAGCAAATAAGACTAGAAATTTATAGCTGAGTGTCTTAATTATTTAGTGTTCGTTGATGTAATGAAGTTTGGAAATTAATATTTTCTCCAAAAAAAAAAAAAAAAAAAGAGTTTGGAAATTAACAAAGAAGTGTAATAGTGTCTGTGTTTTGGTATATCAACGTGAAAAGCTTGTAATAATAGAAATTGTGAGACTCGATGGTGGAAATGTCACGCTCACTTGTAACAAAATTCTTCACTAATAAAAAGTTTGGGTGCATTTCTTTGTGAATTTCCGAAGTGCATGCTTGAAATTTCATTTCGCCTTCTTTCTTTCTTTTCATATCTGTGCGCAAGAAAACCCCAAGAGTATTAAGCCACAAAACTACGGAACTTTTTTCTTCCTATATTATCATTTACATTTATCATTTATACATATTCCTGATTTGCAGGTCAGATGCCATCTTCTTTTTTCCTTTTCTTGCCTTCTTTGAATTTGTATGCTAAGGTTCATTTTAATTTCAGGTTAATATCTTCATTAAAAGCAGAAAAGTTAGTAATCCTAATCCACCCTCCACGGTCCACTGTACATTAACTTCCTAGAGACTTCGATTCTCTAATGACATGACATCTGGCAGACGAAAATTTTTACCCTCATCTATATGAAAGTTTTTAAGTTTCACACCAGCAGGCACATATGCGAAGCACAAAGTGCAAACTGAATAATCCTATTGCTTTTATATATATATATATATATATATATAAATTATTAGTCGAAATTTAAATTTTCTAAAACAAATGCCTAAGGTCATTAGTATAGATCCTATAAATCTCTATTTTACATTTCAAAATCTATAATGCATTCCAAAATAGCAAACCAAACATATATGTACCTACTTTGTAAAAATGTAATTGATAATTGGGTTGAAATTCGTGGTCCAAAAATGCTGTCATGAGAGAAGCTTAGAATTATCCCAACTAGTCGTTCCAAAAAAAAGAAATAAAAAAAGAATTATCCCAACTAGAGATTTTACCTCTTGCTCGCATATAGCCCGCTCAAGCAAGCTCACACAAGCAAGAGAATCCTGCTCTAGAAACTTCACTTCTCCCTCACCTAAAAGGCTGTGAGAAATCTGATTTAGATCCCACAAAAGTTTTTTGTTTTTTGTTTTTGTTTTTGGTTAAGAGAGTTTCAACCTATAATGTCCGCTCCTGATGATAGCTCTTTATCATCAGACCAATACGCTAATCAACTTTTGATGTAGGCGGGAATTGAACTCTAGATCTCTTATACAACTATCAGAAATTTTACTAGTTGCGTTAACTAGAACTTATAGATCCCACTAAAGTTGATTATGCAACAGAATTGTGAGTTAAGTACCGGTTAAACCAATTATACAATAACAAAACTAATGATTTAAAACATATTAGATGGAAAGTGGCGGGGACCTACAAGAGTTGTTTTGTTCTCAAAGCATCTATGCATAATATCTAAAAGTTGAAGCGTAGTATTTATTATTTTTATGCTTCTATATATTGAGCCACATTAGCGAAGCATTTCGGTCTAGTTCCATCAACTTTGGTCCACTTCAATTCATCAAGTTCAGTTTGGCCCACTTCGATTGAATTTGGTCCATTTGGTCCAATTCAGTATAATTCAGTCCGTTTTAACCCATCTTAATCTACTTTATGCTTTTGAAGAAGAGGTTTATGCAGAAAGATTAGTTACTTCATTGACAATTATATTATGTTCTTAGTGTAATGTTAGTAAATTCTTGATAAAATTATATTTTTCTTATGTTATTAAACTCTTTAGTCATTCAAGACATATAGATGATGAACTATTTGTAAGGAGTACTAGAAACAAATTCTAATCACACATTACATTATTTACAAAATATCTCAACTAATATAATAATTAAATGTAAAATATATTATGTTTCATTTAAAAAAAAACTTAGAAAATTTAAAACACTTTCAAATAACAAATATAAGTAGTTTAATTTATAAAATCTAATATATTGTATAAATTATACAATGTTAGAAAATAATGGAATCGTTTTAAAAAGGTTTGGGACTAAATACTTATAAGTATCATTTACTATTTACCATTTTGGTCCCTACAATTTGGAGTTACATTTAATTCGATGCTTACATATTAGTAGTAGTTAATTTGTTTCATATTGTTTTCAACTTGCAGTCAATTTGGTCTATACTATTAACTTAGTAACAAAAAATGCTTATGTGGCTAATAAATTGCATAGTTAGCACATTAGATACTTATGTGGCTACTAAAATAATAATAATAAAAAATTAATTTAACATCTAAAAAATGTCATGTCCGATTTAAATGAAAAAGAAAAAAAAAAACAAAAATTAGTTTAGTTTCTCAAAATATTTTTGTGAAGAATTTGAGAAATTAAATTAGGGAGAAAAGATAAACGAGATTAAGAATTGAAATACCCAAAAAAAAAAAATTGTTCTTAAAAATATTTGGTGAAATTAAATTTTTATTATTTTATTATTTTCAATGAGATTATTTGCCAATTTTTAAATGTCAAATTAATTGTGTATTATAATTTTAATAGCCACGTATCTAATGTGTGCCAACTGTGCAATCTATTAATCACGAAAATATTTTTTGAAATAATGCTAGAGATACTATTTTACGAAAAAATTTACAAATTGTTAATGTGGTGAGTAATTATTGGTAAATGAAAAAGTGATATTAGTAGTGAGCTAAATAAAAACTAATAAGAGATTGTCTACATTAACATTTTATAAAAATATTATAAAATAGCTTGTAATTCTGTTGCTCATTGTTTAGCAAGACATACTTTTCATATTTCAGATTTTTTAATATAAATAGAGGATGTTCTACCACAATTTTCAATTGTACTTTAGGCTGATTTAGTCCACTCTTTTAAATCAAAGTTTAGTGCGGATTCTCCAAAAAAAAAAAAAAAAAAGTTTGTGATTATCATTTTGTAAAAATGTCTTGTTCTCTACCTTTAGTTAGACATGGCAAAACGGGCGGGTCAGGTTGGGTTTGGGTCGGGTCAATCGGATTGCGGGTCAAACGGGTCATGGGTCAAAAACGGGTCATTTTAAGCGGGTCAAAATCGGGTTCGGGTCAATCGGGTTGCGGGTTGGGTCGGGTTGACCCGTATTTTTCACATTAATTTTTTTTATTTTTATTTTTATAAAGAAAACAACATGTATCTGTCATTTGGAAAGTTATGCAACAAATTACTTGATATAAAATGCATTATTTTGAATTCACTACTTATATCAAGAATGAATTCAGTTAAACTTATTAATACTTATTCAACAATTTTAAAATTATACAAATCCTAACATTACTATCTAAAACAAAATAACACAAAGATAAGTAAAACAAATATAGAAGTTTTATTTCTACACAATATCAACATTCCAAATATAAAACAAAATTACAAATAACTTATTGGATAACTCATTTGATAAAGAATAAAAATATATAAGAAATTTACAATCTTGAAAATTAATTTTATAATCTATTATTAGTTGTGGTTGACACTCTATTTCAATTTGAGATATACTTTAAAATTTGATTGCTTACTTATTTATACATGGTCTCTTTATGAATATCATATTATTGTTAAGTAACGCACACTCTAGAAAATATCATAATTTATTTTGAAAAGCCATTTATTTTGGACATAAATTATTAAAAAATAGGTCTAAGTATTCATAATTTATACTAATTTGATACTTTAGCTTCACTATTTTCACACTTGTGAATATTTCTCACATGTCTACAATTTTAAATCTATATTTTTAACTCTACTGTAACTAGATTATCTTGGCATGTACTTTGCTATTTGATATCTAAAAATATTTACTCATTACAGAATGTTCAACCATTTATCTTTCAATTAATTTGCATATAATTATGTAAATGTATCAATTGTTTCCTTAAAGTTCACAATAAACAATTAAACCAATATTGTCTTAGTTTTACTATTTTTTTACCAAAAAAAAAAGTTTTAAAAAAATGGTTCGGGTTCGGGTCGAGTCGCGGGTCGGGTTGGGTTGACCCGCAAAAAACACGGGTTAGGTCACGGGTCAACCCGTTTTTGCTTCGAGTCAAAAAAATCAGGTTCGGGTCAAGTATTTTTTGAATCGGGTTGAGTCAGGTTGAAAAATTCTGGCCCGTTTTACCATGTCTACCTTTAGTGTCACATTTTTCAAAAATAGAGTAAATTTTTTTGCAATATCACGTTGATGGGTGTTCTTCTCAAAAAAAAAAAAACGTTGATGGGTGTTCTTAAAAACGGTGCCAAACAAAAATTTGGGGAAATTGTGTCAATCTTTGGGGTGATTTAACCGAGACTGAATAAATTTATGCAGAACAAGAAGGAGGCCGGTGGTTTGATACAGCCAGGGAAGACCCACCTCGCTTTTCCTACCGTATTAGGTAGCGCTCTCTCTCTCTCTCTCTCTCCGATTCTTCTATTTCTGTTTCTTTTCTGGGTAATTAAGCTTTCGATCTTTGTCATTCACATGCTTCTATTTATTTGGATCTCGAGTTTATGTTTCTCTTTGTAATTTTTCTGTCTGATTGTTTAGAAAGCTTGTGTGTTTGTTTGATTGCAACATCCAACTTAACAAGAACTGTTTCACAGAATTCTAGTATATAAGAGCATCTGATATGCAATTGGGTATTGTGTATAAACTATTTGACAAATGCCGAAGTCACCAGTTTACTTTGGATGGACTCTTATTTCGTAACTAATCCTTTGAATGTGCAATAGACTCATTTTGGGTCGCACGGACATATTGGTTGTATGGCGCTTGGAATTCATTTAATAGCTAGCATTCTTTCGTTTTATAATCCAACTATGGCACAATAACGTCTTGCTATGCATGTCAACAATAAAATTTCTTTGCCTTCTGAATTCACGCATGCCATTTACAGATCAATTTAGTTCATGGATATGCTAGAATTTTGTGCACTTGATCCTCATTTGTCAATGGCTTTGTTTTATTAAGAAGAATAAAATTAATTTAATTAAAAGCATGCGTAAATGGGAAAATAAAATTGAAAGCATGAGTGAACAAATTAAACGGATACTGATCTTGCATCGAAATATATGATTTTGACAATAGCGCAAACTATGAATAAAAATTTTTCCATTACTTTTTATATCGCCTCAGTTGGAATATAAATGACTAAAACCAAAGATCACTATAATACGTCCCTAATCTGTATTTTATTTTTGAAAATTTGATAAAATATCCAATCAAACATTAAGTTGGATACTTGCAATTATTTATACTTGCAACTAAGGATTTAGTAGTACTCTATGCATTACATAATCTTAAACAAAAAATTTCCTTTAGTTGCTTAAATTTGACAAAATTTAGTGTCCCATAAAATTCGTATCCTTGCTTGTCTTAGTCAATCTGTGGATGGCTCTAGGAAAGTGCACTTAGGCTTGATAACACCTGAGAGACCATGAATGTAGTTGGTCTAGATTCTGGATTAGCATGTAAGCATTCAATTGCCAGCTTTATGATGAGTATCAGTTGATTCTCAGCCTGAAGCATGGGAGGTGGAATGCATTGGTCTAACAAATCTTTCGACAATAATTCCTCCTCCACGGATGAAGTAGATATGATGGAGATGATTTCGCTAGGATGCCTTCCTTTGATCACTTCAATTTCCAAAACTCCAAAGCTATACACGTTGCATTTCTCAGTTATCTTCATCATATAGGCAATCTCTACAAAAAAGCATAATATTATGGCAATGTATACATATGATCTATATTCTATATTGATTGAACAAATAAGTACATTACTTGGTGCAACATAACCATATATGCCGGCAAGTGAAGTTCAATTGGATGAGTCTTGATTAAGAAGCTTAGCTATGCCAAAGTCTGAAACATGAGCCTCATATTCTGAATCCAACAAAACATTTTTACTTGATATGTCCCTATGAACAATTAGTGGTGACCAATCATGGTCCATGTAAGACAAAGCGTGAGCCACGCCTTTGATGATATTCACCCTCTTGTTCCAATCCAATTCTTTTGCTTGTCCATAATTGCTCAAAATTGTGGCCAATCCCCCTTTCAAGGTACTTGTAAATCAAAATTGAGAATTGTGAATGTGAACAAAAGCCATGCAGTTTTACAATATTTTGATTCCGGATTTTTGTTAATGTCCTTATCTCATTTAAGAACTCTTTATGCTATTCAATCCTACCATCATTCAAGGATCTAAGTTCTTTCACCGTGACTTTGTTTCCTGATGTTAGATTTTCTTTATAGACAATTCCTTGTCCTCCCTTCCCAATGCAAAACAAAGCATCAAAGCCCTAGGCCGCTTCAATGATTTCCTTGTACATTGCTTCTCCATCAAAAGTTGATATCGAAAACACTTTTTCTTCATCCATGTTATGTGTTTGGTCTGTATGAGGGTGCTTCAATTTTCAAAGAAAAATGAAGAAACTTCCAAGAAATATCAATACAAGTGAAAGTGTTCCCAAAAAAGGGAGAATGATTAAGAGAATGATTTTGTGACCCTCTTTCAAAATATGTCTTCCTACTAGACAGGGTTGCAATCTCGTAACAATTCCACACAACCCTTTATTACCTTGTAGTGCTTCTATGCGAGCTTGTTTAAATGCTTTGCTATTGGGAAGAGGACCCTCCAACTTATTATAGGATATGTCTACATATGACAACCAACGCATTTCTTCAAAAGCAATTGGAATAAAACCAGAAAGGTTATTGTGTGAGATGTTCAACATCTCTAAGCTTTGAAATTGCCAATTTGTGAAGATATCTTTCCTTTGAGCCAGTTATGATGTAGATCTAGCCGGGGCAAATGAGCTAAATAACATATTTGAACTGGAATGTCATGGCTAAACTTCTTGTTTCTCATGTTCAAATAGTTTAGTTTTAAAAGGTTCCCAATATTTATGGGGATTGATTTGTCAAATCTATTATTAGATAGATCTAGATACTCAAGATTTGTTAATGATCAAAGCTCTGGAGGTATATTTCCAAAAAGTTGATTTCCATTTAACATCAATGCCAACAAAATATTCAATTTCCCAAATTCATTTGGTAGCTTCCCAACTAAGTGATTAGAAGAAAGATCAAGTACATGAAGTTGAATGGAGTTTCGGATTTCAAGGGGTATGCCACCACTAATATTGTTCCCAGCAATCTGTAGGGTACTTAGCTGTGGACACCTACTCCAATTGTGAGAGATTTCACCATAAAATCTGTTGTAACTTAGATCATTGTAATGCAGGTTTCTATTGAGACCAAAATCTTCAGATGTATTTCCTAAGAGTTGGTTTCTTTCAAGGCGGACTCAAGATAAGCCTACGCAGTTATTTAAGGTTTATGGTATAGGACTTATGAGATGATTGTTGTTTGCAGTAAAATTTTGAAGAGAGCCACTTTGACATAAGTTTTGAGGTAAAAGACCAGTGAAGTGGTTTGTATCTAATTGCAGCACAACCAACTTCATGAGATTTCCTATCTCTTGAGGAATGGGACCAGAAAGTTTGTTACCCAAGGAAATTGGAACATTACCATTTAACTGATTTTTGCCTAGTTGAAGACTTGTTATGGACTTCAAGTTTCCTAATACTTCAGGAATGGTGCCAGAAAGTTTATTGTCGTATAGGTGTAAGAAAGTTGGGTTGCGGAGTGTACCTAATGATGTAGGAATTGAGCTAGAGAGATTATTTCTTTCAAGTCTTAAAGAGATGAGGGATTTTGAATTCCCTATTTCTGGGGGAATGGAGCCTTAGAGTTTTTCCTTGATATGCTGAGAGTTGATTGTTGTATATATGCAACTATGTTAGCTTTTCTAAGTTTCCAATACTAGAAGGGATTGGACCTGTTAGACTGTTGTTGTTTATGTCAAGTTCAACTAAATTGGGGAGCTTTCCCGATTTCTGGAGGAATAGAACCAGAGAGTTGATTATCTAAATTGCTTAAATTACCTAAAGAAATGGGAATGTGACCATTGAGATGGTTGGCATACAAAAAAAAAAAAAGGTTATTTAGAGACTCTAATTGACCTACTTGTTGAGGAATGAGGACAGAGCAAGATATATTTGCTTGGATAGGTAAGTAATTCAATAGGGACTGTACCATAGAGTTCATTTATGCTAAGATCAACACATGGAAGGTTAGGGAGAGATGAGAATGAAAATTCCTTTTAAGCCTGTGTTAGTCAGGTTTAATTTAATTACACTTCCTGCATGGCTGCAAGAAATGCCGAACCAGCTACATGGGATTGAGCTAGTGTTTTGATCATTAAAAGAATTGGTTGCATTATTAGGAGGGAGAGTCCATGAAGACAGGAGTGGCTGGGTTTCATTTTCAAGACTGGCTTTCCAATTGAGTAAAGCATCTGTCTCTGCCTCTTTATTTACAGAAACAGAATCAGCAACAAATGAGGAATGTAACATGGCCAATACGACTAGAGAAACAGGGGAAAGTAACTTATTCAAGGCAGACAATGCCGTGGTCTTTGTTTTACAAATTGCAAACATATCCATACCATTGTATATCAAAGCTCCCCCAGGAATTTCTTACACTACTATTTTCAGGATCTAAGATTTGGTAAGTCTCTGAGGTCAATTTCCATTGTTAAATGGCAAAGAGAAACAGGGATCTGACATAATGGATGACTTACTTTTTGACTGTTTTTGATGTGGAAAGACTGTCATTTTCCCAGTCAAGAAAAAGGAAAGATCCAACGTGAAAAGTCTCCAAAATCTTTTTCATTATATCTCAATAACTAGGAAGAAATTCCAAGCAAAATATACGATACAATTGCCAATGGAGCATAAAAATGAGGGAGCTTGTATTTCAAGTCATGGCCTGGGAGTCCTCTCTAGAAAATTTGGAACCATATGCACTTGAGCATTGAAAAAATGGATTCAATGGCCACACGTTTTCCGTATGGTGCTTTTTTCTTTTTCTGTTCTTTTCTCTTTATGATGTTGAAGAGATATCATATATGTTGCATGGGTTAGGTAGGTAGAAGTAGAAGTTGAATCAACTCTATTGTCCAGTAGAATGTTTAAATTATTTAGTATTTCTTTTCATAGTGGCAACCAGCGAAACCGCAAAAGTGAATTTCTGAATGTGATAATTCATACGTTAGGTTGAGACCCTTATGGCATGTTTGGATGTTTAAAAAATGAGGGGGAGTAGAGTAGAGGGAGGGAGAGTAATGCAATTATCTTGTTTGGAAGTTTTTTAAAGAATGAGGGGGAGAGGTTTGGGGGAGTTTGAGGGGTTTGGACTCCCTCTAGCCCCCCAATTTTAATTCCCCCAAATTGGAGAGATTTGGAGGGGGAGTAGAGTACATAAACTATTGACCAAGTAAATTACCTAATTTACCCTTATTATATTAACAAAATTACACAAGGGGAAGGACTAATTACTCCCTTCCCCCTTACTAATTTTAAAAACATCCAAATAAGGTGGAGGTGAATCATTCTCCTCTACTCTCCTCCCCACTACTCCCCTTCCCTCTACTCCCCTCTACTCTCCTCCCTCTCTAAACTTCCAAACAAGCCATTAGTTGTGTGTGTCTCTCCCACCACAAAATATCACACACAAGTTTTCCAATGCTAATCATTCGATTGCCAACCATATAACAGCAATGTTTTCCAATGACTATATCTCATTCTTTAGATCTAAAAATTAAATGCTTTAGTGTTGAAACAAGAAGTTCAGAGAAATGTAACCACTAACCACCTTCTGCAACCTATTTCTCTAAGTAAGAGAAACAAAGACAAACTACAGTTTCAGTCATTAGAAGGGTTTACAAATTGAAGTCTACCTTTCGTCAATTAACAAGTCCCTTATTCATTTAACCTAAAATTTAACACTATTGAACTTAGTATCCTGTTGTTATAGTACCCTTCTTAGTTCTAAGCCTCTCTATGCACAAAGTACAGTTTACCCATGACATGAAGTATGCCAACAAAGGCTATGACGTATAAAGCTGGTGCTCATGCTCATGACAAGAACTACATTGGGCATCATCTGTGTAGAACTCGAGCATAGTCTCAGCTGCCCCTCCAGGGTGCCACCACTTGTTCTCCTCCTCCTATGCTTTCCCTTAGGGAGCTGGTCCACTCAAAGCCATTTCTGCAACAGCCCTTCTAAAAAATTTAGAGGGAAAAAAATTATATGAACTATAAGATTTCCAAAACATTATTATAATTATTTGATTATAATACTGATTTAGTTTGTATAGGAATGGACAAACAATTAAAGTGTAGTTGCCTTATACTTGGATCTATAGGATAAGAACAGCTTGACAGACTATTAAAGAGTGGTTGACTTATGGGTGGACGTATAAGAATCAACCTCTTGAATAGTTTGGAATTTCAATTTTTATTGCACAATTGTTTTTATACTTTAAATTACAAATTTTTAAAAGAAATTCCAAGATTGGTCTGGGTAAATTTTATATTATATTTATTTTAAGTGTCTAAAAATGTTAAATATTTAGATGATAAAGTGTACCTAATTAAAAACGTATCCTATGGAGCAGAGTTTTGAAGTCAAAAGCTCTAATTTTGGGAGGATAGAGTGATTTGAAAAGAGAAACAAGGAATTTATGCTATCACTTTACTTTATTGTTTATATGTGAAATTATGATTATTTTTTTATTTTTTTATTTTGAAGTTGAAGTTAGCCCAATGTCCCAGATTTTAATATTTTTTCGTTCTTTATTGTTATTATTATTATTATTATTATTTTTTGGGTGAGGAAGTTACTATAGTCACACATTTTTATTAGATAAATTCTATGTCCACAACACTTTTGCAACAAATATTAGGTGGAAGGTTGTTACTGTTTGTTATTGGCAGACAAACTAATAACAACCTGCTACTTAAGATTTTTTGTAAAAGTTTTGTGAAAATGTTGTTGACATAGCAGTTCTCTTTTAATTAACAAGTTAATACTACAATGATTTCAAGTACTTTTACTTTTTAGCAATTGTTAATTACAATTTAAATAATAACATAATGTTGTCTAAATTAGCTTTTCTCATGTAATTGAATTGACTAAAAATTTGCATTTGATTAGTTGTGGCAAGCTCTACCAAAAACCCTAGCTGAGTAGACAACATGGGCCTTACCTATGGATCGAGGTGTGAACATGGTGTCCATAAACGGAGGGCTCCTGATGGCTCCACCTCATTTAACAATCAAAAACCCATATTTGAAAGGAGCGGCTGAGGTGTACGAAAATAGTGTATTTGTTACTGTGGACCTCAAGTTCATTGTGAACTCTCACATCTGCAATATGCATCTTTGAAAATGTCCAACCTTATGGAAGATATCTCTGCTTCAACCTTGTCATCAGTTGCAACAAAGATGCCATTAAGCTTGCCCACATATTATTGCCACCCTCTGAAGCTAAAGCCTCCCCTCCTGAAAGGTTTGCATTGGTTTTGGTCATCTCAATTTGTATTGGTTTTGGTCATCTCAGGTTCTCAATACTTGTTCAAAGACTCATCTTTTCATAGGGTATCAATATCATGGCTCGTATAGTTTATTTAGTAATACTGTATTAGTTATTGACAGTGGTAGAGGCCTTCAAAACCAATTGGTACAGTGTAATATTATTAGATAAAGTTACTTCAAAGTTCAGAAAAATGGTAAATGTATTAATAATTAAATAAAATTAAATAGCTTACTAAAAACTATGATTATCATAAAGAAAAAAAAAATCTTCTTATCTTTCTTATTGTAGGATATTTTAACTCATCTATATAATATTTGTAAAGGTTAAAAGAGAAAGTTCATGGACAACTTTTATCATAACTCTAACGTGGTCGACTATAAGTAGTAGAAAAAATTTGATAGACCGCGTCAAAGTTATAACTTTTGAGCATTGAAAAGCAGAAGCTAACTTGAAGAGTTAATTAAGGGGGTTAGAGTTCACTCAAATCAAATATATTTTTTAAAAACTATTTCCTGCATTACCATGATAAAGTGATAGACCGCTTCAAAGTTGCAGCCTCAAGAAGCAGATGCCTTCTTAATATCGATCTAATTTTGTTATTAAAAGGTTAAAAGCTCACTCTTTGTTTTTTTTTTTTTTTGAAAGGGTGACAAGAGGTATTGGATTGCTTGCATTCCTTGATGAAACCTTGTAGACAAGAAATGTCACCATCATTGGCCAGGAAGGATCTTGCATCTAAATATGCGATTTTCACAACAGGGATATACAGAGCATTTTAAAACTAAAATCTTCCTCATTACTTTTTTTTTTTTTTTTTAATACGCCTTAACTAAATCAGTTGAAATTTTAAAAAATATATGACTAAATCCATCACTATATTAAGTCCTTACTCTTTACGTTACACTAGCCATGAACCCGCGCATTGCGCGTGATAATTACTTTTATGGTGATTTTATTATTATTTTTTTTACAATTTAAAATAATTTAATAAAGAGTAATGTATTTCGTAAATCATAAATCATTATAGGAATAATTTAATAAAGAGTAATTTATTATTATATTTATTATAGGAATAATTATAAATGTAATATAGGAACAATCATAAATCATAAATATAAATTTTGTTGTACGAAAATGAAAACAATACAATTTTCTTAGAATTTCAAAAGGCAAGTTAATGAAAATATTCATTTTTTAATAAAAGTTATTTATAACATTTTGTGAATCATTAAAAAGAATATAAATTTGGAAATTATTCTTTTTGTTTTAAACAAACTTTCTCAAGCCTTATTTTTTTGCCTACAATCCAAAATACCGAAAAACGTAAGTAAAAAAAAAAAAAAAGCTTAACAATGATTAATTGGACCAATTAGGAAAACAATTTGCTGTTAATAATCTATTAAAGTTATTTTCTTCGTAGAAATTATAATTTCGTCCACACAAAACATATTATCAAATAAACAATTATTAGTAAAATCTAAGAATTAAATTTCTATATATGCATTGTTATATAATAATAATAATAATAATAATTGCAAAGCTAAAATTTGTCACCCATCCGATTATTTTTGTTTGGCTAACTTTTATTTTTCTCTAAATAAATGGCATTATAGAGTACTTCTAATACAATTATTAAGAGTACTTTTTCCACCACAAAGGATTAAAAAATAAACAAAAATTAGTAAAGTCTCATAGTTTAACATCTAAAAATTGAGCACTATAAAAAATCATGCTATGTAATAGAATATGTGAGGACCAGTGCTGGGCAGTGAATCCACTACGTGAATGGACTTAAGCCCAAGAAGCCCAAAACAATAAATTTATAGAGAGTGGGTTGAAAAACTGGGTTTTAGTTTATCAAACAGACATTGGAATAGATTCAAGTAGGAGAATGAAAAGAAATGGGATTATATTGAAAGAAAAACTGTCCTCGGCAATATCCGAGGTGAACTGTTCTTGTTTATTATCCTCCAATTTGATTACAAATTTGGTTCCTCAATGTTCTAGTCTTTTTTCTTCTGATTTTCAATCCCCTATCTATGAAGGACTTCTCTCCTTATATATCTCCTTCTAAATCATCTTGATCTTACACTTGTTGATCACCTGTACTACTACTTGAGTGCTTGTCGCATCAGACACCCTCTCTGGTTGTGTAGGCCTTGATGTAGCCAACTTTGTACTGTTCAGGGGTCTTCTCCACATTAATGCAGCCAGGAAAGTAGCTGCAGAACATTAAATGCGGTGGTGACAATTTTCTTCCTAAGGTATCTGTAGCCTTCTCTCGGTCTGATGTCTCCATAGTATCTATTCATACCGACAGAATTTTCTAGGAAGTTCTCTTCCGAGGAGACATTTATCCTTGGCTTATCTTACTGAGCTTTTATGGCCAAAGACAACTCTTTTTTTATTTAACACAATCTCCAATGACGGAGATTCTTTCTCCTCGGACTAGTCCTAATCCTCGGCTTGGGCCAAAGGCCCAATGTACAAATGTATAATGGACCTCCAGGCCTAATACCCCTACAATAGCCCCTCAAAATATTGCTTTTCGACTCCTCGGGAGGAAAGAAGAATTTTGATTTCGTCAGCCCATTTGGGGTATGGTCACACCCTATCTATACGAACTCCCAAACACCTTTTTACCTGCTCAAGGCACACTCCTAATGCTTCGGCATCCTAAGCGCGCCCTCATTAAATTTTTACGGTGCTTTACGGTGCTTTTGTTCCCCACGTTCAATGGCACGATGCAAATCTAACGGTGGAAGATTTCCTGGGGTTACGAGCAGGAATTTTCCCGCTTGTAACTTCTGGGCCATTATAAATAGCCTCTCAAATCAACTCCTTTCCCTATTTCCATCAAGCACGCAGTTTTAGAGCTCATACACCGAATCTGTCACTCTTTCTTACTTCCTCGTGCATCTACAAATACCAAAAATTTGTCCGAGGACCTTCTTTTCAAACCTGTAAGTTTCCTTGAACCCCATTAGTTTTGTTTCTTTCCAAATATTTTCTTTTCGTCACACTTTTTTCTTCTCGGCTCTATTTTTCGTTTCAAACTTGTTGATTTCTCTTCAAAACTTCTTAGAAAATGGGTAGGTTTAAGTGTTTAGTCGAATTTGAGGAGGATAGAGAGAGGTTTAGAGCTAAGTACAGGATCCCACCAACAGTGGGTATGAGATACGCTACCCAAGGGGAATGGGCAGACGATAGGAAAGAGGGAGAGGTGGTCATCCCAATGATCGCCTTCATAGAGGGGGGAATGACCATCCCCATGGGTAATGTCACAAGGAACTACCTTAGGTTCTTTAGATTATCCCCCACACAATGCGCTCCAAACATGTTCAGAGTGTTAGGGTGTATAGAAGCCTTAAACGAAAAAATGAACCTGGGACTCACACACCATGATATTAACTGGGTATATAACCTACATCATTTGAAGGGGCAGGGATACTACCTTAAGTCAAGGTATCTCGAAGTAAGACTAATCCAATGCCTCCCTACATTAAACAAGGGGTTAAAGGAGGATTTTTTAATCTTTTATGGGGAATGGCATGATGGCCTACCCTGTCCGACTGAAGAGGGAACGCCAGGTGGGGGTCTAGTCATAAATTTATGCACCTTGGTTTACATTTTCTTCTCATTTCACACTATCTCTGCTTCTGACAAATTTTCCTTTTGTTTTAATGATTTTGCAGATAGACGTTCAACCAGACCTCGGCTCAACTTAGCCAACAGAGAGAGTCTAGACAAAATTCTGTGGTCCGAGGTGTTTGTCAACGAGGTCGACGGTCAATTACGAGCAGCACACATAATCCTTGGGTACACACCTATTTCCCCCAGATTCCAAGCTCCCAAGTGCGTAATAAAAGCTAGGGATCCTCATCTTCCTCGCATTAGTGTGGCCTTTGAAGGATTCATCATTCCTGAGGGCGTTCTAATCCTCAAGGGGACACCTTTTACTCAGCCACTCTTTGTGGGCATCCCTTCAATAGGAGCATCCTCATCCCATCCCATTATTAGGGAAGAAGGGGAAGAAGAAGAAGAAGAAGAAGAAGAAGAATAAGAAGAAGAACCAGAGGGGATTGTAAACTTAATAGACTCCCAGGAAGAATTTGAAGTATTCAACCGACCTCCATCCCCTGAGAGTACATCAGCTGATTTTGACGAGCTACAACAAGTAGACCTAAGCGCTTTAGACGAGATGGGCATCCAAAGGAAATCTAAGAAAAGTCTGCTGGAGTTAATAGAGTCCCAGCCTGGGAAGGAAGCACCTGGGGATCAGCTCAGCCCAAACTTCCTCCTCCCTCTCCTAAGCTTCCTCTTCCTCCTTCTTAGCCATCTTTGCCACCTAAGGTCGAACCTACTAACCTAAAGAGAAAAAGAGAGCAGAAGGGTAAGGATGTAGTTGAGGTTGGGAGATCTCGCTCTCCGTTTGAAGAAGAGACCCAACGTGCTGCGAAGCAACAAAAAACTAGACAAGCAGGGTAGAGAGGCTCAGAGAGGAGGGTTAGTCAACCACCCAAGCCCCAGGCCTAGCTTCCAGCCCCAATGGTCAATGGTGAGCCCTTGAGGGATAATGCATCCATCAGGGATTTCCATGGAGGCACTGGATGCCATGTGGCCTCGGCTCTGGAGGAGGCTTTACTACTTCCCACTGATATGGCCGAGCTGCGGTCTATCAAGAGGCTAGAGATTTTCCTCAACCTTAAAAGATACTTGGGAATGGTACGCAGCCCCTTTTTCTTTTTTCTTTTTTTTTTTTCTTTTTTTTAAAGGGTGACTATCTTGCTCTTTCAGGCTGTCCAAGCTACTTTTAGGGTCGAGGAGATTACCAATTCCTGCTACTGGCAGCTGGATGACGAGAGGGCGAGGCGCGTGACAGCCGTGGAATCGTTCAATATTGCTAATCAGTCCAACAAGGACTTAAGGAAAAAACTGACAGAGGAAGAACGAGCAAGAAAAAGTGCTGACTCGGCTTTGGAGGGCGTGCAAAAGCAGGCCGAGGATCAAAGGCTGCTCTTGCGTGATGCCAAGGAACAGTTGGCTTCTTCTAAAGAGCAAGTGGTGGCCCTTCAGAAGAAGTTAGCTGAAATCCAAAAGCATCTGGATCAGGTCGAGAAAGCCAAAGATGAGGCTAAAAAAGCAAGGAGGGAGGCCAAGAAGGCTAGGGATGGGGCTGAGCAGCATGGTTATGACATAGGGGTGGCCGAGACCGAGGAAACCCTTTAGGCAGAGGTCCCAACAGTGTGCTGAACCTACTGCGCTCAGACTTGGGATGAAGCCCTCAATCAAGCTGGGGTTGAGGCTTCTTCTGAGCTGAGAAAACCAGAGAGAATTTACTACCCCCCAGCTATACGAGCCTCAGACCTTCCTTTCACTCAAGGTGAAGCAGCCTCTACAGTTGCTGACCCTATAGGAGAGACACAACCTCAAGATCCTCCTCTTCCTACTCAGCAGGAGCAAGTAAGAGAATCTGAAGCTCCCAAGGAAACCTCCTCCGATGTGGATAAGCCCTTGGAAAAAAAATATAGAAATTCCACAAGGTGGGGCAGCTTCCCAAAGCTTTGAAATGGTCTTAGCTTCAGTTACCATGCCTGCCAAGGAAGATCCTAAAGAGAAAGAGAAGGTGACTCATACTGAAGCAGCCAATCAAGCTGACAAGACCTCCAAAGCTGGGCTTCAGATAAAGTTGAAACGATGAATCTTTATTTTTATCATGTAATTGCAATTTCTATAGTGTAGCTTCCCTTTTTTAAGATACATTGTAATGGAATATGCACTTTACTTTCCCAAATTCATACGAATTATTTTCTTTACTTATGCAATTTTCATTTCGATTATTCGTTGATTGAACATAGAAATTTTCATTTTGATATCCAGACTATTAAACTCATAGTATTGTCAATGCATATCTTGGATTTACCAACTTTAACAAGTTTTCTAACCTTAAGAAAAAATATTCAAGTGTTGATCAAACAACAGCCAAGTCCAGGGCACCCTAAAATGCTTTAAGTAATGCTCATGAACTTTAGTTCACATCTCTATTGGGTGATAACAAACCATGTGACCTAAGAAGGGAATTAGGAGTTTGCCTCTTTTTAATGTTTGAGATAATGCCTAATTGACACTTCAATATATGCCATAGTGTGTCAATTTCCGCTGAGTTTTATGGTCCGAGGAACCTGATATGACTTAGTTTCTGTTGAACACTTAAAAAATTAATTAAAAGATATCAATTTTTCTAAGGTATGTGGTCCGAGGAGCCAGGTCTGACCAAAATTCTATGTGATATACTCAATTTTCCCAAGGTATGTGGTCTGAGGAGCCAGGCATGACTAAGGTTCTATTTGATACTCTTACAGATGTTATAACGTGTTAATTTTCCCAAAGCAGATGGTTCGAGGAACCAGACATAGCTTAGGTTCTGTTTAACACTTAGAAAATTATGTAAAAGATATCAATTTTTCCAAGGTATGTGGTCTGAGGAGCCAGGCATGACTAAGGTTTTGTTTGATACTCTTACAGATGTCATAACGTGTTAATTTTCCCAAAGCAGATGGTCCGAGGAACTAGACATAGCTTAGGTTCTGTTTAACACTTAGAAAATTATGTAAAAGATATCAATTTTCCCAAGGTATGTGGTCCAAGGAGCCAGGCATGACCAATGTTCTGTTTGATACTTAGAATGATGGTGAAGTCGACAGATAAGTACTATAATAAGCCCAAAGAAGACGAAGAAAAACTTATATTAATAATAATATCTTCTAAGATTATTTACATTCCAGGGACGAGGTACAGCTCTTTCCTCCAGGTCTTCAAGATAATACGCGCCTATTCCAGCCATTGATGTTATACGATATGGGCCCTCCTAGTTAGGTCCTAACTTCCCCCATGCTGGGTTCTTGGCAACTCCCACGACCTTTCTTAAAACCAAATCTCCCACTGTTAGCGGCCTTAGCTTTACGTTAGAATTGTACCCTTACTTCAGTTTGTGTTGGTAATATGCCAACTGGACCATGGCGTTTTCTCTTCGTTCTTCGATTAAATCTAAACTTTTCTCCAATAACTCATCATTGCTGTTTGGAGTGAATGAACTTGTTCTTAAAGTGGGAAATCCATTTTCCAAAGAAATAACAGCCTCGGCCCCATACGTCATTGAAAAAGGCGTCTCTCTTGTGGATCTTCGAGGCGTGGTCCGGTAAGTCCATAAGACGTGTGACAGTTCTTCAACCCATTTCCCTTTCGCATCATCCAGCCTCTTTTTGAGTCCACTTACTATGACTTTATTGACAGCTTCAGCTTGCCATTCCTCTATGGATATGCTGGGGTGGAGTATCTATTTGTTATTCCCAGGTCGCAGCAATATCTCCTAAAGGCCTTGCTATCAAATTGCAAGCCATTGTTTGAGATGAGGGTGCGAGGGACTCCGAACCTAGTTACGATGTTTTTCCAAATAAACCATTTGGCATCCACATCCCTAATATTGGCCAGTGGTTCAGCTTCGACCCATTTGGTAAAGTAATCTGTGCCGACCAGTAAATATCTCTTATTCCCCGCTACTTTAGGGAAAGGGCCAACAATATCCAAGCCCCACTGAATAAAAAGCCAAGGACTAGAAAGAGGATTAAGGACTCCACCAGGTTGGTGAATATTAGGGGCAAACCTCTGACATTGGTCACACTTCTTTACATAATCTTCTGCTTCTTTCTGCATCATCGGCCACCAGTAGCCTTGCGTAATAGCCCTATGTGATAAAGACCTTCCTCCCGTATGGCTCCCACAAATTCCCTATGCAATTCTTCCAGAATTATCTCAACTCCTTCCGGATGTATACACAGTAGATACGGGCCAGAAAAAGACCTCTTATACAACTTCTGATCCTCGGACAACCAGAACTGAGGAGCTTTTCTTCGTACTTTGTTAGCTTTGGACTTATCTTCTAGCAAGATGTCTTCTTTAAGGAACAAAACAATAGGGTCCATCCAGCTGGGAGCCGCTCTTATTTGATGAACATAAGCTTCGGTTTTTACTGCCTCGGTAGGTCTACACAAGTCTTCTACGAGAATTACCCGAGGTAGACTTTGTGCCGAGGAGGTTGCCAATGTAGCAAGAGAATCCGCATGTGCATTTCTACTTCAAGGGACTTGTGATAAATTGAAAGATTTGAATTTAGACTGTAAATGTCTAACCTGGTTTAAGTACCCTTGCATTCTAGGATTTCTAGCTTCCAACTCCCCTTGGACTTGGCCTACGACCAATCTTGAATCAGAGATAAATTCTATTACTTTTCCACCCATTTTTTGTACCATGATCATCCCTTCCAGCAGGGCTTCATATTCGGCTTCATTGTTTGTAGCCGAGAATCCTAATCTTAAGGATTTTTCAATCGTAGTGCCCTTTGGGGATATCAAGACTAGCCCCACTCCAGACCCCCTATGATTCGCTGCCCTATCAATATAGACTTTCCAGGGTGCAAGTTCTTGCACGGAGATCATTCCAACCGATTTTTCATCCATGTTCTGTTCTTCTATCTTTTCTTCTTCCGAGGATTCAGCAAACTCAACAACCAGGTTGGCAAGAACCTGACCCTTGACAGAGGTACGAGGCATGTACTTGATGTCAAAAGCCCCTAAAATAGTACCCCACTTAGTAATTCTTCCTGTGTAATCAACACTCCGTAGTAGAGATTTAAACGGAAGCTGGGTTAGGACAATAACCGTGTGCGATTGAAAATAGTGGGGAAGTTTACGTGTAGCATGCACTACAGCCAAAATAGCCCTCTCCAAAGGTAAGTAACGGACCTCGGTCTCATGCAATGACTTACTCACGTAGTAAACTGGCCTTTGTACACCATCATCTACACGTATTAGCATCAGACTCATCGCGTGTGAGGTCACTGCAATGTAGGCAAACAACACCTCATCTACCTCAAGTCTGGACATAATGTAAGGCCGAGACAGATATTCTTTCAACTGCTGGAAAGCCAAGGCACATTCCTCGGTCCATTTAAACCCTTTCCACTTGTTTAATAACTGAAAGAAGGGTCTACATCTGTCAGCTGACCGAGAGATGAATCGGTTTAGGGCGGCAGTCATTCCTGTAAGCTTTTGAACTTCCTTGGGATTCCGAGGTGGTTGCAGGTTGTTAATTGCCTTAATCTGGTCAGGGTTAACTTCAATTCCACGGTAAGTAACCATGTAGCCTAAGAATTTCCCTGATCCGACGCCAAATGAACATTTGGAAACATTAAGCAGTAGCTTGTACTTCCTCAAGGTATCAAAAGTATTCCTGAGATCATTAACATGGTTAGATTTAACTTTGCTCTTAACCACCATATAATCAATGTAGATTTCCATGTTTTTTCCTAGTTGAGACTCAAACATCCTGGTCATCATCCTTTGATAGGTAGCCCCTGCATTTTTTAGACTAAAAGGCATCACTTTATAATGGTAATTTCCAGTAGGGGTGACGAAAGCTGTTTTTTCCTGATCATCCGAAGCTAAAGGTATCTGATGATACCCTTGGAAGGCATCCAAAAAGCTCATCCGAGGATGGCCTACAGTTGCATCCACCAGCTGGTCAATCCGAGGCATAGGGAAAGGGTCCTTTGGGCAAGCTTTATTCAAGTCCGTGAAGTCCACACACACGCGCCATTTTCCACTCTTCTTTTTTACTACCACTGTGTTAGCTAGCCATTCAGGGTAAAAGACCTCTTTAATAGCCCTAGCTCGTTTAAGTTTCGTTACCTCATCTTTGACAGCATCAGAATGTTCCTTGGACGAACGCCGAGGGGGTTACTTCCTTGGGGTAACAGCTGGATTGACATTCAAATGGTGGCAGATGAAGTTCGGATCCACCCCCGGAGCTTCGTAAGCATCTCAGGTGAACGCATTAATAATCTTCTTAAGGAATTCCACCAATTCTTCCTTTTCATGAGGGGGTAGCTAAATTCTAACTTGGAAAAACTTCTCTGGATCATCCCTTATGATCAATTTCTCTAGATTTTCACATTTGGCATCCTCGGCTAGCCCCCTATCAGATATGACTACAGACTTTGACTACTATAAACCTTCATTTACCGAGGCCGAAGACTCAACTGCTGACTAACGTGAGATGGCTGACACAAGGCATTGCCGAGCCACGGATTGGTCCCCTACCAATTCTTCAATTCGATCTCCAGATGGATACTTCACTTTTTGATGCAGGGTCGAAGAAACATCCCCTAGAGTGTGAAGCCAAGGCCTGGCCATGATCCTACTCCCCCACTATGAAGTCCACCTCTACCACCTTAAAACTTGCTTGTACTGGTAACCTGATTTGACCCTTTGGCATAACCACCTTTCCATCAAAACTCACCAAAGGGGAGTCATAGGCAGTCAGATTTTTAGGGTTTAAGTGCAGCCCTTTATATAGATCAGGATACATGATTTCCATGTAGCTGCCTTGATCTACCATCACCCTTCTTACATCGTATCCACCTATTCTAAGGGTTATCACCAGAGCATCGTCATGTGGCTGAATGGTCCCTACTTTATCTTCATCCAAGAAACTCAGCGCCGGTCGAATTTCTACCCTGGCCCTCTTCGAGCCAAAGTTTATATCCTCGGCTTGTGTCCGAGCTACAGACATCACTCTAGAGGGCTGCGACCCAGTCCTCCCCGGGGTAG